>CM063588.1:4644399-5225096 GCA_032356905.1 Salix exigua | reverse complement strand
TTGGGAGACATTTAGAATGTCATTATTTAACTCAGCCCCGAATGGTGAAATCAATATGGATTTGGCTAAAAGTAGTATATTGAATGAAGAGATGAGAAGAAAATCACAGGGATCCTCTTCACAGTCAGAGGTGTTGGTTATAGAAAGAAGGGGGAGGAGTAAGAGCAGAGGTCCGAAAAATAGAGATAACAGCAGAAACAAGTCAAACAGGTTTGCCAATGTTGAGTGTCATCACTGTGGCATGAAAGGGCATATCAAGAAATATTGCAGACAGTTGAAGAGAGAGAATAAAGAGAAAGGGAAGGAGATACAAAATGAAGATGGCAAGAATGGTAATAGAGTTGCCACCACTACTTCCGGAGATTTCTTCACTGTTTATGATGATGATGTCATTAATTTTGCATGCCATGAGACCAGTTGGGTGATTGATAGTGGTGCTTCAACTCATGTTACATCCCGACAAGATTTCTTCACTTCCTATACAGCCGGTGACTTTGGGACAGTGAAGATGGGCAATGATGACTTGGCCAATATTGTCGGCATTGGAGATGTGTGCTTGGAGATGAGTAATGGCATGAAGTTAATTCTTCATGATGTGAAGCATATTCCTGACATCCGTTTGAACTTGATATCTGTAGGCAAACTTGATGATGAAGGGTATTGCAGCATTTTCCATAATGGTCAGTGGAAGCTCACTAGAGGTGCTATGGTTATTGCTCGAGCTTATAAGCTTTCTACTTTGTATATGTTAGAAGCAAAATTCTCCAAAGACATTATTAATGCAATGGATGATGAGTCTTCTACAGAACTATGGCATAAGAGACTTGCTCATGTGAGTGAGAAAGGCTTGGAATTATTGGCCAAGAAGAATTTGCTAGCAGGAATGAAGAGTGCATCCTTGAAAAAATGCACACACTGTTTGGCAGGTAAGCAAAACAGGGTTTCCTTTAAGAGTTTCCCTTCTGCTAGAAAGACAGATATACTTGATCTTGTACATTCAGATGTATGTGGGCCTATGAAGACTAAAACACTTGGTGGTTGCCTTTACTTTGTGACTTTCATAGATGATCATTCAAGGAAATTATGGGTATATACCTTGAAAAGCAAAGATCAAGTATTTGATGTGTTTAAGCAATTCCTGGCTTCAGTTGAGAGACAAACTGGGAAGAAGTTGAGGTGCATCAGAACAGATAATGGGGGAGAGTATTTGGGTCCTTTTGATGAGTATTGCAGGCAACAGGGTATTCGGCATCAAAGAACACCTCCAAAGACTCCTCAGTTGAATGGTTTGGCTGAAAGAATGAATAGAACTCTGGTTGAGAGAGTAAGATGTTTGCTTTCACAATCACAGTTGCCAAACTCCTTTTGGGGGGAGGCTTTGAACACAGCAGTACATGTCCTTAATCTCACTCCATGTGTTCCTCTTCAGTTTGATGTACCAGACAGGGTATGGAATGGCAAAGATGTTTCTTATGACCATTTGCGTGTCTTTGGATGTAAGGCATTTGTGCATATTCCCAAAGATGAGAGATCGAAACTGGATGTGAAGACCCGACAATGTATCTTCCTAGGTTATGGCCTAGATGAGTTTGGTTACAGGTTGTATGATCCAGTTGAGAAGAAACTTGTGAGAAGTCGAGATGTTGTGTTTATGGAAGATCAAACTATACATGATATTGAGAAGACAGGAAAGGTAGTGCCTCGATATAATGATTGTTTGATTGACTTGGATTCACCTTCTTTGATAGATTTGCCAGCACAAATTGAACATGATGTTCAGAATGACCTCCAAGTTCCAGATGATACAGATGTTCCCTTACAGGATGAATCTCATGATGAGTTGCCAGTACCAGAGATACCACCAGATGTTCCACCCAGAAGGTCTACTAGAGATCGACATCCTTCCACTCGGTATTCTGTAAATGAGTACGTGTTATTAAATGACGGGGGAGAGCCCGAGTGTTATGCAGAAGCCATGGAAGATGAACACAAATCAAAGTGGATTGATGCTATGCAAGATGAGATGAAGTCATTGCATGACAATCACACCTTTGATTTGGTGAAGCTACCAAAGGGTAAGAGAGCCTTGACAAACAGGTGGATTTACAAGGTGAAGCAAGAAGAATACACTTCACAACCACGGTATAAAGCTAGACTGGTTGTGAAGGGATTCAGGCAGAGAAAAGGCATTGACTTTGATGAGATTTTCTCTCCAGTTGTGAAGATGTCATCCATCCGTGTTGTTCTTGGTTTAGCAGCTAGTCTAGACTTAGAGGTTGAACAAATGGATGTGAAAACTGCATTTCTTCATGGTGATTTGGAGGAAGAGATTTATATGGAGCAGCCAGAGGGTTTTAAGGTAAAAGGAAAAGAGGACTATGTGTGTCGGCTCAAGAAAAGTCTTTATGGTTTGAAGCAGGCACCTAGACAATGGTATAAGAAGTTTGAGTCTGTTATGGAGGAGCAAGGCTACGAGAAGACTACTTCTGACCATTGTGTGTTTATACAAAAATTCTCTGATGGCGATTTCATTATTTTATTGCTTTATGTTGATGATATGTTGATTGTTGGCATGGATTCTTCAAGAATTGACAAGTTGAAGAAGCAGTTAAGTCAGTCATTTGCAATGAAGGACTTGGGGCCAGCAAAGCAGATTCTTGGGGTTCGTATTCATAGATCCAGAAAAGATAAGAAGCTATTTATATCACAAGAGCAATACATTAAAAAAGTGCTTGAGAGGTTCAACATGAACAATGCTAAAGTGGTTAGCTCTCCTCTTGCTACACACTTTAAGTTGAGCACAAAGCAAAGCCCTTCGACAGATGAAGAGAAGGAAGATATGGAAAGAATTCCATATGCCTCAGCAGTAGGAAGCTTGATGTATGCAATGGTTTGTACGAGGCCAGATATAGCTCATGCAGTTGGTGTTGTTAGCCGGTTTCTTTCAAATCCAGGAAAAGAACATTGGAATGCGGTGAAGTGGATTATGAGATATCTACGAGGGACTTCCAAGATGTGTCTTAGCTTTGGGAGTGGTGAACCAATGTTGGTTGGCTACACGGATTCTGATATGGCTGGAGATATGGATATTCGTAAGTCTACTTCGGGTTACTTGATCACCTTCTCAGGAGGAGCTGTTTCTTGGCAGTCAAGGTTACAAAAATGCATTGCACTTTCTACAACTGAAGCAGAGTTGATTGCAGCAACGGAAGCTTGTAAAGAGTTGCTATGGATGAAAAGGTTTTTACAGGAGCTTGGTCTCAAACAACAACAATATGTGTTGTTTTGTGATAATCAAAGTACTATCCACCTTGCAAAGAACTCTTCATTTCATTCAAGATCAAAACATATCGATGTAAGGTATCATTGGATAAGAGATACTCTCAATGATAAGTTGTTAACTCTTGAGAAAATTCACACCGATGATAATGGTTCGGATATGCTAACGAAGGCTCTAACAAGGGAGAAGCTTGAGACATGTTGCTCGATCGCCGGGATGGCGAATCCCTCCACCTAGTCGGGAAGGGGGAGATTTGTTAGGTTTGGGTTTCCCTCTTAGGAGGAGGGTGGCCCAAATATTTGTGTGGATTTAGCCCACATAAATGTACCCAATTAGAAGGGCAGGGCACAATTATTTTGAGCTGCCAAGGAAAACAAAATCAGATAAGAAAAGAGAAGAAAAAAAGAGAGAGAGCCGAGAGGAAAAGGAGGAAATTGGCAGCAGAGCACTTTGTCTTCTTCCTTAGATTTCCATCTCGTTCATCGTTGGATTGAGTTGAGATTTGGACGGAAACTTCTAGACACATTGATCTGTATTCTAAACTGTTGGATTGAAGATTGGAGCTGTGGAAGTTGATCTTTTTGACAAAGATCAGGGCTATCAGTTTGTGAGCCTTCTCTCAAACTTTGTTCTCTCTAAATCTTGTTGTATTTCAAGAATTGTTTAATCTTGATGATTTATGTTGTATCCCTTAGTTAGATCTGAGGAAGAATATTGTGAACCCATAATTTTATAGTGGAAGTGTTTGAGTGGACTACGGTCCCGTGGTTTTTCCTTCTCATATCGGGAAGGTTTTCCACGTAAAAATTTGCGTGTTGTGCTTGTGATTTTTGGATATATTTTTCCGCATATATTCTGCTCTATTTAGAAGTTTCCTATAGATTCACACAAAGAGGAGTGTTGAGTATTGTTGTTTCTCCCAAAACTTTCCACACTTCCAAACAAAGGCACTTAGTCTTGCTGGTGACTTATCATAAGGAGAGGAAGGCTACTGGATCGATGATTATATAGAACAGGGTCAAGATACCTTGCGCTAAAAATCTTTCTTTTAGGGTTTTAAATTACTACATCCACGTAATATTTGAAGGAACATTCACCAAAATTGAATGGCTGCTGTCAATTTTACTTGATATATTAGTTTTCCCACGTATGGAAAACGCACGATAATTGAACATTACTTCAAGAAAGTGCTCTATATTTATTATTTATTTGGTAGAAGATGATCAGAATATTCGTAATAAAAAATCAGAACATTACTTCATGAAAGTGCAATAAATACTATATAGTGACTTTAGCTATGAAGAAACTTTTTTTTCTTAATTAGTAATTTAATTACCTAAAATTTGTCAATATCAAACAAATAAATTCCTGTAGAACTGAAGTAGGTTTAAATTTGACGGATCATCTGAAACTCTAGAATGATGATCAAGTCGCTGTGGTTGGTTAAGATGTTTTCTTAAATAATTATGCAACACTCCAAATTAGCGATGGATCTAATCTAATGTTAATGCGGTCTCCTCGCTAAGAGAACCTAGTTTTACTTATAAGACTTCTCTAATATTCAGAAATTTGGTTTTTGGTTGAATTCACTATATCTCATCATAGAGACATCTATATTTACTCTAAACGTACAAATAATTTAGAGCAGACTACCCAACCATTCGTATTATATATGAATTACTACAATATTCTATGCCCAGGTAATCTAAATTAAACCCCATATTAAAAAAAGAATCACACCAACTTGGTATGGCCTTAAATTCCATGATCTTGACGTATGAGGACTCGCACTAAATGCTAGAAAACAAACAAACAGACAAATAATCGAAATATAGAAAATTCGAAGGAAGCTGTGCTGGTGACGGTATTGTCAGCATTGACATAGTGGCTAAGATCTATGGACCCTCTTACGATGATATTCGCGAGCCACACACACACACACACATTATTGTATGTGGAGAAATCCATGCAACATCGACAACGAAATCTCGAATGCACCAGAAATTTACTAAAGCAAAATTAAATGATTTACGAGCCAAGATCTAAGCAATAAGTAGCACAGATGTAAAATTATCAGCATTTAATACAGTCCTGATCAGAATCAAAGTGTAAACTTGTGCTAGAGCCACATATCTCGAGATAATTTAATCTTAAGTGAAATTTAAGGTTGCATAATCAATTGAAACGTGGAGCGTTGGAAAGCACGTGAAAATGACAATCCAAAGTTCGCTTTAGTAAATCATTAGATCTACTTTTAATAGATCTTGGCTTATATATATATAAACTTATGTAAGATTGATTTCAATGGATGTGCCTAAGATAAGATTAAAGTAAATAAAACGTACCAACCAAGAAGAATATATAAATATTACTTTATGCGTTGCGGTTGTTGTGTGTATAAATGAAAATCCCATAAATTAAATATGAATATTTTAAAATTAAACTATACTTGATAAATAGTTAATGAAATACAAACATAATAAAAATGTGATGCATAAATATTCAATGTCATCTACATCAACTTTTAATGGCATTTATGCTTATTCTTATCATTATAAATGTGTATGTACGTGCGCCTAAAATGCTTTAATTATACCGCGTACAAGATGCAAATGGTTAAGCCGTCGAGTTATAAATTACGGGCAGAGATGTTAATGCTCAATTGTGTCAACATGGGAGGGAGTATTTACGTGATCAACGTTTTTCTTCTTCTCTGACGCTGTGAATGAGTACAAGCGCGTGCCTTGCAGATGCCATTTGATATTGAATTAATTACATGGAGCTAGAGCATCATAGATTATGTTTCGTGAAAATCAATAGCAAGGATTTCCGTTCATGCCTGGATGCCGTAGGTTTTGGTTCTGTTCCTGGATCGACACTAAATCTAAATTGAATATTTAATAATAATAATAATAATAATAATAATAATAATAATAATAAAGCAGCGAAAGAATGTCAACATATGAATATTTGATACATTAAATCTAAATTGCTGTCGATATGCATATTCGATTTAAACTCACAACAGCTCTTGTTTTTCAAAGAATTATTATCATTTGAATGTCATCGTTTCATAATTTAATTAAGGAAGATTGATCGAAATTAATAATGATGTAAATGATACATCTAACAAAAGAGAAGAACTGAACCATTGATACCAAATATATTGAAGAAAGAGGTAATATAACAGGGTTTTTTTTTTACTAAAACCATGAATTATAATTTCTTAGCATACATTTAATATTGATTATTTTACTATAATAAATTGAAAACTCATCTATATTCAATATTTTTTCAAGAAAAATAAAAAATATCTAATACTATGATAATGCACGTCAAAATCACCTAAATTGTTCAAGAATCTACAATAATATAAAACTTAAATCTTCTTGTATCTGTACATTTGTTATTTATCAATTACATCAATTCTTAAAAAGATTTATGAAATCAAATGGTATACATTAGTATTTCTTTTTAATATAAAATCGAGGTAATCAAGAGTTTAAATATGAATCAAGAATATATATTATATATTTCTATAATTTGTTAATGCTAGTTTTAGGATATAAATGTTTTTCAATAAATAAAATTTAAAAAATTAATATTAATACCAAAATTAACTACAGTGCCTTCATAAGTTGAGCAAAGTTATAAAATGGACCACAAAATTTGATTGTACGATTGCCTTGTTTCCCAGGAGCACCACCTACACACAGGTGGGCGCTAGCCGCTAGGTGATTTATCATTTATTAGCTGTGTTTCCACTGTTTTCCGGGCACGCGAGGCAAAGACAAAGCTAATTATTGCACAAAAAAGTCGCTGCATGTTTTTTGATCACCATTAAAGATCACTTAACACTAGCTTCCTGTTAGAATTCACGTTTTTGCTTTGACAGAAACACCGGCTAGCTTTTCACATGGACTTGCTATGACATTTCCTCGGCTATATTTTTAGGTTTCACTATCATTTATATACTGTTACCTGCAATTTTGCACAGATGAGCAAGGACAGTTCTAAATTCTAGATCTATATTTTTGTAGGTCCTCGTGATAGGTTTTCTGGATGATAATCGGGAAGCGAAATTCATCGATTGAAAATGTTATCCAGTTTAGAAAAATGGGTTTCGAGTTTCAAAAAAATGTTAGTTGCAGGGACCCTAGAGAATGATCAAACATGAACTGTCAATATTGGCTACAAGTACAATCAATAGGAGCCCACCTTGTTGGCAGGCAGGTTCGAAGGTTGGGTGTGGCTAACTTAATGTGTTGATCAAGTACTTCAGAAGAGCACACAGACACGCGCACTCTTCCCAAAAACTGTGATCAAATTTATGGGGTGGTAAAATTGGGTTGAGTGATTTTAGAGCTTGGGTGGTCAAGTTGCTTCGAAAGATTTTATGTCCAATTTTCTTCAAGTAACATGCTAGTTTTAAGGACCATTCAATTGTAGTTGGTCGGAGATCATTTTTCAAAAATCCTCACGTGTTTTTGAATAAACGAATTCAAGAAATTTCGTGCTCTACACACTGTGGTCTAGGTTTTAAGGCTGACATTTACCTCGCTTCGAGAACCACTCGAAACCAGGCATTCAAGTGAGACTGGCGGGGGTTAAACATCTCATATCAACGGGGGTATGCAATATGCATTGTGGGGGTTAATTCATTCGGTAGGTAAAACCGTCAACAATTTAAGCAATTTTTAGGTTCGGAATATATATTTTTGTGTGTATATATATATATCAAATCCCATTCTTTCACTTTCACTCGCCATTTTTGAAGAGGAGTGAGTTTCTTCATGTCTGTTATTAACTGGCCCTCCGCCTTGATCTGGATCTGTATCTTGATGCCTAACAAAATTGATCAAGACCATTACCTAGTTTGATGGCTGACATCCTTACAACCCAATTGGTTACGACTGAGAAGTGGGAAAGCATCATTTAGATCTTGACACTTGGTTCAGGAACAAAAAATGGGGTTAAGATATTGATGTTGGTTTCTAACGGCTATGCAAAACAAAAGGAGCCCTCTTTAATTCCATCTTTATTTGGATTTAAGACTACATAGCTACACAGAGAGAGACACGCATGATGCCCCCTTGCACGAAATTTTACATGTGGGCCACTTTAATGCTGTTTTATCAAGCACCTTAATTAGACAGCGACAAATTGCAATCTCCCCCGCAAAAATGGGAGCGTAGAAGAAAGTAATATATACAATGTCACTTGTGGTTACATCGAATTTTAACACTACCCGATCACTGATCTTCTGATGGGAAAAACTTTCCAGCGACTTCGTTTATGTGAATCGAACGAATGATATCCACCTGATTTGTACGGTTTATGAACGATTGTCTCTTGAGAAAATGCGTGTTAATTAGGTTTTCCTCTTATGCTATTACGATGGATCGACTGACATTATATTATATATGATGGACTGACATATACAGTAGTTTCAATGTTGAGCCATATAAGGTATAGTCTTATTCTGATATTCATCATTTCGTCAAAACAATCCTAACACACACACACACACACACATATAGTTTTGTAAAGCATATATATACACACAGAAAACAAACATTAAAGTGGGACATGCAAATATTTCCCTCTCTGTTCTTTCTTCTGATGGTAGTAGTCTTCCCATCAAGTTTTTATATGTATGTATGTATGTACTGGGCATCTCAACTTCTTCAAGCAAAATGACAATAAACTAATTACTTGTTAAAGTTCTACCATCGAAATGATATCAAAACCCTCTATCATTACACGAAAAAGACAATCCTATATTTTCTTTTTGCAAGCCCTAGATAGACAAATTCTACCAACTTCTTGATGCGGGACAGTATTTCTTCTTCTTTTATTTAAGTGGTTGTTTGTGATTCTGGTTGTTATTGTTTTTTAAAATAATAATTATTTTAAAATATATTAAAATAATATTTTTTTTTATTTTTTAAAAATTATTTTTGACATCACCCCGTGAAAATGAATTATAAACGCTAAAAATTTTAATTTAAAATAAAATAAAATAATTTTTTTCAAAAACACTTTTAAAATATAATGTAAAATATCTCTCCTTCTAATTTGATGATCACACAGTATTTTCGAATCAATATTCGTGTTATCCGTCAGATCAAAGAAAGAACATCCAGTTTATGACTAATCTATTTATGGATAAACAGCATTAGCTTACTCTTGGGATTATACAAAACATTAGTTTCTAGTACAGTTTCCCAAGCAATCCTTCTTCCAACACTTGATACTTAATTTCTCAATTTGAAGAATTAAATTTATATAAAAAAAGACAGCACGTGTATTTATATTTACATTGCTTTATTAGCTTTGTTTCTCCAACTTTGTCATTGTCTGATAATGCGGGGTAAGATGTCTTTTACAGTAACAACATGTATAAATTATGTTATTTTATTATTTTTAATTACATTATTTTGTCAATATTTTTAATTAACGCTGCTATTTTTTAAAAAACAAATCTTATAGAATAACATCATCGATTAATTATCTCAATCTCAAATAGTCAAACACCTAAGCATTTTTGTAATTCTGCACTTTAAAAATAAAACAAAACAAAATAATATGATACAAGAAATATCTAGAAATGTTATGTAATTTAGAAAAAAAAAATCATAGATGTCATATCTTACTACCTCAAAAAATAGGCTGGGATAATTTTCAATAAAGAGAAAAAATTGTTTTTTAAAAAATAAAAAGATCTTGAAGGCACATCAACGCTTATGTGAAGATAATTTTACTATAAATAAAAAACAAAATCAATGACAATAAGAAAAGTTACCAAACATGTGACTAGTTATGTCACCAAGCTGTTAAATTAAACTCATTTTGATCAGTAATAATAATATTTTTTTAATATTATTAGATTTATTTTGTCGATATCATTTCAACTGTAATGCTAGTGTCCTTCTGAAAGTTTTTGAAAATTCTTGAATGTGATTTTTTTTCTCTAATCTTCTCTCTCCAAGTATTTAAAATATAAAAATTTCTGTAATTTCATGTTTAAAAATTTTAAATGTATTGTTTTTTAAAAAATAATTTTGAATTTTATTTTTTCAAGTAAAAGAAAATCCAAACCGATTTGACTTAACCCTATCCCAAAGTCCCTTTCTGACATCGTACTGTCAAGAGAAAAGATACACCTTCCACCATGGATCTACAACAACGATCCCCTGCCAGAATCATAATCACCAATCCAAACCAACCACCGTCAAAAACAACGTTTGATTTTAGGGTTTTAAATATTTTCCTCAAACTCCCAATCACTATTTCAGATCCAACCTGTTGATGATCACCATCAAATAAAGCTGCACCCCTATGATCTTTACTGCATGCACCACAGCTACCATAAAGTACCGTTACTAGCCTAGGTCGGTCCAGGTAAATAAAAAAAATGACGGTGGACCACTCTATTAGGCTCTGGAAGCTTGATAGCCCCTTGTAAAACCCTACAGTCACAATTTTCCAAAATATCTCAAAAACACACACTGCAGCTAGCTAGAGAGACAGTGACAGGACAGAGTTTCACAGTTCCTTTTAATCCCCCGAATTTTGTGGGCGATAATTTACCTCAAAAATCACACCAAATCACAAACAAAATATACACATTTTTTTCTTTTTAGCCTCGGTTAAAAACAACCCCCATTAGCATATAAGATCCAATGAAAGTTACGTGAAGTGACTCCAGAGTCCAGACCCTGAGCTACTGCTGATGGATAAGATGCGCCATGGTGCAGCTTAGGCAAGCTGGAAAGAATAAAAGTACAGGCCGAGAGAGAGCATAATTGTTGATGTAAGCGAGATGTGTAGTTTACTGCAGTGCAGTGTCGTAGGGTTAAGAAGAGAGAGAGAGGGATGGAGAGAGAATTGGCAAGCGGCGGAGAAAGCTTGGGATAGAGGACCACCTGCTTTAAATGGATAAAAATTAAAGCTTGAGAGAGTTTCTTTGCCAACTCTCGCATCAGGCGTTTGTACAGTGTGTGCGTGTATGAGTGTATGTATTGGAAAAACGTTTACCTAAAATACTTCATTTTCAACGAAAATGACTTGAATTATAAACATGTATAGGGACGAGTAGCACTTTTTTCTTGCATTGACAAGAACTTGTAAGCGGATGGCTGTGATTGTCAGAAACGAAAAAAAGAGAGGTGGAATTCTTAATTTCTCTAACAGGGATTCACCTGCTAAAATAATTTTGATACGAGTTGTTACAGTTTATAAATTCACTAACAGCTTTGTCTCTCTCTTCTTTTTTTATAAAAAATAATATTGGCGTTGTTAATATTTTTTATATGAGAAAATCTTGTTTCTAGAAATGATACTTTGTGGGTAGGAAATAAAATTCTGATCGACTCGGATTTGGTTATTATAAAGAGTATATGTTCTCAATCGAACTCGACATTTATTTTACGGGTCACAAGTTCTTTGTTATCCTATTATTTTTATTGCGGATGTTAATATTAAGATTGATTTTTATATGTATAGTAAACAATGCATGTATACTTTGTTTTTTGGTGCTAAATTCAACAACTCTAAAATAAATGATTGATACAAGAAGTATATTTAATTATTTCAAATTAAAAATCATATTTTTCTTGTTTTGCTAGAAGCAAATAGAGCTACACTTCAACCTAAAATATAAAATAGATAGATAGATAGATAGTTAGATAGATATAGATATGTGTGTACATGTATGTATGTATGTATGTATGTATGTATGTATGTATAATTATCACAAACTAAAACTAAATAAATCCTTGAGCAATGCATGGGTGCCCAAGGATTTGATGGTGATGAACAGAGAGAGAAGAAGCCGGTCCCCCATGCAATGGAGGAGAGATGGGTGGAATACTTTAATAGAGCAATTAATTAGATGGATTAAAAAATGGGGAAACATTTGGACCACGTCGCCTCCTTCTCTCTAACCACAATCCCTGCTTCTGGGAAACATTTTTTCCACCACAACCACTCCATCGTCTCTCTCTCTCTCTCTCTCACTTAAAACTCTTCTCTTTTCTCTCTGCCATGTTAGAAAATAACCTTAGTTATTCCGGTGTTCGTTTCATTTTTACTGGAGTAAATTATATAATATTAAAACAAAGTTAAACAAATATAATCTCAAAATTAAAAAAAAATCACAAATTAATTAAAATAAAGAGAATTTTAAGGTCGGAACGATGCCTAGATATTCAGCCAGAATTTTCAGAATAAATTATAATTAAAAATAAGATAAAAATAAAACCATTTCATCTCGATTTTTTTAAAATAACGAATGCCGGAACGAAACAGAAACGAACTAATAACTTTAAAAGTAACCGATTTTATTACAAGCCCGCCAATGAGAGAGCACACATGTCTCACTGAAACCCATCTGAAAAGGCCTGGACAAAACTCCTTAGGAATGATTTCTCGGGACTCGACAGAACTACAAGGATATCTTGTCTAATAATATATATTATGAAATTTAAGATTTTTAATTTCTTAGTTCCTTATGGGGTTGCAAACTTGCAATACTGTTTTATCTCATCTACCTATTATCGCGGGGTATTTCTAGGAGCATATATAGTTGGGTGCAGTAATAAGAAAATGGCTAGGGTTGTTTTTAAAAGTGATTTTTATTTTGAAATTTATTAAAATAATATTTTATTTAAAAAAAAATATTTTTGACATCATTATATGAAAATGATCTAAAAATATCTAAAAAATAAAATAAAAAATTTTCATTTGTTTTTGACATGAAAATAATGTTTAAAGTGTTAACCAAAATTAACTAAGGTTGTGTATTATTTTATTTTTTTTTAATTTTATAATTCAATATTAAACCAATGACTTTATATTTTTTAAAAGACTTTTCAGTTAAATTATGTTTTTACGGGTCATCCATATTATTATTTTTTGAATCCATATATCAAGTCAACCCTAACATAATTTATTTATTTTAATATAAAATTTAATCAATATTTAAATATATATTTTTTACATTAAAAAAGAATTAATTTTACCTGGTAAAATAACATATGTACTTGACAGTTTAAATCTAAAGCCATTCCAAAAGAATTACATGCATAGGATTAGGGGCAGTACTGGCAAATAATAGAGGGACCAGTAATTAAAGTAAGCAAAACAGTAAGTCATGTGGCGGCTTGTATCTAAGTGTACCTTGCAAAGGACGATTATTACTTTCTGTGGCTCCTGGTTTCTGTGTCATTATACTTTGTGAAGCAGAGGAGTTCTTTCATATATATATATATAAACAAATTATTACTTAAATCATTTTAAAATAATGATTCAAGGATGTGTTTTTTCTTCGTACGGTCATATTTTATTTGGCTGGTGTGAAATAATTGAGAAGATTATATGGCTTTCTTACCAGGAGAAGTCTATTTTGGATGTATTTATAGCGAGCGAGCGAGCGAGAGAGAGAGAGAGAGAGAGAGGAGGCTATATCAAATGATGATCATGGCTAGAGGGTCATCATCACTTCTAAGTTCTTTTGATCCTTTTTGTTCTTCTTCTTAGGATTGTTTTTCATTTCATGGCATACCATGTTGGTTTATTAAGAGAAGCAGACTGAAAAAAAGTGGGTTCTTTACCTCCCCCTCCATAGCACCTTCTTCTTCTTCTTCTTCTTCTTCTTCTCCACCAAACCTCTTCTACTAACCAGCAAAGACCCTCTACTGTTTCTTCCTTGAACGAGGTAAAGTCTACCCTTAAGTTAGCAGCATAAAGTTTTGCTTGTTTTCTTTCGTTTTCTTTTTATTTAGTTGAATATCAAAAGTGGTAATTTCATTGATTTGATTTTTGCTTTATGATATTTGCAACAGAGCCTTAATGATGTGAATTATGTGAGCTCTTTTATTAGAGTGAATCTTGATCGTGAAATTGTTGTTGCAGAGTCAACATCAGCTTAAAGAAACGGTAGAGAAGCGAGAACAACACAAGGAAGAGATATTTCTTGGTGTTACATGGCGAGAGAACTGTGTGAAAATAAGTCAAGAAGCATGGTATCATCAGGAAGTTTTTGCTATACAGATGGTTCATCTAGTAACCCAGCAATCCAGACCCATCTTGTCAATCAGATCCACGGATTTGAATCCAATCCAGAGATGTTCAACTTGACTACAGGCATGGAGATGATAGGGTTTTCAAAGAACCTGCAACAGCAAAAAAGTGACTGTAACTCTTCTATGTGGAAAGAATTCTTTAACAAACCACCAAACACCATCAACCCTGGCGGTCCTTCTTCTTCAAAGACAATCAATGACTCAACAAGTGGTGTTTTTTATCAACATGAGTTCAGTAAACCTGATTTCTCAACTGGGATTTCTGATTCAAGTAATGAGAATCTAATGGCTGGACCTGATCACTCAGCTCCTTGGCAAGAAAACAGGTTGCTTGTTGACGATTCTTCTTTGAGGTGTGTGTTTCCATGCGAAGGAAATGAGAGGCCAAGTCAAGGTCTTTCACTTTCTCTGTGCTCAAGTAATCCGTCTTCTATTGGGTTACAGCCTTTCGAACTAAGGCACACACCTACTAATCAGAATCAAGATAATCAGCAAGAAGAAATGAGGTCCTTTGGGAAATCTCCAGCAAATATTCAGCAACAGATGATGCAAGCTGCAAATTTACATCATCAGGGACAGTTTCAGCTTAGGAGCTCAAAGTTTATGGGTCCTGCACAGGACCTTTTGAATGAGTTCTGTAGTCTTGGGACGAGGCAAGGTGATGAACTAAAGCAAAAGTTCCACAAGCCTAAACAGTGGGATGATGATCAGAACGGAAGTTCTTCAAGAAAGCAGCCTCTCCAGTCTCTTGAATTCATAGAATTGCAAAAGAGAAAGACAAAGCTGCTTTCAATGCTGGAAGAGGTATTTGTGTTTCATGAACTCCTTGTTTCAAAGTCCATAAAGGACCCATCTTCTTCGTTATTTTTTTCAAACACGAACATAATTGTTGGACCTTAATTACTGCTAAGAAAGACTGCGACTATAGTTGATTTGCTGCGGTTATAAACACGGTTCTGGAATTAATTCAGCGACCTTGGGCCTCTTCGATCTATAATTCCCACATCATGACAGTTCAAGCCTTTCGTTTACTTTTAGAAACCTAGCTCTATTCCTTCATTTATTTATTTTTCTGTTCATCTCATTAATTACTCTCCTTTTGGATGTCTTAGTCCTTCCGTAACTCGTATTTTCAATGGCTAAGAAACTTCAACTCCTTTTCACACCTATCTCTATCCTTTTTTCTTTTCTTTTTTCTAGGTGGATAGAAGATACAGGCACTACCGTGATCAAATGAAAGCTGTGGTATCATCCTTTGAAGCTGTGGCAGGTACTGGAGCAGCCTCGGTCTATTCATCTCTAGCATCGAAGGCCATGTCAAGGCACTTCAGGTGTTTAAGAGATGGAATTGTGGCTCAAATTCATGCAACACTGAAAGCTACGGGAGAGAAAGATCCAGTTGCACCAGGTACCACAAGAGGTGAAACTCCAAGGCTAAAGGTTCTTGATCAAGCTTTAAGGCAACAAAGGGCTTTTCAACAAATGAGCATGATGGAGAGTCATCCTTGGAGACCTCAAAGAGGCCTGCCTGAAAGATCTGTGTCGGTTCTTCGAGCTTGGTTGTTTGAGCATTTTCTCCACCCGTAATATCTCTCTCAATCTCTCTCTGGGCTTCCACAATATTTAGTCTTTATATAACTTCACTACAAAGTAGATTTAATTAAAGAATCAAAGTATTCTCCAAACAAAAGCATACATACAACACATGCTAGGTGTTGTGTTCTAGTCCCAGTAACAGCTTTCATATGTTAAGTCTTAAGAGGGGTCTCAATCATTTTGCTTGAAAACAAAAGCGATTACCTTGTTAGTTTCTACCCACTCCCATTAAGATTCTTTGTTTCCTTTTTGTCATATTATTTCAATCATTTAGTTGCCATGCATTCTATGTGCATGTTTTTCATTTTTGTGTGGATTTGATTCCATTGCCTAGGACCCATATCTCTCACTAGCACACGCAAGAGGAGTTAACTAATATATGCACACGTAGTTCCAGCCTCGCATCAAACACTAACCTCATGCCTCTAATGGCAAACCCCTTTTCAGGTACCCAAGTGATGTTGATAAACATATCTTAGCCCGACAAACTGGTCTCTCAAGAAGCCAGGCAAGTCTACATCTCTCTATAGATTATTTTAATCTTCCGAGAATTAATTTATATTATCAATGGATCATGTCTTCTTAGGATCCAAAGTTCTAATCGAATGACCACAAAATGTGATTAATATTATATATGTAGCATTAACTTATATGGTGCCTCTTGTTTTTACATGTCTTTCAACAGGTATCCAATTGGTTTATCAATGCAAGAGTGAGGCTATGGAAACCCATGGTGGAAGAGATGTACTTAGAAGAAACAAAGGAGCAAGACAACAGCATGGCCTCCTCGGATGGGGTTACTGGTCTTGATGAGATTAATAGGCGGCCTAATCAAAACCCTTCTTCAACAGATCAAAAACCGACACCGGACCAACTCATTCGAATTGACTCTGAATGCCTCTCTTCCATCATCTCTAACCCAGATAAAAATGACACCAACAACAGCACCAAAACATTTCAGAGCCGCCACACGCAGCACCAACAGCAGAATTTTGGAAACTTTGGAGCTATGGAACTGGACTTTTCATCTTACAATCATCATACGGCGGCAGGGGTTTCTTATGCTAATGATAGTACTGTTCATAACCAGAACTTCAATGGCGGTGGAGTATCATTGACATTAGGGTTGCAACAGCATGGGGGGAGTGGAGTGGGCTTAGCATTCTCTCCTGCCTCTCAAAGTTCTCTATTCTACCCTAGAGACCATATTGAAGATTGCCAACAAGTCCAATACTCACTTCTAGATGGTGAAGGACAGAATTTGCCTTACAGGAACTTGATGGGAGCTCAGCTGCTGCATGATTTGGCTGGATAAAAAAATAAAACAAAAGCTTGATGCATCGGACATTCGGTGGGGAGTGTGGCCGGAATTCATACCGTAGGATGGTGATAGTTGATAAGTAGTAATTAAAGGTATAGATAAATACTCCATACATATTATTTACATAATGCTACACTAGTTTCGTTCAAAAAATACTATGGATCGACGGGCGGCATTCATTCCATGGCTTAGAATAGTTTTGCGTCTTTATTTTATTTTTATTATTGTTATTATTCCATTGGAAATTAATTTAGAGCTTGTTTATTTTCTACATGGGCTAATTTGACATTGCAAGTGAATGGTGGAAGTTCATACACACATCTCTGACCTCTTCTGGTTAGAATCTGATTTTCAAAAAAAAAAAATCATGTTGCAGGTATATGACCCCCCGTGATTGAATCACTTGTGGCTCTTGTTTAAGTCGGTGGTTTAAATTTATTAATTTTTATTTTTAAAATGGTTCATTTTAGCTAGATTTTTTCCGTGAAGACAAAATTAAGCTAGCAACACAATTTGGTTGGGCCTTGGTTGTGGAGATTAAGACAATGGCTACAAAAGGTGGTCCCTGATTCATCTTCCTGAACAGGACCTCTCATGCTCATACGAGTTGCCTGCTTTATGATTTTTCAACTTTGGCATGGTTTGTGCTGCTGCTTTTGCTGATGGAAAGGTGCCTTCTCCTTCTTTTGCCTGCCTTTTCAACACGGCGTGATTGCTTTAAGGTTTTCTAGGATCATATGCTTCTTCAAGTAGAAGATCGATGCAGCTCCTCCAGATTTTATTTTTTTATTCCCCGCGATTTAAGATGTGTTCTTGCTGGGGTTATTCAGCAAGATAACCTTCTTCTTCTTTCCACGGGAAAACACGTAGCCCCTCTTGATTCTTAAATTTGTAGATCAACGTTGGTAAACAAGTTTATCCTCAAATACTACCGGCTCTTGTATATCCTGCAGCACCCTAGCTAGTGTAATTGAGCTTTCCTTTCGTTCACTTCATCTGCATGTTTGTTTTGGCAGCGTTTCTAGAACTAATAATGGGAGCATAAAGATAGGAATTTCCTCCATTCAAGTAAAAACAGAATTTATTCTCTTATGATGATAAGGGATATGTTTTTATATATAAAAAAAACTTAAAATTCTTCGTGCCAAAAATATACCTCCAATTGTGTATTACCACTTATCCAATTCAATATATTTCATCTGATGTGGATATATAATATAGTTATTATATTTATAATTGTTCCAATTAAATTCTAAATATATATAGATTATTAAATTCATTCCATCTCTATCACGATACGCATACTTAATCGATCAAAATTCACATGAAGTCAAACTCAATTACGTAAATTCACCGGTATCTTTAAAATTCTTAAGATTCCCACCTAAGGTTTCATTTTATCTATTTTTAATTAATGATTGATAAAAAAAAAACATTTATAGTGTCTGTTAATTTAGCATCAGTTTTTTTTTTATCTCAATCACCCATTACACAATATAAAATTCTTTTCCCACCTAAAGTTTCATTGTGTAAATAAAACTATCTTCTTCCTTTCCGAAGGAGAGCATTACAGACTAGAAATTCACCCCCTAAGTTCCAATTGGGCCTCACAAATCCACCACTGGCAATAAATGGGTCCGTTAGGAGGATATGCAGTTTCACCACTGCTTGCAGATTTGGACCAAACTTCTCTTAGATTTCAATTGGAGATCTGGTGGGGCCCGGTCCAAGTCTGGATGGATCACACAATATCTTGGGCCTTATCTGTGATCGTTGACAATAACTAAGGATCGCAGTCTACTCTCAGCCATCTTTGAAAATAAATAAATAAATAAAATGTACTTTTAGATGCATAATGTTTATCCCCAAAGTGCTGCGGGAGTTTGTTATGCATAATATTCCCCATCATATATCTGTGTGTGATTTGTTTATCATTACTTTCTTTTCCTTTTTTATCAAAAGAAAACTAATTCTTTCTCAAGAAAATAATTGTGAAAAATGCTAGTTTAATGAGAGAGAGAGAGAGAGAGAGAGAGAGAGAGAGTTGTTTATTTAATTTAAAAATAATATATATATATTATTTTTAAATTAAAAATACTATTACAATCTCAAAAACAATGGTCGAGAAGAGTTTCGTGAATTTTTTTTATTTTTAAATATTATTTTTATATTAGCACATAAAAATAACATAAAAACAGGAACAAAAATTATTTTAAAGTAAAAAATAAAAGAATATATTTTTAAAAAAAATTGCTACCATTGCATTTGTATTGATTTATTATTTGTTGTATATAAAACACGTGTAATTTGACTATACGTTGATTTTCTTTTTCGTATAGTCTTAAAAGACGAATTTTATGGGGAGAAAATGAATGAATGAATGATGCAACAACTAAGTAGCCCTGCTTACGAACGGACGAGTCCAATGCCCGCTGTTTTGAAGGACCGTAACCCAGGCCCCATTGTCATCAACCTGAGGAGGCAACCAGGTACGGACGAATTTTTGCAGGTCCACAATCGAACGTCCAGATGATTTTTTCTGTCTTGAAGTGAAAAGCTTTTGTCTAGCTCGACAAAAAGTGGGGAAACAAATAGAGGCTACCTTTTGGTGAAACCTCTTTTACTAGGTTTTCGAGGGGTTGACCGTAACCAGCTTAACCCCGGTCTCACCTGAACTTTGTAGTCGGCGAGAAATATTTAAGAGTGTTGCTGAAATATATTAAAATAATATAATTTTTATTTTTTAAAAATTATTTTTAATAATAACATCAAAATATATTTATTTAAAAAGAAAAATATTGAGCTATTAACTTATTTATCTCATGAAGTGCAGCTTTTCCAATGAGGTTGTTGAAAAGTTGTTCAGTAGCAGAGCAACCCTCCATGTTTTCAAGAAAAACAGTAGAATGATGAAGAAGATGATTTTGTTTGCAGGAATGAGCCCCGAACTCTTACTAGAATCCAAGATGATGGTGGTGGACGCGTGCAGAATGCCCTTTAATGGAGTTCCAGAATATTATTTTATTGTTTCTAATTATGTATTTGCCGGCATGCCACATTTTGCTCCCGGAGACTATTTACACGGCTTGAAAACGATGACACTGACAGTGATGAGCCCCTGCTTGATTAAGAACCACCTGGGGTCTTTCGTGCGGACGCACCTGAACTATTCCGCTGGCACGTTCCATCTCATATGTTTCTACGACATGTCGTCTGTCTCCCCACGCGGCGCATGTCATGTCATGAATATGTAAACATGTAATCTCTAATGGATGGTTTTTGTTTCTCCTATATTTTCTCTCTCTTGATATCAGTGAAGTACAGGACAGTCCCGGATATGTGTATATATTTTAATTCAGTCCATAGTCCATGCTTTTTTATTTCTTTTTTATTACTAATTTTTCAATAGAATTTTGGATTATTTTTAATTATACTCTTTAATTGATTATATACAAAAAAATTTCATTTTGGTCTTTTATTATTAGAGGTTAGGAATATGATGTTGATGTTGTTATGATATTTTAAATTAATATTGTTTTCTTTCCTTTTTATTTTTTTTATTTATTTTTTATATTAAATGATTTTTATAATTTTACTATCTGCATAATAATAACGATGATTTTAGTAATTATTTTCTTATAAAAATATTTTGCTCTTTTTTTAATGTTAGTTCGCGTTCTTTTGTGATATTTCATGACACAATACCTACATTATAAAAGATATAATCTATGTTTATACAACAAACTCTACTTAAAAAATTATATATTCTATCTTCTAATCTATAAATTTTATTTAGTTATATTATATAAATTTATCATTATTAATTTAATTATATTAAATTATATACACAAGAATGTACAAGGGTGTGTGTATATTACTATATATCTAAATGTCGTTGCCTATTCACTGTGCACTGTGCACACAGACACAGTGCACTGTGGATTTTAACAGTGCCTAGTTTTTTTTTCGTTTTTTTTCTGCTTTATTTTTTTTGTTTTTTCTTTTTTTTTTCTGAACTCCTCTTTTTTTATGTTTTTTTTCTTTTTACAAGTTCTTTTTTTTTCTCCTTTTTTTCTTTTTTTCTACCCTCCTCTTTTTTTTCTGTTTTTTTTCTTTTTTTATTATTTTAAAATATTTTTTAACATTTTAAATTTACAGTTTAATTTGCTTTTTTTTTGTTGATTATTCTTTTTATTTTTTTCCCTCCGTTTTTGTTTTTTTTTTGTATTTTTTCCTTATTATATTTTTTTTCTACTTATATATTTTTTGGTTTTTTATTTTTTTTATAATCGGGGTGTCTAAGCTTGCTTAAATGCATCACGATTAATCTCCATATCCAAATTTTTTTGATAATCAGGGTGTTCAAACCAATTTATTCATACCACGACAATCCCTGGACCCACATTTTTTTTCTAAAGTGTCTTCCTACTGGTAATTTTTTTATATATATACTTTTGTTTTATTCACTTATACATTTTTTTTATAACCATGATCTCAGACCAGTTTAAGCACACCACAGCTAATTTTTGGGCCGAATTTTTTAAAACACAATATGGATTGCTACAGTGCTTTAACGTTTATATTTTTTTTTTGTTTTTTTTCACTTATACATTTTTTTATAACCATGGTCTCTCAGCTAGCTTAAACTCTTTTGTTCACTTATATATTTTTTTTATAACCACGATCTCCGGGCAAGCTCAAGTGCACCACCATTACTCCTCGGACCAAATCTATTTTTTGATAATCGGGGTGTTCAGGTCAGTGTAGACACACCATGATTATTCTCCGAACCAATTTATTATTATTATTTATTTTTTTATTGATTATTTTTTTTATAAAAATATTTTGATTTTTTTAAAAGATTTTCCTGAAATTTTAATTTATATCGGTGATCATTTTAAAAGTAATATTACTCTCTTTTTCCCTTTATTCTTTTTTTTTGTTTCTTTATTTATTCTTTAGATTATATGATTTTTATGATTTTATTATTTATGCAATAATAATGATAATTTTAGTTATTATTTTTTATTGTTTTTTGATAAAAATCTTTTGTTTTTTTTCATGGAAATTTAATTATTTTAATTGTTTTGACTGTAATGTTAGTAATAATTTTAGCTTTTATAGCAATGATAATGGCAATAATGTCAAGATGAATTTTCAATCTATGTTTTCATCTTTCTGTTGATAGAAAATTAACAACTTATTTTTTTATTTGATTATTGTAGGTATTTTCACAATTTATATTTTATTTTTGTTTGATTTAAATTGAATTATAAAATGAAATAATCTCAATACAATAAACTTAATAATTCAGATATCCGAGTTTTCTTGCTTTTTTAATGATGATGATAAATTTATGCTGATTATTTCATTTGAAACTACTAAACAAATAATTTTATATTGATTTTAAATTCATATATTTTATAAAAAACTTGCATTTGATATGAATTCTACACAGATTTATTATTTTAGCAAAATTTATATTATAATAAAAAAATATATACAATTAATATTTTTTACATTGAAAAAAATATTGTATCGACGCGGGGCATTGTCTAGTATATATATATTGTGATAGACCGTTACAATAATTGACGATGGTGATGGAATGGAAACATGGCCGACCAGTGAGACCTAGGGAAACGAGATAAAACTTTCCCCTCTCCTTTATGAGATGTGGCCTACCTCGAGAAGCAGCTGCGGTTGGATTTGGAGGTAGCAGCTGGTAGGATCACTGCTATCACGTCATGAATTTTAAGAGATTAGCAATGTCGGCACTGCATTTACCATAACTTTTGCACCGACACTTCTTTTAGATCCGGGAGAGCATTTTACTCTCTCTCTCTGATCTTCCTAAGCCAGTCGTTGCATGTTGACTCAATTCATTTCGTTTTGTTAATATGACCATACTACTCATAACTCGTGAATCATTAAAATATTCCCAATATTCTTCTTCCACACCTTCTTCTTCTTCTTCTCTTTTCTTTTGTTTTTTTGGCTAAAGACCAGGGATTTATCAGATAACCGAGAAAGAAATACAAGGTGTGTAGGGTTGTCAACCTTTTGGTTTAATGCCCCCAAATAAATTTTAGCTGCCAGAGGACGTTTAAACATTGCTATTCATTAGTGTTTTTTTTAACGGGATATCTGGTTCAATCTGGGTGTATATCAATTAATCTCATATTCTATAGTTAATAACCATATAAATTTCTAATTAACATTATATTAACAAAAAAATATTCAAACTTAAAATTGGAAAGCAAACTTTTTAATTACAAGTTTTTATTACTGAACCACCTTTTAGATTAGATGATTTGCTACCCACTCGTTTTTTCTCTTATCCCTGCGACAACCGCCGTGTGTTTTTTTCCCATGTTTTGCCTTCTGCTTTGTAGGCTTTTGAATTTCAAGCACATGTTATTGGTTCTGATGGCTATAGTTTTCACCTCCGTCGCCCAGTACTCTTTAAATCTGGAGTGCTTGCCTCGACGAGATGCAGGAAACCAGATCAGCAGGAGAAAAAAAATTAAGCTATATTCTTATGTGCTGCCGATGGACCAATACGGTGACTGTCAATCTGTTTTTTTTTGGGGTTGAAATAAATTAAATAAAAATTAATTTGGTATTTCTAAACAGGTTGGTAGATGCATCCGTGACTTGATCTTCAATCACGAGACATGGTTTGGTTTTTATAAGATAAAAAAAATAATGGTATTTTAATATATTTTGTAATTGATCGTTATCAAACAAGATTAATCCACCATCTAAATTATAGTCTTTACCAGATTTCATAACATTATCTTTTTGAAATTAATTTCATGGTCCTTCAATACTGGATTTTTTTTATTGGTTGTGTCAAGAAAATAACTCAAGTTTAGTGTTTGACAGGTTAACTCATGCGAATAGTGTTTTACTGGTTAACATAAGTTGACTTCGATTATTTTTTCAATATCAATTTTTTTAAAATTTCATTGTCAAACATTGAATATGACATGTGGATCGAGAATTGAGTTTTATTAGTCTTTTAATTTACTTTTTATAGGGTTATTTAAGTCTCTTAACTAGTGTAATGAAATTTGACAAGTTAACTCGTATTATATTTATTTTTTTATAAAAGGTTATTTTGGTCTTATCATCTAAATCATAAGTTTGTCTTATTGATATAAATTGTTTTTTAATTATTTTTTTCAATATTGAACTAATTAAAAATTAAACTTTGCTGCTCATTCCAAATTATCTTCCATCAAATTATCATGATTTTATAGCCATAGTAGCAAGTTTAATAGATTAAGTAAAATAATATAAATTATATCGTGGGATCTTACTCAACAATTTAAATTTTTACATGAAATAATTCATTAATATAGTATCATAATCTTACCATTCACGAGTTCAAATATCATTACTCTCATTCTATTTAATAAAAACTAAACATAAATCTAAGAATTCAGGGTATTACAGAATAATATAGCTATACTGCCTGCATTAATATATACAAATGTATCGTTGGCGCTTGGTATTGGAGTTAAAACTGTCGCGGTAGAAATGGTCATTTCAATCTGATGAAAACTACATGTACAATGCACGCATTGAAAATGATTAATAGCCTGGACAGGGAAACAAAAGGCCAGTGCTGCCATTATTGGTGGCCAGCGGTAATTCATTTTCTACTTCAAAATATGATCCCAAGGTCAACATTATGTCATGAATCTTTCTTCTGCCCATATGCTCATTGTTTATGCCATGCTGCTTCCAAATGAAGCAAAATCACTGCAAATACAAGCAACCATCATATACATTACATGATTTGAGAGCAATTAGGGCAGCACATGTTTAGCCAGGCGATATATCCAGTCTCAACTCTCCGTTATGAGCTAGAAAAATATTTTAATTAATTGAAAACTACACATCGAGCACATGTATAAGAAGTGGGCACCATGATGTTTTATACATTAACATATTTCTTTTCTGATTATTCTTTTGTAAAGTCTGCACTTGAATACAGTAACTACACTTGCAAAATCGGTAAATTAAGAGATAAATCGAAGAGCCAAGAATTTGAAAGGGAGAGAAGAGACGCAGCAACTATACTAAATCTTTCCACCTAAACCTGTACTTCACTGATCTCACCATCCCTACATACACCCACATTGACCATGACGCTTCCTTTCTTCTTTGAGCTCATTACCCGGCAGCAGTTTCTTCTTGGAGACTGCAAATTACAATGCCAAAGAAACCAGTATCACTCGGTCTGGTTTATAAAGCAGAATTGGCAAGTAAAAAGTTTAATGATGGCAGTGACAAACTAAAAAACATGAGAGCTACTTACTCTGTCCCATAGATGAGGATCAGGTTTCTTATGAACCACAATTGTCTCGATCTTCTCGGGATCAGGCATCTTCCACCTGCATGCAGGATGCGGGACGTGATGCCTCGCATACTCGCTCACTGTTGTATTAAGCGAAGAATCAAATTTGGCCTTTGACAAGTAAAACACAAAGGGCTTTTGACAAGGGTTTCGGCTAACTGGACGAGTGTTGAATGCATACGCGGTGTAATCTGCTCTCCTGTACCAATTCAAGAACGTTCTTGAAGGCATTTCTATCTCGCGGGGAGAGAAGACTCCTCTGAATATCTGAACAGCAAAACCCCATGAAACAGAAACGGTCCACCTCTTGGATTTATCATAGCAAATGGATTGCTGCATTAGTCCTGCAGAGTCAAGCTTCATTGGCACCTTTAGCCACTGTAGGGCCTGGACTCGAGTCGCATTTGGGAAAATGGGTTCAACAACATCAAGATGATGCAATGAGACCAAGGGTGTAACAGGGTGTGACGCAAGGAGTCCAAACAGGTTTCCATACACATCATACTGAGAGGCAACACAAACAGCTAGAATCAGTCACAATCCCCCATTACAGAAAACACACTTCAAAAACTAAAAATTTCATAAAAACGTCAGTGGGTTATCTAATGCCAAGTGGGAAAGTCGTCCTTCCTGGCAACACTCTTCGTCTGCAGTCATCCACAAAACATGATACAAGAACCCTACAAATCACGCAGCTATTATTGAGCTCTTGTTCAAATAATGATATTTATAGCTCATTATGGACAGTGCTTTACGTCCAAGCAACCCTTTAAAATTACAGAGTACACCATATACACGCGATTCCCAGAACATGTCCCATGATTGACCCGCAAGGAAAGCCTAAAAAGCAGTTCAAAAGTGATCTTCGATCTGGTCTATTAACCTTTATAAACTTTACTTCAATCGCTAAACATCTAAGCAAACTGCCAATTGTCCATTACAAGAAATGAGCGCCGACAACACCAAAGATGAGTTTCTCCAGACTCCTCAGCAAACATAGCCCGCGAACTTACTGCGCCAATAATGTGCTTCCTTAAACAATTAACAAAAATGTACGCACTATTTCAAGACAAGTTTCTCCAGACTCCTTATCTAAGCCTTCTACATTGCAATAGCAGAATCTTCTGTCCACTAAATTGGTTAAATGAGTATAATAATGCATTGTAATCTGCAAGCCCCCGTTTGAGAGGAGTGTGATCCAGAGATTTGCAACAAAAAAAAAATCTTGTTTAAAATTAATTATTTTAGGTTTTAATTGCTTATATTGAAAATATTTTTTTTTAAAAAAAAAACGTAACTTTATACATTTGAAACAAAGCTATGTCACACACTTCTAAGGTAATGACATTGGCATGGTGCGGGACAAAACCAGGTCGAAGTCTAGGTGGGTCCCATATTAGGGTTGGAACCTCGAGTGTTTACGGACACGCACCAATGTTTTGCGATTAGAATATCACAATTCAATGTTAATTATCTACCCTGAAAAGCAAATTGCCCGAAACCTTGAAAAAAATTATAAGCACAGGACGCAGTCATTAAACGACAAGTAACATTAAGCGTCTCTTTTAGCTCCATGGCCACTCAAGCAACCGATTCGACCGAAATATCGGCAACAACTCCAAAAACATAAGAATCCAGAGTTCTTAAGCAGAGTCATGTATCAGCCACTGTGTTGGTATGGTAAACTCAACAAACCCAATTTGGTAAGACCCCATCGAAGCAGAGAAATCATAACCCAATAAACACCAAAAAGAGCGAAATTCACAAGAAGGCATCAATTAAAATGTGAGAGAACTAGAAATTTAATTACCTGGTGAAAGCCAACTTCTTTAGTGAGTGGGACACCGAGTTCAGCCATACAAGCCTGCATTCTATCATCAGATCCATAAAGCCCTGGATATCTCTGTATACATCTATCTTGCATCTTGACAAGAGCTTTTGCTAATGGATAACTAATAGCAAAACCACCACCACCATAAGCCATTCCATAAGAGAAAAAAATGTTTTGCAAATGTGATTCTGATAAGCTCCCAATGTAATAATACTGATTATGATCATATTTTCTCAAGATTCTCACGAGGTTCTCCGCTATAAAAAACGTGTCATCATCTCCCATTACAAACCACCGCACATTTTTTAGCCCGAGACGCAATGTTTCGGACACGATCCGAGAGATCCTGATTGCAGACCTATGACCTTGTTTGTTTGTGTAAGAAAATCTCGATGTGTCACTTGAAATTTTAATTGGTGGCAAGTTGCTGTCTTCTCTTTCTTGATTCTTCACTTTATCATCTAACCAGACAATGCCTCTCATTTCTTGAGGTTTATACCAAATCTTGATGTAATTTTGTCGTTGTTCCCATAGCTTTGCAGAGGCTGCAATACCAAAAACAATGTGTTGAAACCCAGTTTCTAGACGGGGTTCTTGAATTTCTCCTCTGGGAATGGCCAAAGATGTATGATTTCGAACCAAAGGTACGGAATTGTTGCTGGGAGTTGAGGAAAGATGACGATTTGTAGTGAAAGGTTCATTATTGCAGGCACGAGAAGTTGAAACAAGCTTGAGAGTGTAGACAACATAAGTGACTGAAACAAAGAGGATTAGCCATACCATGAGTTTTGGTAAAGTTCTGGTTTGTGACCCAGAAATTAGGTTCGAAGATGGACTTCTCATGTGATCCCAGATTATTTTCTCTGGGTCTTTCTGGGTATTCACTTTCATGTTCCTTGTCTTGTTTTCTCTTCTTCACTTTGCAAGAACACTTGTATTATTTTTGGTTTGAGGTTGTGGACTTTTTCTAGTTAGCAAGCAAAAAAACAAGTTGAAAAATGTTCAATTTTAGGAGAATCCAGGCGGGTTTCTTTTGCTAGATTTCGGAGATACAGGTACATGGAAAGAACAAATGGAGCTTTCATTTAGTGTGATGAGAAATTGAGGGACTTGAATGAATGAGAGAACCAATGTGAAAACCCACAAAGAGAGAATGAGAGAAGGTAGATGAAAGAAAATGTGGGGAAAAACTTAGGATGTGAGAGATGAGGGAAGTGAATGGCAGTAGCAAAGAAGCAGGATAAAGATGAGATGAGGCTCGAGGGAACATGCAGAGCTGCCAGATGTTCCTTCCCACTCTCCTCGGTACAATGCTACCCTGAGAAATATTATATATAATAATACTGTATTGCTTTTGTTTTACTTCCGTGATGTGCTTCCACGGAAATATTATATATAATAATACTTTATAGCTTCTGTTTATTTTTTAAAAAATATATTAAATTGATGATTTTTTTTATAATTTTGATATTTTGAAGATAAAAATATTTTTTATAAAACACTTGAATACAGAGCATACACTAGAGCACTGAGAATGTGGTAACTTTCGCTTTTAAATGTGTTTTTTTTTTAAATATATTTTATTTCAAAGAAATTTTATATTAAAGTTATTTTCATATATTTTTATGTGTTAATATTAAAAATTATAATTACAAATAAAATAATTATTTTGATGTATTTTTAAATAATTTTTTTCTTAAAAGCATCTTTTACTATATTACTAAACACATATACTTATAAAAAATAATGAAAAGTGTGAGTTTTTTACTATACAAAAACACTATTCAGTCTTTCATATTTTAATGTGTATTCATTGTTTATATATATATTTTTAATTTTATTCCTTAAAAGATTTTTTTATATTTGATTGCATTCTTTTGGAGCTAAATTAAAGAGCAATTTAATCAAATTTGTCGATGAGTAGAAAAACAAATAGGGGAGCAGAGTGGAGAATGTATCATCACAAATAGGAGATGGTTTCAAAATTCTAACATAAATTTTTATTTTAGTCCTTGAACTTCATGTATCATACCTATCCAATCCTTCAAATTGATTTTGATATAAAAAAAGTATTTTTATTATTTTTTAGTTTATAGTTTGAGATAAAAAAGAAAAGCATCATTGGATTTCGGTAGTAGAAATATAAAAATATATCAGCACAAATTTTAGCCACTAGAACAAATAATTTTTATGTCAAATAATTCTATTTTAAGAGGGAAGTTCGTCTTAAATGTTATTTAAATTCAAAAAAAGTGCTTGGAACATAGATTTGAGCTCGAAAAGATTTTTATTTTTGGGTTTCTAGATGATTGTTTATGTTATTGATTGATTTATTAAAGTATTTGTATTTTGTAGTGTTTTCTAGGTGCTTAGAGTCAATATGAGTTATTACATCAACAAATTTATCATCCAATTTTTTCATTTACCAAATTAGCTAAAATCCAAGAAAAAATAGATAACACATTGCTTGACTTGCAATTACAAAAGGAGTCGAAGAGTCAAAGCACGCATGTCCGTCCTAGATGGGCTAGACTTGTTTGTGTGATTTGTCAGACCTAACAACACCTACTTTTCATGTATTTTTGCTTTGCTAAGATTGTTTTTATATTTATGACTTTTTTTTTGTTTTTAATATTTTTCAAATTTAAATCAATATCCTTTTTCTTTTTTTATTTTTCTTTGTCTATTTAGCCTATTTTAACAACAATTATTTTGTATACAATTGGTTTTTGAAGAGGTTGCTCTAGTTCATTTATATATATTTTTGTCTTGTATAAATAAATAAAAAAATTATTCTTGAATTATATTTCTATCATGCGTAACGTTATATAATATTTTTTATTTTATTTTATTGAAGTCTGTATATTATTATTATTATTATTATTATTATTATCATTTAATTAAATAAAAATCAACTTTTAGTAAACAAAATTATTAAAAAGAACATGTCAAATACTTGTGTCGTGATGACAAATATCTTAATTTATACATATCTCTCGAATGCTTTTATATTTTATTTTATCTTTACTCATCATCAATTGTATTTTTATTTAATAGCACACATGATTCTCGATTTATTCAATTATATATTTGCATAAAGTTTTTGATTTACATCTAAAAAACTTTATAAATTTTAAAAATACATAGATAAAACCTACGTATATAATCTCTTTCTGTAGAAAAAATTATATAACCTTCGGTGAAATACATGTCAAATAGCAAGTATATATATGTTATATTTATGGACATACAACAAACACCGTTAAATAAAGACTTTTATCAAACGATTCATTATACATATAGGAAAATGCGCATGCAACGTGGTTAAACACATGAGATAAATGCAATGCTTTGTTCTCTTAAACAGGCAATACAGTTAAACAGTTATAGTAATACTGTGTCGGGTTCGATGATTTTCTGTTTTGTTTTATAAGTGAGTAATCATTTAATCACAAGTACTTGGGCTAGGTGTTAAATGGTTTTGTTTCTTCGTTAATGAATTCGTGATGGAATTCATAAAGCTTCAAAAATACAATTCTTACCGGTTACTTTTACATCGTTTCAGAATTTTATTTTTAAAAATATAAAAACAAATATTAAGAATATAAGATTTTTTTTACAGTGCTATTAATTTTGGTAAGATAATAAGTCTAGGCACGAGTTTCTAATAAATTATATAATTTTTCAATTAATATAAATTTATTTATTTAATAAATTTCAATAAAAATTGAATGACATGTTTTTTTCTTAAAAAAAACTAATGTTAATCAATATAATTTTTTTAAAAAATAAGAAAAAAATCAAGGAGCATTGAGTAAAAACAAAACATTTTCAAACCATTATTCCTTTGTATTGGATTCAAAACAACATGTAGATACTTCAAAATATATTTCTTGACAAATACAACATCAAATAATAAATTATATTAATTATTATTCTCATTGTTATAGCTATGAATGTTGATTTGTCACAATCATTATACTACTACTGTTATTGTAAGAAATTAATGTTCTAATTATTATTGTTGACACCTTCATCATTGCTTTTATCGTTGTCATCACAATAACTATTATGATTACTAATATTGTTAATTTTGTTAATACCGTTAAAATTATCATCGGTGTTGTTATCATTATTAATATAATTAATTTTGTTATTATTGATATTTTCAATATTATTTCATGAGTTATTGTTATTATTATCATCACAACCATGATTACTAATAGTATAGCACTACAACTATTATTATCGTTAGCATCATTATTTAGTAACGCTATTATTGTTATCATAAAAATAAGAGAGAAACTAAAATAAATATTATTAGCATAAAAAATATTTTACGTGTTCTATATTTTATCTCTCAGTGTTATCATTTAATATCATATTTGCTTGGAAATAAGTTAAATGATTTATCCTTGTTTATTTTCTTGAAATTAAAAGTGTCTCAAATAACTTTTTATTTCTAGGTTGGTATTTAATATGATAAGTATATATTTTTACCATAAAATTAAAAAAATAGTTTATAGAAAAATTATAAAATTCAATGAAGTTTATGACAGGGGTGGTTGAGAGACTAAGATTAACCTAAATTGCCATTGTCTCAATAATCATTTAATTTAAAAATTATAATTGTTAAACTTTTTTAAAATTCAGGCTATGTTTTTATCACTCGCCAAAATCATATTTAAATTCATAAAATTAATTAATTAAATCCGGGCTAGCTCTAGCCGATCTAGCTAAAAGCTAAATTCAAACAATTAGGTTATGGGATTTTAATATTGACCCTAAATAAAGTTGAACAACACAATCCATAAATTTTTTAAATATTCAATATTTTAAAAAATCTATTTCGATCCACTTCGGAGTTAGACTTAAAAAAAGAAGAAAAAGTAACCAGGTCCTAAAATCAATAAAATATTAAAATGTCTTCACAGCTGTGAGCCGTGCCACCGGGAGAAGCTGGTTGGCCAGCTGGAACCCACGAAAGAGAAGAAAACTTGCCACGTGGACAGTGATGGAAAGAAGCAGGGACCGGGCTCACAGGGCCTAAACTCCCTAGATCTTCTGACACCTCATTATCTCGATAACTTCAACTAAATTGAGTGGTTCATTTTTTGTATACAACTCCTGGAATAATTAAATCGAGTGGCTGCTGTGTCGGTGAGCTTCTGGAGGGGCAGTCGAGCGAGAGAGACTGTGTGTGGGGTCTGGGAGGGGGAATATTGTTTTTTATTTGTTTTTATATAGCATATTAAAATTATAACATAAAATAAATATTGATTTAATATATTTAAAAAACACAAAAGGCAGAAACAAAAAACTAAATCCAACACCCTGTAAACTGTAGACACACAGGTAAACGGCCGGAATAAGCCATCATGCTACTTGGGTTAGTTTTTCAAAATATTTTTTATGTTAAAATATATTAAAATAATAATTTTTTAAATAATTTTTTATAACAGTAAATCAAAATAATCTAAAAACATCAAAATATATTATTTAAAATAAAAAAATAAAAATTTTAAAATTTTGTTTTAGAGGTCATTCCACGGTTCACTCCTAGGATGTGATAGAAGATGCGTATCTATATATATCTATACATGTGCGGTGGATTGGAACAATCTATCCGCCACAGAATAAATACCTTTTAATTCATAAATATATCTCATTTAAATTTTAAACACATCATTTACTTTTCTCATTCATTCATGCCATCAAACTTTATAGATCAAAGCGGATTTTTATATGGGTTTTCTCCTCTGCTTTGCTGTAGAATTATCCCTATCTATTACTTTTAATCCTGATTCTTACTTTTAAAATTGAATAAAATAAAATAGTAATAATAAATTAACAGTGAACTATAAGCAATCTGGGTTTAATTTTTCCTTTTTTTTTAAATCTTTATTTTTGCAAATCCATCTTTTAATATTGATTTTTTATTAAATTTTATTTTTTTAATAATGAGCTAATTATAAATTATTTTTTATTATATATTAGAAAAATTAACTTAACTCAATAAAGTTAATAACCCATATCATGGGTTTGATGTGTTAACCAAGGTTAATGTGACTTTTTTTTTTAATCTTCATTTGATTTTTTTTATTTGAATAAATCCCTTCAATAAATTCATGTTGCTTCAACCCCGTATAATTTAACTTAAAATTCAAGTAAAATAAAAAAAGTAAAATTGAGAGTTTTCAAGCTTAAATTAGTAAATGACGTTTAACACATTACTGAAATGTTTATGGTAATTTAAATATTATTTTTTCATGTTATATTATTTTTTAATGCAAGCAGAGAGATAACACGACCAGTAAGTACAATTACAGTTTGAAATTAGCATTAAAAAAACGTTTTTCATGAAATAGAATTAGTTGAAACCACATCAACAGGGTTTACTTGAAGTGGACGGATCCGCCTCATTTATCCACTCAACCTTCCTTTTCATTTCCCGCCTTTAGCACGTCATTATAACCACTTGTTAGTTGCTTAAACCCTTGAAAAACCTCTCACATTAAACCCCCAAACCTCTTTAATCATCACAACCATGCATGCATGAAGAAGCTAAGAGCCCTAGCACAAGCCCCCTCCTCTCAATTCAAAATCCTAATCTCCCAAAAAGATTACCCTCAAGCTATCAAATCTTCACTCACTTTGTCATCTCCTCTCCTCACAGACCAAACCTACTCCCTCTTCATAAAAACAGGTCACTTTCTTGAACCTTACTTATCCACAACTCTCATTTCTCACTTCTCCAAACTTGACGACAACAACAATAATCTCTCTCGCTCCCTTTCTTTCTTCTTAGACACACAAAACCCCGATATCGTCACTTACAATGCTATCATTTCTGGGTTTGCAAGGGCTAATGATTCTAGGACTGTCCTGGGGCTTTTCAATGAGTTAAGGCATGCAGGTCTGGTGCCTGATGTGTTTACTTTGAGTTCTTTGATTAAAGGATGTTCGAGTTTGAGAGAGAATTGGGTTTCCCAAGGGGTTTGTTTAAAACTTGGGTTCGGGTCTAGAAGCTTTGTGATTAGTGGGTTGATTGACAATTATGCAAAGAATGGAGATTTGGGTTCAGCTGAGAGGTGTTTTAAGGAGTGTTTGGATTTGGATAATGTGGTTTTTTCTGTTATGGTTAAAGGGTATGTGTGGAATGAGGAGTTTGAGAAGGGAAAACAGGTTTTTGTTGATATGAGAGGGTTAGGTTTGGAGTTAAATGCATTTAGCTTAACTGGCGTGGTCGGGGCCTTGTTTGATGTAAGAGAGGGGGAGCAAATTCATGGTTTTGGTGTAAAGATGGGATTTTTACGTGGTTCTTCAATGCATTTTAGCAATGCTGTTATGAGTATGTATGCTAGGTGTGGAAGAGAGGTTAGTGCTATCAAGGTGTTTGATGAAATTGCTGAACCGGATGTTGTTTCTTGGACTGAGAGGATAGGAACTGCTTCTGATGGTCATGAAGCTATGGAGTTGTTTAGAATTTTACTTTCCTTAGGTTTGGATGTGAATGAGTATACTTTAATTAATGTTTTGTCAATGATTGGAGGAGTGGAGTTTTTGAATGCAGGGAAGCAGATTCAAGCACTGTGTCATAAGAAAGGGTATTTCCAGGTGGTCTCTGTCGGCAATGCTTTGGTGTCCATGTATGGGAAGTGCTGGCGAATTCGCGATGCTTGGAGTGTTTTTTATAACATGATTATTCGAGATTCTGTTTCTTGGAATTCACTAATCTCTGCATGTTCTGAGAATGGATTTGTTAATCAGGCTCTAGAGGTGTTCTATCAGATGCGTGAGTTGTCCTTGCAGCCTACTATACATACCATGGCTAGCATTCTTGAAGCAGTGTCCAATTCGAACTATACAGAGCAGGTGATACAAATCCATGCACTTGTTGTTAAATGTGGATTCTTGTTTGATGTTTCTATGATTTCTTGCTTGATAACAGCATATGGGAGAAGCAACAGCATGGATGAATCCAAAAGGGTGTTTTCTGAGATTGATAAGGTGAACTTGGTACATCTGAATACAATGATAACTACTTTTGTCCATGCTGGATATTATACTGATGCTTTGGCATTGTATCAAACCACATGGAGCTCATACAGTAAAGTGGACAGTAGAACTCTCAGCATTATCCTTAAAGCTTGTAGTGCTATAACAGATATACAACTGGGAAGAGCAGTTCATTCCCTAGTATTAAAAACTGGATTCGATCAGGATAGCTTTGTTGAAAGTTCTGTTATCGACACTTATTGCAAGTGTGGAAGCATAGGACAAGCAGAAAAAGCATTCAGGAGTTCATCTATGAACAGTTTGGCTGCTTGGAATGCCATGATGATGGGATACGCCCATCATAGTTGCTATCAAGAAGTTTTTGATCTCTTTGACAAGATGTCTCAATTTGGAATAGAACCTGATGAGATAACTTATCTTGGTGTTCTTATTTCGTGCTGCCATGGAGGGCTCGTGAAAGAAGCACGTCACTACTTAGACTCTATGTTTGAACTTCATGGAATAACCCCACACTTAGAACATTATGCCTGCATGATTGATATGCTTGGTCGAGTTGGGCTCCTGGAAGATGCAAAGAAAACCATAGATCATATGCCTATTCAACCTGATGTTCATATATGGCAAATTCTTCTATCTGCCTGCAACATCCATGGACATGTTGAGCTGGGAAGAGTTGCAGCAAGCAAGCTTCTTGAAATTCATCCTGAAAATGAATCTGCTTATATTCTTCTATCAAATCTTTATGCTTCTGCTGGTATGTGGAATGCTGTTGGAAGATTAAGAAAAGAAATGAAAGATAAAACTCTCCGCAAGGAACCTGGTTCTAGTTGGATTCAAGTAGGTAGAAAAAGTCATACCTTTTTTGTTAATGATACTTCACATCCTCAAAGTAAAGAAATATACGAGGAGTTAATAAGGCTGTATAAACAAGTGATAGTGTCCCTGGAACCGGAACAAGATGGTGCTTCTCTATTGACAATGGTCCTTGCGGCATAGAAAATTCTCTTGATTTCCATGAGAGGCAACAAATACCCCTTGTTTTTTACATTTCTTAAGTGAACTATTAAATACTTATATCCAATCTGGAGCCCTCAATTATAGCATCTACTGAATATTTGCTCAATTTGTCTGTATTTGAAATGAGTATTTAATGATTAAACGCACTCAAAACACTGAAAATCCTCCCTATCCTTCGTATCAACTCTTCCAGAACACATTCAGTAAGTTGTCATACTGATCAATGAATAAGCGGTTACGGTTGCTGTGAGGTGTATGTTAAAGTTACAGCATTGGAGGTTTAATGATGTCCTCAGTATTAATTAGAGCAAGGTGCATTATGCAGTTCATCAAAAATGAAAATCAGGTCAGGACAGGACATTGATATTTGGCTCAGATCCCTCCATCCTGGTATGATGGTATCGTGGAGGTTAGTTTACCATGGTAATGCTTATATTCCTGCTATTTGATGTAGAGGATAAGATTATCTAGTCAGACACTTTGAAACGTTTTCATATAATTCTTGATTCTTCTGCTTTGATTTACCTGTGTACTAATTCAAGTTGATGTCTCTCCATTGTGTTCATGTTGATGAACAATTTATTTCCTTAAAATTCATTGATTCTGATCTTCTAGATAAGCTGAGTTAACAAATGTTAGCGAGGTTATTTCTGTGAAAGGACCTTGCTGATAGTCTGTCCGAGAATTTAAAATATGTACTCAAAACCTATGTCAAGTGTTTGAAAGAATTGCCTTCCATCATATTCTAGTGGTCCCTTGAAATTCGAGATTTAGTGTTCCTGGCATCATCCTTCTAATTTTAGTGTTTATCCTGCTATCATATTGATTTGTATATGCTCTATGTTATTAAAAATCATTCAGACACCTTGAATGGGTTAGTGTTCCTGGCATCATCCTTCTAATTTTAGTGTTTATCCTGCTATCATACTGTTTTGTATATGCTCTATGTTATTAAAAATCATTCAGACACCTTGAAGGATATGTTCATTATTCTGTTAGAATGGAAATGCTATGCAAATAAAAGGGTAGATTATGTTGATGAAAAGTTCTTTTATCATCAATTAATATAAATCTATCATCTGAATTCCCTTTGGAAACAAACTCTCTAAGAGCCTAGAGTGTATGCATTGGAGATGGTAGCTGTCGTGGCATATGATGCTGTTGCCATAAATAGCAGGGTAGAGATTGGCTTTTTTGGACTGTAAGCAATGATAAATTTTGATCTGTCCAAATAAAAATTCTCCAGGTGGCAGGAAAACTGACAATAAGATAGAAGATATAAAATGTCTGTGATTCTACAATATTTCATATCAATGAGAATATCACAACATTTTCAATATTTCTCAAACATGATATACCGTTGAAGTGCAATCTTGGTGGGTGTCTAGCAAAACATGTATGATTACATCATCATTTGTTATCTTAGAGTAGAAATTCTTCCATGCATATTCTATAGAAAGTTTTAAGAAGTCAGGAATTAGTTCAATGTTTCTGTGGGTGAGGTGGGTGGGATGTGGGGGTCTTTAGGTGGGATATCTGGTCTAGGGAGGAAATGTGGATAGGCTTGTCAAAGTCAATGGGAAGTTACGAGGCATGCCAGCAACTCATTTGGTTGTTATACAAGATTCTGTTCAGATCGACTTGAGAACTTGAACAATAATGGTCCATGTTTGAGCATGTAATGGTCGTCAGCATTGTGAACACTTGCGTTTGGGACTAATGGATATTTCTTGTTGGACTACATTATGGTATTTAGTTGTTCTTGAAAATGGATCAGGACTGGTTAATACAACAAAATTCTTTTCTGTTACAATTAATTTGTGAATCCCCAGGACGTTTGCTTTCACTATGCTTTACCAACCCATTTCCATGCTATTGCATGTTTTCTTTATATCTGATTTCTCATAGTATCATTCTGGATTGAAGTTTGATTCTGTCAAACCATAAGTCTTAAAACTTATGTTCTCATTTCCCTAGTCTGGAGGCTCTGTTATATAATTTTTTTCCAACGTGAAATCAAAGGCAATAGAACTTGGAAGTAAACAAAAGTAAATTTTTTCAATAAAAGCATCCTTCACAAATGAAATTTTTGTACGAGTATTGAGGCTATTGAGCCACACCTTCATGTTTAGATTTAGATGTTGACAATGCCTTAGTGATATATTTAGAAGTTCTTGGTTATTATTTCTAAGCTTTATTGGTATTGGTAGGTAGTGCCTTTTCTGGAAACATGTTACTATCTTACACAAAAGGCTGAGAAGATTAAGCAGGAAAGAAAATCCACGCAACTAATAATTTTAAGGTAAATTTTTCATGCTGTGAAGATGATGATTTAATAATTTGCTTTCTGTATGACATCATGTGATACAGCTATAAGTTTAAATATTATCAAGTTTTTGCTTGCAAATGGCTTTGCTTGTTAATGGGTGGTTACTGCTAATGATAACTATGGCAACATAATTTGTTAGGAAGGAGCATATCAAGTGGTTTCGATGTTAGTTCCGTTGCTTGTTGTGCCAATCTTGTGGGATGCCTATTTTCTTTCGCATGCTAATTTTTTGTTGTGAATATTATTAGCCTTTTGTTTTGGGAACCAAATAACATCTCACTAAAAATGAATAATTCAACTGGAATTTGGATGGAAGAGAACAAAAAAAAGATGAAGGTGCTTGATTTGATAGTTGTGGCGATCATACAATGTCTAATATTACTTACAGCATCCAGCTTTTTATGCCTTCCTCGGGTAGCTTTTTCTCTGGGAATGATGTTGATGTGAAGAGGCTTTGTATAGCACGGAAACAATAGAGTGGAAAGCATTTGCTGCTATCCTTGACTTTATCTGCCCTCTCTTTGGAAGTGGCCTAGTGCCCCTGGAAATCTTGCCAAGTGCAGCGGCAGTAACATCACATACCTTATTCATTGTGTATATCAAGGTATGTGCTGAGTTTTTCTATTTGAAGAGGCTCGTCTTGATAATTGTGAATATTTGATTGAGTTGCTTCGGTCTGGACTTGAGAGGTTTATATAGTGTAACAACAACTCATTGCAATACCAGGTCCTGGATGTTATTGATTAGAAGAGTGAGACAGTGGCTGTTAATAATGGTGAGGGGTTGGGAGGCATGCCAGCCAATTTGTCAGGCTGTGCAAGATTCCTTGTAGCTCAACTTGGGAGATAATGATTTTCACAGTAGTTTGGTGACTGATTGACTGAACAAATGATCCATTGTTTAATACACATGGTGATAGCTCAGAGCATATCTGCCCAGGAACACGTGCGGCTTCCAGAGCTATCTAGGAGCTTTTTGCTGGATCTCTGGCAGGCTTCTAGACTTTTTGGTGGATGGGGACAACATACATGTTATTGGGTTGTTTTCTAAGTTTTTTTTGTCAGATATATTTATTTGTTTAACTAGAAGCAATTTGAACAAGCCCTGGGAAGCAAAACCTGTATTGCTTTAATAGTCCTGTCCATGTTTTCAGGGAAACAACCTTTGAAATTTCCAAACTTGTATCACCGATTCAGGTCTGTCCACCATCTTCTATTGCAAATTTATGTGTAATTGATGCTGAATTACGCATTCATGCACAAGAGAGAGTACCGCAATAATGACTATCATGTTCGATGACTGTCGCCGGCAATTCTTCCACTCTGCCAGTCTATGACAGTCCCCTATTGATTTTGTTGGTGAAGAAATTGACACAGGAAAACTTATTTTAGCCAAAAACAAAAACAAATAAAAAAGAAAAGAAAAGAAAAGAGAGAGACCTATTTTGGTATGTGAACCCTGTCTCCCATTTTGGATTATTTTAACCTTATGTTCATCTGTAGAAACAAGGGTATCTCTCTCTACCATGTGCAGTTTGTCAGTGTGGACAAAATCTTATCAACTAGGATTCTTTAATCCTTGGAACATATAGCAGCCGTTTTCATTGTCATGTAATGAAGCTACTGGACAATCTTCTGTTTGTCAGGGTTGCATGGGCAGGCAACCTTAGAAAATTCGTCTTTTTCTATTGGCCATGCTCAAAATCTGTCTGCCAACAAGTCGCCCATCAGGAAAACGCAGACACGGTTCCCATTTTTTTACATAAAAAACAGGGAGCACGTGAAGATAACAGGGGAGAGAAGAAAAACGCGAGCATAATTGTCACCCAGAAACACCAGACCATTGATTGTTTAGTCAATTATTAATTGCCTACTGATCTTCAGAATCTCAACCTACACCCTCGTGCAAGACAACAATTTAGCTGGCATGCCTCCTAACCTCCGATTCTCGCTGCAAAGCATGTTTTTGTTTCTACTCTGTGGTTGGTATAACACCCAATGTTTATTTCTAATTTGCCATCTATTTTCCAAATCATATAATCCGCTCAACGAAAATGTTTATTGCATAGGAAATTCTCGAAGGGACCAAATACGTAACTAGAGCAAAATTTAAAGCTTTCGAGGTGTCATGGCGTGAACAAACGAGACTCCACAGGGTATAGGAATCAAAATGTAGTTTTTTAGTGCCAGCCACCAACTATGATCATGACAATGTTTGAACCAGACATGCTATCTGACCTTAGCCATCGAGCAATCCTTTGTTGGCCTTGCACAAGGAACTTTGGAACATCTTATTTTTCTAGGTAAACCCAGGGACTTGATAAAAAAAAAAACCCTAAAAAAACCACTTCGCTTCCTTTCTAATCAGATTACAATTCAGAACTTCAGACTCGCAAGGGTAGTTCATGCTGTTAGCTATTCCATTTGATGCCTCTAGAGTCTAGACGTCTTGTTCGTTGATTGTGTTATGAACACGTCTAGAGTGTAATCATGGTGAAATATGAAAGTGAAAATTTCAGAGTTTTCAGCTTCTTGTGTACATCTAATATCTCCATAAATATATTTGCACTGTCGGGAATTTTTCTTCTAAAATTCCAAATGAAGCATACATAAAGTGACGAAGGTGAAATTAGTCCCAGAGATTCGTCAATAACTTTACAGGTTAAGAGCTTCGTCGGCTCAAACTTGTTTTGTCACGCCTAGCACGTGGAGAACATTCTTTGATTTCCTGTCAAGGCAAAGAACATGCTACTTTATTCTTTGCTCGATTCTCTAATACTTGGTTCATCCTTATAGCCCTTCCCATATGAACATTTCAATATCACCATTTTCTTATGCGAGTCACCAATGGCAGCTACGGTCAATTTCTATGGCCAACTCCCGCAGCAGGCCATCTGCCCCAAAGGAGTGGCTGGACTCACTTTTGGCTTCTCACCCTGCAAAGGGTCGTCTCAATCAATGCAGAACAAGATGAAGATGACATGTTTAAGAAAACCGGCAAGTAACAAATCATTCAGCAAAAGATGGGTGAATTTGGTTGTGTCAGCGGCAGATGATTTCGACCTGAAATTGGGTCCTTCTCCATCAGATATGATCAAGAAATTCTATACATGCATCATTGAGAAGAATTTGAAGGAACTAGATGGCTATATTTCGGACGACTGTATCTTTGAGGACTGCTCCTTCCTTCAACCAATGCAAGGGAAAAAGGTACCTTCTTATTCTTCGTGAGACTTGTTTTATATCTGACAAACATATTGCTCGACTCTTCCTATTAAGAGAGCCTGTTATGCATCGCTGCAGGAGGTTATGCATTTCTTTGAACAGCTTACAGCGGGCATGGGCCAGAATGTGAAGATCATACTTGAACATGTATGTGAAGATGATGCATTTACAGCAGGAGTGAATTGGCACTTGGGTATAATCATCATCCATTGTCTGGCATTAAGATGTATTTGTTTCGCAGCAGTCTTAACAAATTCATGAGAATTCTCTGTGCAGAATGGAAAACGATACAGATACCCTTCACCAAAGGAAGCAGCTTCTACGAATGTTCTCAGAAGGAGGACAGACTTGTTATTAAGTATAACCAACTCAGCAAACATTTCTGACCTCCAAATTTCATAAGAAAACGATTTTCTCACTAAAACGCTTTGCTACAGGAAAGCTCTGGTTGTGACAGAATCACCCATCAAACCAGGAGGCATAGTTCTGGTAATTGATCAAATTAACAAGATTCTAGCACTCCTTAAATCTTGGTGGTCAAAGAAAAGTCTTTCTAATGAATTCTATTACCTGATTTTAACAACTTTGCTTTCTTCTGGACGTGATCTTTGTTACCGACAAATACAGACCCTGTTAAGGAACGTGACTGCAATATTTGACGATTTCCCAAAAGCTGCAGAGTGTAAGTTAACTTTCATTTGCAATACGGCCACGGGCATCGAACTCATAGCAAGATGACATTTATGCTTTTTTTCCTGCAGGGTTACTAAAGAGTCCTCATGTCATCACGCGTTTCTGTTTAAAAATCTACAGCAGACTTTTGGCACCTTTTGTCAACCCACTTCTGGCAGGCTACATCAGAGCCTGGAATCTCATTGCAAGACTATTTGCTTTTGCACTAAACACAATTCTCCATTTTCTGAAGAAGAATTTTGGATAGGATGCAGTCACTAAAGTCTTGCGTGCATGAACACGAACAGTCAGTCATCATCATGGCTTGACCACATCTCGATCAACGAAAGAGCAATCAAGAGTCCAAGAACAGGTTGTAACGGGGGAGGTCTGTTGAGGGAACAATAGGATCTGTCTTTTCATTTGGAACTAGCCTTTCTTGGACAGAAGCATTGCTTCCTCGCTCGTTTCTTTGGAGTTGAAGTGACCACAGTACGTGGTTTTATGCGCATGTGATTATCAATAATAAAAATCCTTAATTATATGTAATGGATCAGAGAGAGTGTTCAAAACCCAAGATTAAAATGGCGGCATGTAATTACCCAACATAACTCGACTTGACATGAGTTTAGCTTATTTTTAAGAATATCTTGACTTGACATGAGTTTAACTATGTGATGAGATTCAATATATATGCATTTGATGAGGTGTCAAACCCAATATTTTTTTATTTCAGTATTTGATGAGGTGTTAAACCCAATATTTTTTTTATTTCAGTTATATATTAAACCTGGATACAAGCAGGTAGATAAAATGTCAGAATCAACATTCTTGTATTCAGTTATACACTAAATCCAAGTACATGTGAGTATAGTAAGATGCCAAACCCAACTCTTCTAAGTTTAATTACTCGTTGGACCTAAGTGCATTTGAGCCTAATAAGATGCTAGACTCAATCCCTTTAAGTTCAACTATCTGTCGAGCTCAAGTATATATGAGTTTAGCAAGATGTTATATCCTATACCTTTGTGTTTCGCTATGTATTGAATCCAAATGCATGTAAGTTTAACTAGATATTATACCTAACACCCCGAGTTTAATTATACATTGAGTTTAATTACATGTGAGTTTAGTGACATACCAAACTTAGCACCATTGAGATCAATTATATGCTAGGACCAAGTATATGTGGTCCTAGTGAGATATTAAACCTAAATCTATTGGATCCCACTATGTGTTGGGCCCAAATACATATGTATATGTTAGACCAAAACCCCTTAGGTTTGGCTATGTAGAACGTCAAAGTGCAAATGAGTCTTGCGAGATGCCATACCCAACACATTTAATTTTGGTTATGAGCTAAGATTAAGTGCATGTGAATCTAGCATGATGTTAGACCTAACACTTTTATATTTAGTTTACATGTTAAACTCAAGTGTATATGAGTTTAGTGAGATACTAGACCTAATACCTTTGGGTTTCGTTATATGTCGTGTATTTGATGAGATGCCAGACTTAACACCTTTAAATCAGACTACATGCAAAACCCAAGTATATATGAGTCTAACAAGTTATCAGACCTAATATTTTTAGGCTTAACATACAGTTGAGCCCAAATATATATGGATCCGATTAGATGTTATGCCTATCACTCGTAAATTTGGAATCATTCTAAGTCCAAATACATACAAAGTTGATATTTTTTAGGTCCCAGGTAATAAGGATTTGTTCTTATTTTCATGTCTTTTAGTATAAAATCTTAAAATTTAAGAATGATCATTTTCCTACATCTCTAAGTGTATAAAAATCTCTAAAGACCTATATTTTTTATCAACATAACAAAGTTCAGAGACTATATATATTATACCATGAATCACCTATGCAAATGATTCACATTTTTAACTAGTCTATGGCATGGGGGAGCAACGATTTTGACGATAAAATCGAACTTGTTCCATGTTTGTCTAATAAATACATCATTGGCCATTATCAAAATGATGTGAGAATTAACCAATGAATGTTCGATTAGCCTTCCTATAATGTTTCTTATTGAACCCAACTCTTCATAATGTAAAACCCAAACAAGTATGCGAAGAATGGACCAAATAAGAATGTGGCTTAGTTAGAAACTAGTCAAATGCCCGCACTACGCTATGGGCATAGTACTGGACGGAAAAATAATTTTTATCATTATTGAAATTAAAATATAATATTTAAATATGTAAAATTTGATATAATGAAAAAGATCAACATACTCGTATCATAACAACAAGAACATTGGAGTCTTAACTTCTAAAATTATCGCCACTATTATCATCAAAACAATAAACATTATTAAACAAACATGAGAAAAAAATTAATAAAAAACATGTAAGAACAAAAACTAAAATTATTCTTCTTATTATTATTAATATTAATATCATTATTGCTTTAAAAACATGAAAAAACGAAATTAAATGAAAGGATGAAAAGAAGCCTAAAAACATCAACAAAAAGCAAATAAAAATAAAATAAATGATAAATACAATAAAAATTATTGATTGAAAAAAATATACATGGGAGGAAAAATCGTGGTGCGCGTAAATTGACCCTGACACCTCGGTTAAGAAAAAATATAAGTTGCAAAACAAAATAGGGAAAAATATAAAAAATGGATCCGGAGATTAGTCGTAGTGCGCGTAAATTGACCCTGACATCTCGGTTAAGAAAAAAGTATAAGTGGCAAAAAAATAGGGAAAAATATAAAAAATGGATCCGAGATTAGTCGTGGTGCGCGTAAGTTGGCCCTGACACCTTAGTTATTAATGTTTTTTTTCTAAAAACAACAACCGATTATTTTTTAAAAACCATTTATTTTTTTTAAAATAAAATGGTTCTTCAAAGAAAAAACTACAAAAGAAAGTAAAAATCATGAATTAAAAAATCAAAATCAATAAAAAATTAAAAACAATCAAAATAATAATAATAAAACATAAGTAAAAACAAAAGAAAGTGAAAATCCAAAAATAATAATAAAAAACAATCAAAATAAAAAATTAAAAAATAGCAAAATGAAAAAAAAATTAAAAATAAGAGAAAAATGAAAAGAAACAAAAGCTAGGCGGTGGCAAGGCTCAAACCACGCTCAGCACTTTCTCGCCCACCAAATGGTCATGTGTCCGCCAATAAGCTACATCATCATGTATTGTTTCTTTGTGTGACAAAATATATAAATAGTATAGTTACTGCTCAAATGCGAAAAATAAAACACTCGTTGAAATCCACAAGTGATTTCACTCACAATACACAAGAATCTACTGACCTTTTTAATATATAGGATAATAATATAAAAAATATTACACTACTTTGTGGGCCGAGTAAAAAGTTTGTATAACTATTAAAAGAATAAAAATTATCAAATTATCCCTAGAGAAAAAACCTAAAAACATTAACATAAAATTAAGTAAGAGAAAACATTAAATAATAATAATTATTATTATTCTAATAATAACAAAAATGAAAGAATAAATTGTTTTTTAAAAACAAAAACGAAATAAAAATCAAAATAAAAATGAAAAAAAAGCAAAATGAAAAAAGAAGAAAAAAAGCAAAGTGAAAAAAATAAAAAAAAATAATAATAATACTAATAATAATTAAAATATAAGTAAAAATCAAAAAATAAAACATAAAAGGCGCTGGCAAGGGTCGAACCCTGCCAGGGCCCCCACTAGTAAGTCTTACCAGTGGACTAGAATTGTTTTTGATTTTGTTGCTTGAAACAATATATATATATAGTATAAAACACTATTCCAATCCACAAGAATCACTGATCTCTTTTAGTATATAGGACTGAAGCGGTATACCCGCGCGATGCGGCGGTTTTTTTTTATCTATGTAAAAAATTTATTGTTTTTATATGTATTGTATTTTATTAGTTTAATATTTATTTAGTATAGTTATAATTGATAAAATTTATGTAATCAAAATGGAAAGTGATGCGTATATTTTGTAATTGCAGATAACCTACGTAAATACTTTTTTTTTTTTAGTTTATTTTTTCCCCAGCAATATTATATTTAAAATATTAAAAATGAAAATACTATAAATTTGTTTTTAAGAAATAAATCTAAACAAAAGAGTACCAAATTTCAATATTAATTTTAAAATGATATTAATGTTTTTATTCCAAAAAACCTAGGTCATGTTTTCTTTTCCATATATATATATATATATATAACATCCAATAAATATTAGAACATATAATTAATGAAAGACTAAAATTATCCTAGAAAATTTAAGAAAATTAAAAAAATATCATTGTCATCACTGTCAAAATAATAAAAATTATTAGATTATATGGAGAGAGAAAACAATAACAAAAGAGTAAGCAAGAAAAACAATTAAATTATTATTGGTATTGTTATTGTGTTAAGTACAAAATTAAAATTTGAAGATAATTTTTTTATGTTATTCAATTTATTCATTATACGATTATAGTAAATGTATTTAAGAATACTGATATTAATTTTTTTATTCAAAAATCCAAGGTCATGTTTTTTATCCCTATATATATTCAGTATGAGATAATATCCAATAAATATCGTAACATATAATTAATGAAAGATTAAAAATATCCTAGAAACTTTAACAAAAATAAATAAAAAACATATAAATATCATGATGCGCGTTAACTAATCCGGAGATCCCGGTCATGAAAAAAATATGTAAGTGATAATAAAAATAATAATAATAAATAGATTCAGAGATTAGTCAGTGCGCATAAGTCATGAATCGGATACCAGTGTCTAAAAGAAAATAAAAGCCCGATTAAAATAAAAAAAGCAAACACTTCTTCACACAAGATTGAACTGTGAATATTATTATTAAAAAAGCATGGTTATTAAAATAAACAATGCAAGGAAAAACACCTTTTAAACAAGTAATATGAAAAAAATCATGTTGCGCATAAAATAACTCCGGACACCCTGGTCATGGGGAAAAATATAAGTGGAAAAATATAGAAGTGGAAACAAAAAAGGAAAAAATAGATCCGGAGATTAATCATGATACGCGTAAGTCGTCATTAATATCCAAGTTAAAAACAAACAAACGAAAACAACTTTTACAGAGTAATTTTCTAAAATTAGGATTTAAAAATCCCAAAAACAAACGAAAAGCAACACTTTCCAAAATAAGGATTAAAAAATGAAATTTAGGAAAAAAAGGATTTAAAAAGAAAAAAACAAAATTTAGAAGAAAAAAAACGAAATTTAGAAAAAAAAAGAATTTAAAAAGAAAAAAAAACGAAATTTAGAAAAGAAAAAGAATTTAAAAAGAAAAAAAACGAATTAAAAAAAAAGAATTTAAAAAGAAAAAAAACAAAATTTAGAAAAAAAAAGAATTTAAAAAATAAACGAAATTTAGCAAAAAAGAATTTAAAAGAAAAAAACAAAATTTAGAAGAAAAAGATTTAAAAAGAAAAACGAAATTTAGAAAAGAAAAAGAATTTAAAAAGAAAAAAAAACTAAATTTAGAAGAAAAAAAGAATTTAAAAAGAAAAAAAACGAAATTTGTAAGAAAAAAAAGGATTTAAAAAAAACAAAAAAAACAAAATTTAGGAAAAAAAAGAATTTAAAAGAAAAAACTAATTAAAAAAATAATTTAAAAAGAAAAAATGAAATTTGTAAGAAAAAAAGAATTTAAAAAAGAAAAACGAAATTTAGAAAAAAAGAATTTAAAAAGAAAAACGAAATTTAGAAAAGAAAAGAATTTAAAAGAAAAAACGAAATTTAGAAAAGAAAAGAATTTAAAAGAAAAAAACAAAATTTAGAAGAAAAAGATTTAAAAAGAAAAAACTAATTTAAAAAAAGAATTTAAAAAGAAAAAACGAAATTTGTAAGAAAAAAGGATTTAAAAAAGAAAAACAAAATTTAGGAAAAAAGAATTTAAAAGAAAAAACGAATTAAAAAAAGAATTTAAAAGAAAAAAATGAAATTTGTAAGGAAAAAAGGATTTAAAAAAGAAAAAACGAATTAAAAAGAAAAACGAAATTTAGAAAAAAAGAATTTAAAAAAAAAACGAAATTAAAAAAAAGGGCAGATGAAAAAGGATTTAAAAAAGAAAAAATGAAATTTAGAAAAAAAGAATTTAAAAAGAAAAACGAAATTTAGAAGAAAAAAGAATTTAAAAAAACGAAATTAAAAAAAGAAGTAGGCACATGTACTCCACGGAGTACATGTGAAAATTGCCAATCCACAGTAACTTATCGTGGATTTGGCGGATGCCTTTAGTTATATTACTGAGCGGTATACCGCAGCGATGCATGTGTTTTTTTATCTATGTAAAAATTTATTGTTTTTATATGTATTGTATTTTATTAGTTTAATATTTATTTAGTATAGTTATAATTGAGAAAATTTATGTAATCAAAATGGAAAGTGATGCGTATATTTTGTAATTGCAGATAACCTACGTAAATACTTTTTTTTTAGTTTATTTTTTCCCCAGCAATATTATATTTAAAATATTAAAAATGAAAATACTATAAATTTGTTTTTAAAAAATAAATCTAAACAAAAGAGTACCAAATTTCAATATTAATTTTAAAATGATATTAATGTTTTTATTCCAAAAAACCTAGGTCATGTTTTCTTTTCCATATATATATATATATATATATATATAACATCCAATAAATATTAGAACATATAATTAATGAAAGACTAAAATTATCCTAGAAAATTTAAGAAAATTAAAAAATATCATTGTCATCATCTGTCAAAATAATAAAAATTATTAGATTATATGGAGAGAGAAAACAATAACAAAAGAGTAAGCAAGAAAAACAATTAAATTATTATTGGTATTGTTATTGTGTTAAGTACAAAATTAAAATTTGAAGACAATTTTTTTATGTTATTCGATTTATTCATTATACGATTATAGTAAATGTATTTAAGAATACTGATATTAATTTTTCTATTCAAAAATCCAAGGTCATGTTTTTTATCCCTATATATATTCAGTATGAGATAATATCCAATAAATATCAGAACATATAATTAATGAAAGATTAAAAATATCCTAGAAACTTTAACAAAAATAAATAAAAAAACATATAAATATCATGATGCGCGTTAACTAATCCGGAGATCCCGGTCATGAAAAAAATATGTAAGTGATAATAAAAATAATAATAATAAATGGATTCAGAGATTAGTCAGTGCGCATAAGTCGTAATCGGATACCCGTGTCTAAAAGAAAATAAAAAGCCCGATTAAAATAAAAAAACAGAAACACTTCTTCACACAAGATTGAATCGTGAACATTATTATTAAAAAAGCATGGTTATTAAAATAAACAATGCAAGGGAAAAACACCTTTTTAAACAGTAATATGAAAAAAAATCATGTTGCGCATAAAATAACTCGGACACCCCGGTCATGGGTAAAAATATAAGTGGAAAAAAAGGGGAAAAATATAGAAGTGGAAACAAAAAAAGGAAAAAAAATAGATCCGGAGATTAATCATGATACGCGTAAGCTGTCATTAATATCAAAGTTAAAAAAAAAAAACAAACGAAAACAACTTTTACAGAGTAATTTTCTAAAATTAGGATTTAAAAATCCCAAAAACAAACGAAAAGCAACACTTTCCAAAATAAGGATTAAAAAAAATGAAATTTAGGAAAAAAAAAGGATTTAAAAAGAAAAAAACAAAATTTAGAAGAAAAAAAACGAAATTTAGAAAAAAAAGAATTTAATAATTTAAAAAAAAAAGAATTTAAAAAGAAAAAAAACGAAATTTGTAAGAAAAAAGAATTTAAAAGAAAAAAACAAAATTTAGAAAAAAAGAATTTAAAAAGAAAAACGAAATTTAGCAAAAAAGAATTTAAAAGAAAAAAACAAAATTTAGAAGAAAAAAGATTTAAAAGAAAAAAACAAAATTTAGAAAAAAAAACAATTTAAAACGAAAAAAACGAAATTAAGTAAAAAAAAGAATTTAAAAAGAAAAAAAAAATTTAGAAGAAAAAAAGGATTTAAAAAAAAGAAAAAAAACAAAATTTAGGAAAAAAAAGAATTTAAAAAGAAAAAAACGAATTAAAAAAAAAGAATTTAAAAAGAAAAAAAATGAAATTTGTAAGAAAAAAAAAGGATTTAAAAAAAAGAAAAAAACGAAATTTAGAAAAAAAAAGAATTTAAAAAGAAAAAACGAAATTTAGAAAAAAAAAGAATTTAAAAAAAAAAACGAAATTTAGAAAAAAAAGAATTTAAAAAGAAAAAAACGAAATTTAGTAAAAAAAAAGAATTTAAAAAGAAAAAAAAACAAAATTTAGAAGAAAAAAAGATTTAAAAAGAAAAAAAACTAATTTAAAAAAAAAAGAATTTAAAAAGAAAAAAACGAAATTTGTAAGAAAAAAAAAGGATTTAAAAAAAAGAAAAAAAACAAAATTTAGGAAAAAAAAGAATTTAAAAAGAAAAAAACGAATTAAAAAAAAAGAATTTAAAAATAAAAAAAATTAAAATAGTAAGAAAAAAAATGATTTAAAAAGAAAAAACGAAATTTAGAAAAAAAAAAGAATTTAAAAAAAAACGAAATTTAAAAAAAAAAAGGGCAGATGAAAAAAAGGATTTAAAAAAAAGAAAAAAATGAAATTTAGAAAAAAAAAGAATTTAAAAAGAAAAAACGAAATTTAGAAGAAAAAAAAGAATTTAAAAAAAAAACGAAATTAAAAAAAAAAAAAGGCAGGCACATGTACTCCCGCGGAGTACATGTGAAAAATTGCCAATCCACAGTAACTTACTGTGGATTTGGCCGATGCCTTTTAGATATATTAATTAATAATGAAAGAAAATGAGACCTTTGTAGCCCACACACTTCATTTCCATTACCCTCTCATTGTCTTGTCTCTTATCAAGAAAATAGAAATACCCACCCCACCCATCAGTTCTCTCTTCTCTTCTCCCGGCCACCGGATTTTCTCTCTCTCAGCCGTCTCTAACCACGCTCTTTCAAGTCCCGCTATCTTTCAAAGTTCAAACCACCAGCTGACATCCTTCTCTCTATAGAAAACCACAACAGCAGCTCCCTAACCATCTCAAGCGCTCTCTCCCTTTCTCCTCTCTTCACCACCACCCATCTTCTTGTTGGCCCGTTTCTAGTCATGGCGTCTCGCGTGTTATCCACCTGCTTAATCACCCCCCCTACAAAATTTACCCATGCTCCTCATGTGAAATTCTCAAATACAGCATCATGGTTTAGGTCCAAAAATGGGCGGATCAAGTGTGGGGCTGTCGGGGACAGCTCTCAGCCGGTGTATAACGGTGTTTACGGTCCCTGGACTGTTGAATCATCGGACGTCCGAGAGGTAGTTTTTTATTTGATTTGAAAGTTGTGTTCTTTCCTAAAATTGAAAATTTAATGGTTTAATGAAATAGTAAAGGACTACTCCTGCATCAGATAAATGACAAAATGAAACCTGGTTCGTAGAGGTGCGCATTTATGATCTTTACCGATTCCCACTATGGAACGAGTCCAATGAGGGCTGCTAGGTGGAAGGGAGGATACAATTTAGTGATTTCGACTATTCAGTCTGGGCCAAGTGGCCTGGGAAGACGGAATGGGATAGCAAGGTTCATTTCCTCATAGGCAATTTTAGATGGGGCATAAGATTTCAACAAAACCTATTATTTTCACACATTTTGGTGTGGTTTTGGAGTTAGGGTGTGTTCCATGTAAGATTTTTTCTCTGTTCAAGAAGAGCACACAGCATTTGACCATTTTTTAATTGCCTTGAGTTTCCTTAAGAACCAATGCTGTGGCTCTGCTTAATTAATCATTTGCTGACGTTCATTGTTATTTTATAGTCTTTTTTGTGTTGAATCAAGATGCTGTTACATCAAAATTATGGAACTTTATAAATTGCGAGAAAAACAAGCTGTTTCATGCTAATTTGTCAATCTTGAATGCAGTGGTAATAGCTTTGTGGTTTGAATTATTGCCTCTAGGCATAACCAACTAAATTTAAATAATACTTTTCATAGTCAGCTCTTTATTGACGGTAATGCTCTTGTTGTAACAGGTGATTTTATACAGATCTGGATTAGTTACTGCTGCTTCATCATTCGTATTCGCTGCATCATATGCTTTTTTACCTAGTGACTCTCAGTTGAGTGAAATAATCAAACAAAATCTTGATTTATTATACACTCTTGGAGCTGGGGGTCTCGGTCTATCTTTGTTTCTTATTCATATCTATGTAACTGAAATTAAGCGCACTCTTCAAGCTTTTTGGGCACTGGGTGCTATTGGATCTTTAGCGACATGCACGAACCTTGCTCAGCCAGCTGGTGAAAACTTGATACAATATGTTGTTGATAACCCAATAGCTGTCTGGTTTGTTGGCCCGCTCTTTGCAGCACTCACTGGACTTGTCTTCAAAGAAGGTAATATGGTTGTTATATTCTGTGCATACTCTGCTTGTTTGGGTGATCATTTATCAATTGAATGCTGAATTATATCAGGGTATTCACCTTTCAATTTTGTAAATACCATGGTCAAATGGGACTCACATGGTGAATTTAAAATTTTAAGTTCAGGATAGATCCAACCTTACTCATCAACCGGATTTTAAAGCTTCATGAGTGAATTCAAATTTGAACCTCATGGAGATTTGAAGTTATTGTTAGCTGGGTTATAACGGGGATAAATCCTTAAGAAGGAATGTACTTAACCACAATGCCCCCATTTCGCATAATATATTGTATTCTATTCAAATATTCCTTAATAATGATACAGGGAAAACAAGCCAGTAGAAAATTGTTATTTCACCCGTGTCAAACTATTGAGTGGAAATGGACATTTTAATTTGCCATTTCCAATTATTTTTGTCAAAGTTCTTATGAGATCAGGGGGCTGGGACAAGAACAAAGAGAGGAGTGCAAAAAGAATACAATGTGTTCAGCCCCTCAATGTGATATGAAATTGCCTTAGATGTGATATTTTCATCCTTTTGTTATGATTATATCAGGATTTAAAGCTGCCTTTTGCCTCTTATTATGAGTCTAGTTTGTGATTATTGTGTGTTTATTTTTATAGCTCATGATGCCATGTTACATACCTAGTTCCAAATGCTATGTGCACTAAGTTTCATGATTTTGTATCACAGGACTCTGCTATGGAAAGCTGGAAGCTGGCATTCTTACATTCATTATACCCACAGTTCTTCTTGGACACCTGGTATGCTTTTGGAAACTTCCAGCATGTGATCATTATATTTCCCTTACTGTGGTCAAATGGAAATATATTCACATCCTGTAGAATGATGTTTTTTTTTTTGTACAAGTTGAGGTTATTCTTGTAGTCATCTTATCTGCAATTTTTCTTACTACTCCTTGTTTTTCCTCTTTACAACACTTGCAAGATGTTAAAAATTGCTTGAGATGCTGGAGATTGTTCTTCTGATTACTCCATGTTTTTCCTCTTTTCAACCCTTGCATGATATTAGAAATTGCTTGACAGGAAAGTTTATTCTAGTTTTTCTTCCTTTTTTTACGTCAATTTTTGGGCTAGATTTTGCTGGGGCTTGGGTTGGGACAGAGGATGTGTGCTTGCCTTCATGATTATCTGAATACTGAACCTTGAGGAAGTACGTTCTGAGGTGTCCATGCAATTGATGGTAGAGGCTGTTGTGAAAACCTCATGCATGCTTCTGTATTTTGTTGCGTGCTTGTGTAGCACACTTCTATTCCTGGGTTTTTGTATTCTATTTTTATCTAGATTCTTATGGCTGTCACCTGTTATAATGCAGACTGGTTTAATGGATGATGGAGTCAAACTTACACTTCTAGCTTCATGGATGACCCTCTTTGTGATATTTGCCGGAAGGAAATTCACTCAGCCCATCAAGGTATGTTATTGGTCAGTAACTCATGTTAATGTCTGCGGTTAATTGAAATGATTGGAACACAGTGGATATCCGTGGATTTTTCTGACGATTTGTTATTTAATTTCAAGGATGACATCGGGGATAAATCTGTATTCATGTTCAACTCTCTTCCAGATGCTGAAAAGAAAGCCTTGATCGAGAAACTTGAGCAACAATAGTTAAGCCAGGAAATATAATTTATAAAGGATCGATTGTGAGTCAAACATGAAACCATGGTATAAATAGAGGAAGGTTCATGTACAATTTTGATCTTCCAACCTTTGTAATATGCTGTAATTAGATCAGAGTTAGTGTTCTGTATAGCATTCCAGCTGGTTGCATTTTTTTTTTTGAAGTATTTGTCTAATGGTAAAATGCCTTGATAGTTGTCACAGAAATTTGATCCTGGAGGCCAATAACCTTGCTCTTTGCAAGACTATCTAAATGGATATATTCTCCAGGGTCATTGGTCTATATGGTGTGAAATCCAACCCCACAGGCAACGATTGATTTTTTTTTTTAATGGGAAATGGTTTTAAGATTTTAACTATAATATTCTCTAGTTTCTGACTTTGGTCTTTGCCTCCTTCAACGTAAATGGGCAGATAATTAAAGAAAGCTATTTCAATCTGGATGCTTTTAATCCTTCTTTGAACCTCCTTATCCAACTCGTCTAAGCCTACCACCTCTTCTAGTTCCTCCGTTGCAATAAACTTTGTAGTTGTGTACTTGTAATGGAACGTATTCGTTCGCGTATTTGTAATGTATTCGTTGCAAAGTCCATTAAAGTTGCAATGTTGTTCTTTGATCTTCTTTCGTTGCAAACGTCACTGTTTTTAGTAGTGTCCGGTAACGATCCATTCCTTGTCTTGTAAATTAATTTATCAAGAAAAAGAAGGAAATAAACAAGAAGAGGACAGGAGAGCTCACATTAGGTCCCAAAAAAACCCATAAGGAACCCCATCAAATTTGTCTGCGTGATGAAGCTGTCACAAAAACAAAGCATCATCATCATCCAATCAATATTCTCTTATAAAATAGACAAGAAAATGATATATGACGTGCATGCTAGTGCAGATATAAACTAGGATATTTCGATGTCGCTGGTTTTCAAAATATATTCGGTTGAAAAAACAATTAAATAACTTTTAAAATGAAAATAATTTTATTTGCAACGTTCCTTACCTAGCATGCAACGGGCCCGACTGGAAATCTTCGGTGTGCAAGACCATCATGCACAAACATGTAGGCCATCCCAAACACTGTAATTCCAAGACCATGTGAAAAATAAAAGTAAGAAACTAAAAAGTTTAAAACTATCACAAAAACGTGTCAGAAATAAGAAAAGGTGACCACCACCACCACTACCGCCACTTTATAAAGCCAAAGACAGAAAAGCCTTGGCGTAAATTAAAGAAATTCAGAGAATCGGCTTTCATAAGCAGAGAAGAGAAAACGGACTCACCGCAACGAAACAGAATCCAGGAAGAAGGTCTTCGTAGAATCGTATTAATATTATCATTAATATGAATATTATTAGCCATTCCAGATTATGAACACTAATGATATTATTAGGATACATTAGTGTCGAGAAAATAATAATAAATAATTAACTATCTAAGGCTTCTCAATGATACCAAGATAATCCTTATTAGTCATTTTGTGTATGATGAGTAATGATTTTTTTTTTATGACTGGGGTGTCTGGGCTAGCTTGCACGCACCACAACTAATCCCCGGGCTCACTAAACATCCTGCAAGCCCAATGAGCAGGTAAAGCACCGCAGGGATGACAGACGTGTCCGACAAGACTTGAACCTGGGATGGTAGAAAGACAAGCCCCTTCTCTAACCACCAGGTCAAGATCTTGTTGGCAGATAAGTAATGATATTGATTTGGAATTAACATCAAAATTTAGTGGTTACAACCTTTCGTATGTATTACTCATTACAATTACATAGGAAAAAGTTTTTCCTAAGGTCAAGTTCAAGTAAAGATTTATATCATATTTTAAAACATCCAAATTTTCTTTTATTAAATGAATCACAGAGAACAACTATTTTTTTATAAGTATTAAATATTGACAAGAGAAAGAGATTGTTATTATCATGGTTGTTAAACTCTTGAGTTGACTCCTAAAAAACTATGATTTTATAAATAAACTTAATAAAATTTATCAAATTGAATAAAAAAAATCAGATCTCATTAAAATCAGATAAAAACCACAAAAATCAATTTGGATCAGACCGGATGGTTACGACTTTACGGATCCTAGGCGAAAAGCCCAGTTTTCACCGCGTTGAAAAATGCAGCCTAGGCCTCAGGCCTATTCTCTGTCAACTCATAGGCATGTGACGCCACGCCCTCCTCTCTCTCTCTTAACATTGTTTAAAATATAAAATTAAAGAAAGGAATTGTTCTTCATCTCCCCATTAATGTAATTCGTTTAAATGTTTTGAAAATCAAATTTTTTAAATGCACGTATAGACCATTTCTTAGTCAATATATTTTTTTAATTCTCATGTATTGTCTTAAATATTAACTTTAAAATTTATATTTTATTTTTTTGAAAAAAACTATTTTTTTACTTATTATTTTTTAAAAGTTTTTAAATCATTTTCATGTGCTAATATCAAAATAATTTGTTGGAGTTGAAGCTAGTACAAGCAATATCAGAGTTAACACCAGTGGTAGTGCTAATAATCCTTTCGATAGTGATGTTATTGATGCAAGTTTTAGAAATAGCGAGGCAAATGAAAATGAGATTGATTTTAATTTACATTGCATATTAGCTGAGTATTTGTTTTAAATTTGTTAGTTTTTACCTAATAAAATTCTATGGATATAATTGTTTTGTAATATATTATTAAGTTATTTTAAATCATGTATGAACCTTAATTAATGAAGTTTTATTGCCATAATTATGATGTATTATATTTGAAAATATTTTACTTATGATTTTACAGTTTTTCTACCTACACGATTTTAGCTGCAATTTTATAATTTTTGTACAATAAAATATCATGTATAATTTTACGATCCGAGTTCAATAGTAACTTCCGTGTCATGTCAAAATCATGATTTTGACAACCTTGATTATTATATTAACAAAAAAATTTCAAGCAATAAAATCATGATATTTGAATGTTGATTTTTTTTAGTTTAAAATTATCTTTTGTGCTTTAAAATTGTTTTATCTTTATAGATTTTAAAACAAAAAACAGAACCATGTATTCAATATACATTCGCTTGTCCTACAGGCTCCCTTCCAACCGAACTATGTCCTTCTGAATTCAATCTAGTTTACTCCCATCTTTTCACACTTTTTTTTATTTATTGAGCAGTGCAAGTCCTTGATGGGTCCAACCAAGAGCTACTATTTCTCATTATATTTTCCTGTTAAAGCCACCCATTATCTTGATTTAACCTTAAACCACTCTTTTGCTCATAAATTAAGGCGAGGTTAGGCCCAAGCCACCTTAACCTGTCGAAATGGATGGCACTTAAAACACAGGTCACAGTACCTCGCGAAGAAATATATATGTTTTGTACCCATCACAGTGAGGTATCATCACCCTTTTTTACGACAACTCGATCGATTGCTTGATCAGATGTGAGTTTATGGCCGATAAGTCTTGCTTCGATGCCACAAGATTCCACCAAATGGGCCCGTTGCTAAGTATTTCTCAAGACACAATCCTTGCGACTAATCATATTATTTAGAAACAGGTTATGCCGCTAATCTCAAATTATGGTTGACATTGTTCTACTTAATTAGCAGATTGAGCCCACCACATGACACTTAACCATCCTTTCCCATCCACTTTGGTATAATTGCTAGGTTGAATTGGCAAAAGAAAATTTTAAGCTTTTAAATAGTTTTCTCCCCAATATTTTTGAATCATTTATGTGTTGGCACAAATAATAATAATAATAATAATTTTTTTTTTCTAAATAAAAAACATTTTAAAAATAACTTGTGACCGTGCATTTTGGTTGGTTTTTATTCTAAACTAGTTCTTAATTAGCAACTCTATCACTAAAGCAAAATTCAAGTTGGATAAACAGGTGGAGCCTAATTATTCTAGTAGCGGTTTCTTGATATTAATGGAATTCATTGCTTGTAGATATATAATTGATGACCTCTAAGCAATTCTTTTTGGTACTTGACTCCAGGGGAAACTTTTAATAGCATGTTTTGTTTGGTATTGTGATACTAATTGTGTTTTCAAATTGTTTTTTATTTAAAAATATATTAAAATAATATTTATTTTTATTATTATTTATGTTAATATAACAAAATAATATGAAAACACACAAAATTTATTTTTTTTTAAAAAAATAAAATTTTCTTAGAATTAAATATCTTTGAAGCATAAAACAAACGAGTTTTACATCAAAAGTTGAGACATTTGATTTTATTTTTTTCTATTTTTTCTTACATATTATTAGCCATCTATATTTCAACCAGGTATTTTTGCAACTAAATACTATCATAGCCACAACCATAAATAAGTTATATATAGCTGTAATCACAGTTATAGACTCTAAAAGTATATAGTTGTTTCCGCGGTCCAATTACATATTTTTAAAAATAATTATTTTTTATATATTTAAAATAGATTTTTTTAAAAAACTAGTTAATATATTTATAAGCAAAAAAATAATTATCATATACCGATGACTACCGTGGAACACACCATGAACAAAGTTCCTTAATTTGGCATTAGGATTCTTAGAATATTATCATTGAACTGCTGCATGCTATATACATCCACTTGTAGTTGAAAAACAAATCACTAAACTATATCAAGAACGTAGCGAATGAAATGCTATATGCATATATAGGTATTGCTTAATTATGATTTTTTCTTGAGCATTTTTAAATTACAAGTGAAGATCGAGGCTACGAAAGAATCGTATGCCCCCTTTATGAAAAAGGACAAGCTCAAAAAAAGAAAAAAAAGAAAGACACTCTCATGGTTAATTCGGTCGTGGTGTGGTATAATGAACATTGATGACTAAGCAGTCATGATGTATGTATCTTGATCAACATCCAAACACACATGGCCGCAGCATACCTTTGCTGTTAGGTAAACACATCTCCAGCTACATATATACAAACACTAACTTGGTGTCTGTGTGTATTAGGGTTCTCTTCTCTTCTTTCCTTTCTTTGTAATTGAGTCATTTGCAGATCTTGATCGTCAATTCTATAAGCAGCCATGAGTAGAGGTGGGAGCTTCGGCGGCGGGCAGAGCTCTTTGGGATACCTTTTTGGTTCTGATGAGCAACCAAATGCACCGCCGCCTTTGCGCCCGGTTAACCTACCACCATATGGGGTTGACATTACCACGGAGAACCCACCGGATAGTGGTTCGGCTGAGAAAAAGGAGGTCTCCAACAATTATCACAGAGCTCAAGGCCAGAACACGGGAAACTTTATTACTGTGAGTTGTCCTCCTCAAATAGGGACATACATATATACGGTAAGATTTTTATCTGCCACACATGTGTGATAATTCACCTCCTTGATGAATTTTTCAGGACCGTCCATCTACAAAAGTCAAGTCAGTGCCAGGAGGGGATTCATCTCTCGGGTATCTATTTGGAGATAAGTGATGCTTCTTTCTCCATACTTTGTCTACCCTTTACTAAAGGGAATGTGAGAAATATTGTGTGGATTTCAAATTAAATACCATGTAAAATAAGGGATTAAGTTCCTGTTGATGTTTGATTCGAAGAGTGTGTTGTACTAGCATATGGTGTGTTTGATTTTCATGGATATGTGACTGAAAACTAGTCAGTTTATGTATTATAAATCACGTAATTTGTATGGTTTATCATCTATATATACTAAGTGAATCACGATTCCTATTACTATGATATGTGTCCTCGTTTGATTTTGTTCTTCAATGATGAGTTTTGAGGTTCATTTTACATGGCCAAACTAGGAAACAAAAAAAGGGACTACCCTTCTCATTTTAGTATGTCATGTTATGGTCTGAACCATTGGCAGTTGAGCGTTGTAAAATCTTCACCTTTTCTTATCCTTCCTCCATTAATTGTCAGCTAAAGATTTGCGATTTCAGTGATCTCTTACGATTTCTTGTCATGATGCATTACTACATTCCTTTCTTTCCTTCTATGGAAGAAAAATGCTCATAACTGCATGTAAATCTCATAATAGTTGACAAATTAAGTGTCTTTGTGGTTCACCCCCACCCCCCACCCCCCCACCCCCCGGTAGTGGTATTTGTTATTTACTAATATATATGAACACGCACTTTTTCCTCATGATATCTCCGGTGGAACATAATGAGATGCAAGTGAAAGAAGGAGTTGAAACCTCAATTTCTTCTCATATTACAATATTGCATTAACTTGTAACTAAGCTTGAGATTTCCAGTCAAGTTACAATTACTAATCAGTTAGGTTTAATCATCTCATTCTAAAAAACATAAAAAGACTGGTTATTTGTACATTAATTTCTTCATTATACTCTTTCTACCACTTTGCATGACTGCAGAATCCTAGTCCTCTTTTTATCCCTGCATTCTTTCATGAGATTAAATATCTGTGATGTTTCTATTAATTATAAGTATTTATCTCTTCTATACTTTCCGTTTTGTTTCAATCTATGTGCAGAAAACTAAAATAAATAAAATACCGAGTTTGCTTTCTGTCACTTCTATCTATGTCACTGAAAAAGATGAGTCAGCTATTTGGAATTTTTTAGGTTCTTATATTTTAATTTGTAGCAATCTTTATATGGAGAAGATATTTGATTTTTAAATTTCCCCTATATCTCTTCTCTAAATTCAGTATAAGATGGTAGCTTATGGTCACCTCATGACCAGGATAATTCTCCACAAAACAGCCATAAAATTGGATGAATTGGTTCGAACTAATATTTAAAGACTCGGCATGCATCTATGGAAAGCCACATTTAATGGAAATGAAAATTTTATGGCATAGTTCAGCATGTTCAGTACAACATTAATAAAAGCTTTGTCGATGGTCTTATATATATATTAATTGTTGTTTCCCACACTCTTGTCGGAAAGTAAAATTAGAAACTTAAGGGGCAGCCAAATTTGTGATAAAAACCAGTTTTAATTAATGCAGTTATACACAAATCAAGATATATCAATCTGCAAAGCTAACTACTTTCATGCATCTTTCGGCAGTAAGATAATAGAAGCACTAGTACAGGTGCTGCGAGTTTCCATGAAAGTGATCAGCACTGCAGTTTAAACTTCTTAAAGAAAAGCTATCAGTACTCTATGTAGCATTCGAGTATTCGTTCAAAAAAGTAAGCATATTCATATCCTTGAACTTATTATAGTATACTGTTTGTGGCCTACACATGCACGCAGCAGAAAATTGTTTCTTACCGGATAAGAAACTTTCACTCATAGAGCAACACGTATGGATTAAGGTTTTTGACTGGAATTTCGAGTCTTCAATAGAGTACTGTTGGATTAATGTTGAAAAACTACCAGCTAGATTAGTTCCTGGTTTCAATTTAGTAAGATTATGTTAACACAGTACGTGCTCGTTTGATTTTATTGATGCTTTTTTACTTAGGAGAAGAAACAAATCACAGAATATATAAAACCTCCAAGAACTAGCTCTTTCATGCCTTAATCTTTAATATAGTTTCTCAATGATCATCAAAGACTGGTTTTCTTGTGCTCTTTTTTGTTTCTTTGTTGGGATTTACTGCTAGCTTGTACTCTAGAACGACTAGTTTTTGTTTATAGAGAGATTGCTACGATCAAAAGATGTATATAGATCATGCGCCGGAACTAGCATTAATTCACGAGAGTCATATTTATTTTGAGCCAACTTCCTTAAACATCAAGCAATCCTCTCAAAGCTGATTTGTTTTCTAGCTTGTATTCTGATGCACCTATTTTTTTAGAATATATATATAGTCGAATTCTCTCCAATTATACATGGTCATCTTGTCTTGAGAATCACCAGTTTTAATCATGGATGTAACTGATAATTGAAAGTGTTTGGTAATACTTTAAAAGCTAGTATCGTACACTCTTTCAAGTGTTGTTCTTACAAGCTATGATTCTTAACTTTTCAAAAACAAAAAACCAAAGCTTCCCCAAACGTCATTTATTAGGTTAACGAAAGGCACGTAGGGCTTCAATCGCCATCTTCGCTGCTCGATGATAGGACACGGCCAAGAAAAAAAACTAAATATCCTCCATATACATGCCTTGTTCCTACATTCCTAGCGAAGTGATCAGACATTGGAGCAGCTGGCAAGATCATTACTTGTTTAGATTTTAATATATGATGTGATATCTTGATTAGAAACTTTGAAACCTTAATCGAATGAAAAGGAGTACAAAAGAAAAGAAAAGGCAAGTGCTCGCTCGCTCGCTCAGCGGAAAGGCTTCACTTCCCATAAAGTTTCACAGCTTTCTATGCTGCTTTAGCTAGAGTTGGAAGCAGAAGACATGGATTATCCATTAATCACCCAACAAGGAATCCAATACAAAGTAAGACAAACAAGCAGACTCACGGGCGTCTGCATGCATTCATGTGGGTGCTTAATTTCTCGATCCAATTGCCACCACAGAGCAATTAATGCAATATTTTGTTTTCCTGAAAAATGAAAAGACAGCAAGTTTTAATTTGTGGTCTAGATGTATGCAGAAAGGTACAGCGTACACTACATGAGCTAGCTAGGTGGCAGCATCGTGAGTAGAGGATCGTGCAAACTTGATTTCTGCTTCAAGAATTTTATTCCTTGTGGGGTTTTTCCCCCCTTCTCCTTCCTCCTCAGAAAAGACATGGTCCGGATCGGACCAGATATTCAAATAAAGGAGCTGAATTTTTCATTGCAGGAATAGATCGGTCTGGCATGATATTCTCTTTAGTTATCTCCTTTTCTCTTTCTTTCAATACTAGTTTAGTTAAAGTTGATTTTAATAAAAATGTTTAAAAATATATTTTTTTTTTCTTAAAAAATAATTTTTAACATCGACAAATTGAAATAATCTTAAAATATTTTTTTATATATTTTTTTGAAAAATATTTTTCAAACACTCGAACACCTTATATATACTGTACTACACTACTACTAGCTTTCTCACCGTCAAATAAATTCTTTTCTAGTTGGATTTTAAATATCAAGTAAAAAACTAAAATGCAAGGGACGAGCACCGTTGCGTTGATACCGTGCATTATATCATATTTCACTTTTTTTCTTTTCTTTTTCCAATCTTGTTCTCAATTTATTTTTGTGCGGTTGTTTTTTTTTTATATAAAATTCAAGAGCAATTAAATTAAATTTGTTGACTAAAAATTAAATTGAAAAACACGGTATCTAAGGAGAAAATTAAAGCACCACAAATGCGTTATTATTTTAAAGTTTACACAGAAAAAAATTACTCATTATACTTTAAAAATTATATATATTGGTGATTAGGGTTTGTAGATTTTATTCGGGTTTAATTGATGAATAGATTGAAATGTTAAGGGTCTAATGTGTTGGGTAATGGTTAAATGAGTTTGATTGTATATGATTTTGAAGTTATATAATGTGTTTGGTGTAAGAAAATTTTGAGAAATGGTGAAAAACCCTTGATGGAATTCTGGGCTGAAGGTTGAAGATGATGAAATTTTATTTTGGTTCCTTTTGTGAAAAATTACAGTTTGGTCCCTAAACTTTGAAAAATTACAGCTCAGTCCCTGAACTTTAAAAAGTTACAGTTTGGTTCCTTGAGTGAAATATTAATATTTCAGATTGGTTTGATGGATAATTTCAGCTTATTTGATAAATTATTATCAATTTTATAAATTGTGTATTTTGAACTAGACTTCGGAAGAAATCGTTGTTTTTAGGTTTGCGAAAGATAGATAGTTTGATTCAAAACACATAGGATTATGAGTTGAACTCTTAGATATATTTGTTAAAGATATTTTACTTCTTTAGGATCATTTTTGAGTATGTCGTCTTTTATATATTCAAGTAATCATACATTCTACCTGCTTTAGAATTCTATCATTCTCTGAACTTATGAGTCAGGTGAGTGGATAATATTTAATATGCATGATAAATATTATAAATATTTGATTTGCTAGTATTTGGATTATGCTTCTTGATAATATATATGTTAATTACTATTATTGTTACGATAAAGCATGATCAATTGTTGAATATACGTTCTTAATATGAGTCAATATATGTTTGTGAAGTGATAGCTCCTCATTTGCTTGATGTCATGAGTTGAGCTTTGAGATATGAATATAGTTGTTTGATTAGGGGACGCGCGCGCGCGCACACTTACGGTATGCCAGTTAGAATACCCATGTTAACAAGGAAATGTTAGTGTTTGTGCAAATCACATTTGAAACTTTAGTTGGTTAGGGGAGTCACCAACCTGTACTGACTAATCATCCCACAGTACGGAACCTCATACTCATTGCATTCTGATTTTCTGACGAGCTTTACTTATTACATTCTTGTTGTGACCTATTTGAGAAACTTCTTGTAAGAACCCCAAGCCGATTCTATGATATACTTCTCATTGTTGTATATTATATGTGTATATTAGATGTTATCTACTCATTGAGTTATCATATGTGTATATTAGATGTTATCTACTCACTGAGTTGTTGAACTCACCCCCTCATTATTTATTATTTTCAGGCTCGTAGTTTGTTAGTAGATCATTACTGTTGAGATCTCATAACTTATTATTTGGTTGTAATAGACACTCTTATTTTAATGTCTAGTTAACAATCCACAATTATAATAAGATGTTTTTGACTCTTGTATTAAGACAATCGAACTATATTATAAGTTTACTTTGTTATTTTCACTGTGTTGAACTCCAAATATAAATGATAAGCTTTTAAGTTTGGGTTCGTATAGGTGTAGAACCCTGGAGGGGGGACCATGCTTATGTGCTGGTCATATATCTGGAAATTGGGTCGTGACAATAGGTTTGAAATGTTAGCATGTGTCGACTCAATTTATTTTTTTAGTTGAGTTTTTTGGGTTAAAACTGAGCCGATTGAGAATTAAGTTTAATAAATTATTTGTTTGTTATCTTAAAGCTATCAAGGTCTCTTGACCTAGGTAACAAATTTTATATATTAACATGGGTTGATATGAATCAATATAATATGTAGTAGTTTGAATACTTTTTAAAAATACATGGTATTTTGTTTTTTTAATTAAATTATATTTTTTTTGGTCATCCAAATTTACCAAGTTGATTAGGTCAAATCAAATCAATACCTATATAGTTTAGTTTTTTTTCTATTAAAAAACACCTAAATATTTTCTTAAGTCTAGAAAAATTCTAATCATAGGACCTTTTAGATAAACTACAAATGCATTTTTATTTTCTTATGGACGTGGCTATTTCTTTGCCACTTTTTTCATCCTTCCAAATCATAGATTGCTATAAGAAAAAAGAAAGAGGATGTATCACCAAAATAATTGATGAAAAAAACAAGAGAAATGAGCGTGTCAGAGAAGAAGAAAAGGTTGCAGGGAAAGGGACTCCATCTAATCCACCTTTCAATTCAACTTTTTGTTAAATAATAATAATAATAATAATAATAATAATAATCAATTTCTGCATGATAAAAACTTATTGGTTTAATAGCAATGATCATTAGAATAGTTATTTTGCCTTCAGTTTGATGATTTGATAGGTTAGTGATCATTACAAAGTTTACATGATTGAAAGAAACTCGATGACCACAGCACATTCTTTGCACTTGACAACATTAATTTTTCAAAGAAAATATTATCTATTTAAGAACACGACCCATTGATGATTTTTCTAAATACTTTTTCAAAGAAAATATTATCAATAACCATTAAAAAAAATTGACAAGAAATTAGAGAAAACCTGGACACTAAATATGTCTATTTAAAAATTCAAAGAGCCCTCACTTTAAAAAACCAAATCCAATTATCCATCTGCTCCAGCAATGGTTATTTGGGAAAGTAAACGCTAGGAAAAAGAAGATGAAAGTATTTAACAATACCTTGAAAATCAAGAAAGAGACGAAAACCAGGTCCCACGAAATTTGATTGTGTTGACTAGGCTTGTAGCTCTAAGTCTGCAAGTTAGGTATTCGGTAAAGCAAATGGGGAGAAGACTCGAAGAGAAATAATTCAAAAGAGAAGTTGGGTAGTTTCCCGTTGTTGGACTTTTATGTTTATTTATTTTAGTTTATTTTTTAATCACTATATGGTCTCACATTTGTCTTCTTTAAAGAGAGAGAAGGACCATATGTATATAATAACTATCCAATGATCCGCGACTCGCGTGCGATATCATATTTTTTGCAGCAAAAAAAATATTAATTAATTTTTTTTAATAAATTTTTGGTCAAAATAATAAATTTGTAAAAAAATCCTGTAAAGTGCAAGTTTTCTATAAAATATATGAATTTAAAATCGATATAAATTTATTTGTTTAATAGGTTTCAATGAAATAACCAACATAAAATTATCATCATCATTAAAAAAGCAAGAAAATTATCATCATCATTAAAAAAATAATCATATTTTTAAGTAAAATAGAATTCTATCACGAGTGAGACTTGAACCCCCAACCTCTCGAACGAAATTTTTGTCTTCTGCCTCATAGACCTGCTCAACCATCTTAACATTTGTTCATCTTTCTCTAAAATATATATTAAATCTAATTTTAGTGTGGATTCACTAAAAAGAAATGTGTTGAGAGTGAGATTCAAACTCATGCCCTTAGAGAGGACCTTAATCTGACGCTCTTGAGACCATCTCGGCTACTTCAACAATTGTTTGTCTTTCACGAAAATATATATTAATAGTAGGTGTTATTGTGGATTAGCACAGTAAAACCGGGACACGTTTTATTGTATAGTTAATATATATATATATATATATATATATATATATATATATGCAGGAAAAACATTGTAGATTGCTATAGTGTTTTTTGAGACCGGAAAATAAAAAAAAATAAAAGTAAAATACAATGTAACCGACATAAATTAAAATTTTAGAACAATAAGTACAAAAAATAAAAACAAAATCTAAAACACACAAATACATAAAATATGGATCATTTTTGTCCAAAAAGAACAAAAACACCAAAATAATATATATATATATATATTATCATAGCACAGGAAAAACACTGTAGATTGTTACTGTGTTTTCTGGGATCGGAAAATAAATAAAAATAAAATACAATGTAACCGACATAAATTAAAATTTCAGAACAATAAGTACAAAAAATAAAATAAAATCTAAAAGCACAAATACATAAAATATGGATATTTTTGTCAAAAAAAATACCAAAAAAAAATATATATATATATATATATATATATATATATATATATATATATATATATATATATATATATCATGGGAAAAACACTATAGATTACTATAGTGTTTTTCCCACACCTTTTTATATATATAGTAATATTCAGCTATCTAAAGTTCGATCTGCATAAATATTTGGTTTGTTTTCAAAGGAAAAAAATATTTTAATAAAAATATTGAGTTATTTAATTATTTAAAATTAAAATCTAGGGATGGGAAATTAGTTAATCACTTTTTCTTTATTTTTTGGTCAAAGGGTGTTTTTTTCCCGTTTAATTTTTATATATTCCGTGTAAGGCACTGGATTAGAAACCTAACCAACTTCCACACCCAAATACGAACCACAATTTCAATGCCGCTGTCCAAAAATACTCGAAGCAGATTGAATTGTGACTTTGTTTGGTGGTTAACGGAAAGCGCTGTTTTGAAAAGCTTTTTTGGGTGCACATAAAAGTTACATTCTATCATGCATTGCCACCCCCACAAGGGAATCATTTGCTTGTAGTACATGGCTATTGAAAAGGAAGCAAACATATATGCTATTCATCCCTTGGTGTGATAGTTTTGAAGATGCGGTGTATATCTTATGATCAATAAAAAAATATTGATTGATGATCCAAGGTGGGGTTTTCCACCACTAGTGCTCAACATTTGCCCGTGAAAGGTAATGACAAACGCTGTCACGGGCTGGCTATGGCATCCAAGTTCTGCCAATGGTAAAAGATATGTGTGGGGCAAACAAAGGATGTCTTATTCCAGGTTCTTGTGATCACCTTTTAACAGTTGACATCGGACAATGAGCATGTAGTGATGATAAAAAAAAATTATAATTTATATGGCATATTTTAAATTTTTGAGCTTCAAGTTTAACATGTATCTTTTATAAAAATCTAAAATAAATAAAATTTTAATTGACTCATAAGATATTTTTTTCCAGAGATGTTTTCTAATATAAAAAAGTTGACATCATTTTGGGCTCTGCATTAGTGGCCCTCGCTCTATGCTGTGCATGCTTGCTATGCGGGCACCATTAATAGCTTTCGGAAAAACTTCAGTCGTTTGAGCCATGTGCACCCATTTGCACAAAACGCAATTAGGTAAATTTCTCCACTTAGGTTCAAATCAACTTGTAGTTTGACTGGCCGAGATGAGGGGCTAAAGAGAGAGTGGAAGGGTTCCATAAGTGGAAGGCATGTGATGGTAGTGGATGTGCTTTCTATAGTGAACGCATGGTGTTTATATATATATATATATATTCAATGAATCATATCTTTTAGCATCCTGATTCTTCTCCACACCCCCTACTTTCTGTTGATCTTGACTACATTCAACTCTTAAGACTCCATGAATATTACAAGGAGATTACTAAACTCGAAATTGTCTAAAAGAGAGAAACATTTCCGTCAATTAAGCTAACCAAAATTATGAAACTGGGACTTGGGTTACCAAATAAAAGGACTAATTTGCTTACCACCTAAATCAACGCCAGAGACGAATAAATGTCTTGATGGTGGCTCAAAGCCCACCCCCGTCGTCTCTGCCCTAATAAAGATCAAATAGTCAATACTTACCGCTAGGCTCCTATTATTTAGATTGAGACCACATTACGTCCATGTTTAAAGGTGGACCTACCTTCCTTCCCATGGTTACATGGGCTTCCAAGTTCAACGAAATTGACATTTTTCTTTCTTAGAAGTATAGTTTTCTCCTCCTCCTGTACAGGTAGAAAATGATGCTGGGAACTTTAAGCAATCTGGCCTGGGCTAAAATTGTAATTTTCTATATTTGATCCACCTTCTCTCACGCATTATACCACAGAAATATAACTGCTTACGAACAAAAACCACAAGTCACATTGAATATATAGAGAGAGACATAGCCCATCTCCATCTGCAGTGATAAACCAAAGCACCTAATTGTTTTCAACACCAATGGAGTTGTGGACAAGTGCAAGAAGATCGAAGGTAAACCATTTTGAATGTCATGAAAATAATGAATTTAAGCATCGTTGCATTTTAAAGCATGTTCTCAACTTTCAAGGCCACGCCTTTCTTATGATTATGTTCTAAGATGTAGTTTATATATTCTTCGCTGTGCTTGTAATGAAAGAGGAAGGGGGGGAAACCATTTTCATGCATGATTTTTCTGACCAGGCTTTCATGCTCTTGAATGAAATGAACAGGTGATTGATGTCCGAGGAGTACTTGGTGTTTTGGTGCTGTTTTATACAATTGGTGTCGAGAGCAGAAAATCTGTGAAGTGGGATTATTTTGAGTATGGAGCTTCGAGTTGCAGGGCTCATAGTGCTTCAGTATCAGATTTTGGAGGTGTTGGAGATGGAACAACTGTAAACACAAAAGCTTTTCAAGCTGCAATCGATCATTTGAGCCGGTTCTCATCAGAAGGTGGATCCTTACTCTATGTTCCTCCAGGAAGATGGCTGACTGGAAGTTTCAATCTTACGAGTTATTTCACTCTTTATCTTGACAAAGATGCTGTTCTTCTTGGTTCTGAGGTTAGAATCTATCGAGGTTTTCAATGACTTTTCTTTATGTAAATTGTACTTTCTGCTTTCCTCTTTCCTTTTATTCCATTACTTACTCTCCTCTTCCTGATTAAATCAAAATAAGCCTTTATAGGTTTCTTTAAATAACACGAAGTTGCTCTCTTGTTTCCTTCCATGGCCCATAAGACTCTTACGATGAGAGAGATAATTTCTTACAAGACACGTCGATAACATCTTTTTTCATTTCTCTTGTTAGCGTTTTTTTTAATTACTAATTCGTTTTCCATCTTGATGTTATTTTCATGAGAAGAAAAAAAGTGGGTCTGCACAACATTCTATGTTCTTGAGTTTCAACACCACAACAATTCTGGTTGAAATTAGCTCACCTTGATAAATGGGGCCAGTTTCCTGGCAACCACCAGTAGAAACTTATTGTGGGCCTAAATTGAATAGTTCCTAATCGAACATGTTCCGTTCACAAGCTTAACAGTTCAACTGCTAGTCCATATGATTTGGATCCACGACATGTGTTTAAGTGAGCAAATAATGAAACTTGATCGTTGGAGAGGGGGGCATAAATCAAACACCGAGAGCGGACACAAACGACCTTTGATGTCAATGCCAGTGCTTGCGTGTTTATACAGCAATAATAAGTTGATTTTAATACAGTAATGATGAATTATGTTTTTCATATTTCCTGAATTCGGGACATTTTATCAGAATGAAAGCGAATATCCACTGATAGAGCCCCTACCGTCCTATGGTAGAGGAAGAGATGCAGATGGTGCCAGATACAGCAGTCTCATTTTTGGAAAGAACCTCACAGATGTTGTAATAACAGGTATAGTATTAGTAATGTCTTTTTAAAATAAAAAATAAAAAAAATCACCTTTTCATTGTGAACACATTCGACTTTCAGGTGCCAATGGCACTATTGATGGCCAGGGTGAACTCTGGTGGACAAAGTTTCGTGCCGGAAAGCTTGATTACACCAGGCCTTACCTGATAGAAATCATGTTCTCTACTGACGTTCAAATATCCAATCTTACATTGATCAATTCCCCATCATGGAATGTCCATCCTGTTTATTGCAGGTATTTCTTCTTGTCCCTAGCTGTTCCATCTATTGCTCTTTGCTTCTTTAGTGTTGATGAATGTCCTTAAATATTTTGTTGGATGAATGTGCGTTGATAAATTAAAATGGAATGCAGCAATGTTGTAGTTCAAGGCTTGACAATTCTTGCACCAGTGAAGTCTCCAAATACTGATGGGATCAATCCAGGTAATCATGCAGAAATTGAATTTTCTTCTATAGGCTATAAATAGTTCTTCCATTCTTGCCTTGTTTTACAAAGCAGAAAAAATTGTCAGGACTGGCATATTCTGAAAAGTTTTGAACATGAATCTGATGAACAATTCGTTCTGTAAATCTTCAGATTCTTGCACAAATACCAGAATTCAGGACTGTTACATTGTCTCCGGAGATGATTGCGTGGCTGTTAAGAGTGGCTGGGATGAGTATGGTATTTCTTTCGGGATGCCCACGAAGCAGCTTGTGATCAGAAGGCTGACATGCATTTCACCCACCAGTGCAGTGATTGCACTGGGGAGTGAGATGTCTGGTGGGATTGAGGATGTCAGGGCAGAAGACATCACAGCCATTGATTCAGAATCAGGTGTTAGGATCAAAACTGCAGTGGGAAGAGGAGGTTACGTTAAAGACGTATATGTAAGAGGGATGACATTGAAAACAATGAAATGGGTGTTTTGGATGACAGGAAATTATGGTTCTCATCCTGACAACAACTATGACCCCAATGCAATTCCTGTGATTCAGAATATTAATTACCGAGACGTGGTTGCCGAAAATGTGACAATGGCAGCTAAATTAGAGGGCATTGCTGGTGATCCCTTTACTGGAATTTGCATATCTAACGTGACCATTGGACTCGCACAAAATTCAAAGAAACTTCAGTGGAACTGCACTGATGTTGCAGGGATTACAAGTGAAGTGAATCCAAAACCTTGTGATCTGTTACCGGACCAGGGACAAGGTAAGATTGAAGAATGCAATTTCCCAGAAGATAGCCTGCCAGTTGAGAATATGGGGGTTCAGACGTGCCATTTCTTTAGGAGGCATTGGTGACATGAAAAGTCTCTGTAAATTGTGTAAATTGGAACATGTACTCTGTTTGTTCCAATGGTAATTTAGTGTGATCTATATATCAATCAAGAATCTGGGTATTGGGATGATTTAATGAAAGATCCATGGAAACTGCCAGGCTACACAAGTAAATCTACCTAACAGTAGAAGGAACAAAAACAGTATTCCAAGCACCCAATAGGAGAATTCCATGGAATAAATATAGTAATAGCATAAAAATTGCGGCCCGCTATGATTTTATTTTCCTTTATCAGGTCTGTTGAAATCATTCACAGAAAAAGAACAGAGTGCCGATCCTAATAGAGTTCCAGCATCTAAGAACTTCAAGTATTTGACACCAAGTAGCTCTGCAGAAAGTTTTTAGAAGCCAAGTTCACCAAGAAACCCGAAAATATCAGAATGGGCCATGGTTTACAAAACACAACAAAAACTAAAATGCAAAACAAAAACTCTGTTTTTTCGGGCATTATTACTTAGCAGAAAGCAAAGGCTAGCATTGTCGGGGGAACCTATTAACTTCAGGGAAAAATAAAAGGAACAAATTGATGATGTTAGTGGTGACACTAAATAAATAACCAAATTTTCTTTTCATCACAATTCCGTTTTTTCTCGAATAAGAATTCAGTACTGCATTTTTTCATAAACAATGTAGACATCATGGACGGCCTCCATTTTGGGTGGCCGTATTATGTCCCTGATAGCAATAACCTGCAGAAAGGAGAGAAGTGAAAATTCAGACACATCTTGAGTACACCGGCAGAATAGTGCTTTTATTTCATTTTGATTCCTTAACTTTGGTTTCTATCAATTGAGTCCTTCAATCGTAAAGTTAATAGCCAATTGGTTTGTATTTGTCGGCTAGAGATAAAAATTAAAAGGATGACCAACATAGAAAAGACGCTAAAAATTAGTGGTGTGTTTAGAGATGTCCTGAAAATTATAGTTCACTCCTCTTTGAACATTATTTCTCACTCTTGGATGGATGGGTAATCATAGAGGACAATACAAACCTTAAAGTATTGTATAAATTACAGGTCAACTCGCTATAATAAAATATATGGGCCATTTCATCTTAGTATACAGCCCATGAGGCAATATAAATTGAAATGTTTCTAAATCACAATTTCCATTAATAATTAATTTTCTGGAATGTTAATATTATCAAGCGACACGGTCACGTGCAGTCCAATTATTAATACTCATTGTTTTTAGGCGTGTTTGGTTTTTCATTTTTCAAAAATAATTTTTATTTTATTTTTTCATTAATTTACTTTTATATTGTTTTGATATTTTGAAATCAAAAATAAAATTTTAAAAATATATATTATTTTAATATATTTCTAAATAAAAAATACTTTAAAAACTAAACACTATTGACTGTCTTAGGAGCTAATCTAAGAATACTTGTGTCATCGAATAAAAACACTTAATTTTAAAATTTTAAAGTTAATGTTTTTCATAGATTCTGTAAAATTCTTAAATAATATAAAATGGGGAAAAGTAACCCGCTAGGCAAAATATTTATCTATAGATTAATCCATTTTTTTATTAAAAAAATGGATAATAAAAAAATGGATAAAAAAATGGAATTCGATTAAAGTGAACTGCAAATGAGAAATTAATGTTTGCCAAAATAATCGAATTCAGAAGCATACATGATTTCATTATAGCATTGTATTGATTAATTATCATTCAATTTGCATGCGACCTATATCAAATACCATTTAATTTAATTGCTTCGAGAAGGGGCGAAGGTCCCAGCATGACAAAGACACAAGGTGAGTCGAGACTCTTTTATGTGCCTTTCAAATGAAAAACTAGCTAATTAAGAAAATCAACTCGAACTCTCTAAAGAAAGAGAAAATCGAGAGTACTGAAAATTCGATGATAGATTAAAAAAAAAAAGTGGCCATTTAATTGCTTGAACTGGGCTTTCCTAAATAAGAGGCCATTTAAAATGACATGGAGTAATTTGTTGCTTTAATAAAAAACTAAAAAAAGAAAAGGGGTTTTAAGAAACGATGGTGGTGGTTGGTTGCATAAATAAGTCTGAGCAATCACTTAATCCGTACAATTATTAAGTAGCCTAGGTATTATTATCAATGCTGTTGCTGCATTAATGTTGTTATATAATTATTATTATTACAACTGCTATCAGATGTTGCCGTTTTGGCACAGCACTGATGAAACACTGAACATGGGAGAAATGCTGACGATGAAAAGACATTGAAAGCGAACTTCTCTTACGATTGAGAGTTGTGTATGACCTTGTAAACCAGCCATGCAACCGATCGAAAATACGACATCGAATCACCGGCCGGCATATATATATTGCAGGATTGCAGAGTTTGAATATTATCGAGTTATGAATTTATATATATATATATATGCTCCTGTGATTATGTGTTGAAAGATGTCTGATCAAGCAAGTGTACACGTGTCATCGATTTAGTTAAAGGTTTTCCTGTAATTATGCCTTCGTACCACTAATCTACTGTCATTAATTGTTGTTAATTGTCATTTGCATTGGAGATTTGTTTGGTGAACATGGAAATCCATATTGAAAACGAGTGATGAGAAAATTGAGGTGCTCGGTCATACATAAGCTAAATCCATGACTCCATAATATTCTTAATTATTTTAAAGTCAATATATTTAGTTAATATATTTTTATTGGTTGTTTATATTTTATTTAAAGTTACCAAGTAAAATACATCATTTCAAGTCCATTCTCATATAATTTAATTTTTTTTCTAGGAAACTTATTAACAATACTTACATATTTTATATATATATATATAATGTGACATCTAGCATAGTGCCACTAAACGGATTCTAAATCCTCGACCCTTTAAAAAGAATCGGCCAGAGATATAATAAACTTTGTGCTACAGATCAGAATAGAAAGTGATGATCTATGTTATATGATCATAGTTATCAGATTCGTAAATATTTCACTCAAGAACTTGATATTGGTGTGTATCGGGTCGGTTCAAAACCAATTCGTTTTATTTTTTCTAATAAAATAATATTATTTTATATAAAAACATTAAAAGAAAAATAAAATGGTATCATCATTTAGAAAAAAGAAATCCTTGAAATTGAATCTACCAAGTCTGACCATTATTAGTTTGACCAAATCAAACCCTGACCCGGATAAAAATAAAACCCCGCCTAGTCAAGCTCTCTCTCTCTCTCTATTATTTTCTCAGTGAGTTAGCTTGTCATGAGTAATATTTACATGGAAATCCATCAGAAATATTATTCATAAATCTGGAAAAGTGGAGAGAGAAATAAAATCACTCATTGACATCACCATAATTACGATCAAACTCTGCTGGGGCTTGTTGCCTTTGCCTTTATTCTTTCCTCTGATCTGTTTGCAATCACGAAACAAGATTGCATGAATACTTGTGCAGCTATATGCTTTCACTTCCTCACTTTTTCACAATCTCACCCCTGCAAGCTAAAAGGGGTAGAAAGAAATGAAAGAAAAAAAAAATGTATAAAAAGAAAAAAAGAAAACTGTCTTTAAAAGCCTGAATCATTCTGAAAGCTCTATAGAAAGATCAAGAGCGAAGAGACGGGGGCAGTTTTCATCATAATAAATATCTTATAGAGTTGAAGGGAAAGAAGAGAATGTAGCAGCTCCCATACTAGATGAATTTGGTGCAATTTCTGCTCCACCAAGTACCGATTCTTCAACATTATCCCAAAAAAGAAAGTTTGAGCATTGCTGTGATTCAACCCACTCAATATTCAACTCTTGCCTTTGTAAGCAATCCAATGATATATCCCCTTCCTCGTTCATGCTACAGGATTGCATTTCAATGGGCATCACGTTGTCAATCAATGGTGGCAAGTAATTTGTATCCATTCCAATACTGAAAGTTGCTTGGGGGGGCAGCCCTGCTTGAACTTGATGGAGCTGGTTTGAATTCCAGGTTTCTGTGTTCATCAAGCTTACCGAATCAGGAAAAACCTCGCCACGCACACTACAATCAGCTATTCCATCAAGCGAGGTACTCGTGTCAAACATAAATAAGGGAGCTGAAGATGAAAATAGGGTTTCTTGAATTTGTGACCTTGTTGTCAAATCCTGATGCCCTAAATCTAGATGGTTTGGAGCATAGTTTATATTTGAATGATCTGTACCAGTGGTTGCATTGGTTATGGTTGGAGATGTTGAAGGCTTTCGTATCTTCTTCTTAATCCAGGAGTTCCAATAGTTCTTTATCTCATTGTCTGTTCTTCCAGGCAAGTGACTTGCTATATGAGCCCATCTACAATCAAGCAACTATGCAGATTATAAAATATATCAAAAAAACTATAGATTAAACATAAATTACAAAACAATATACGAAGCGATTCATTTAGTTAGATTTTCTGATCAGTTTACGGAATCAAGTATTTGAAGTAAAATTTGCATTATTTAATTAATTATCTTACAGAAACAGAAGGGGGAAATTAAAGCAATGGTGTCGAGTTAGTGCTATGCATAGCGTAGGCAGGTATTAATTTCAACTGAAAACGTGCGTACATTACAACCTCTGATATTGCTTTCTCAACGTCTCCCATAATGCAGCTGATGGGTGCTTAAAGAACGATTTAAAACGCTAATTAATTATGGGTGCTTAATTTTCAAGTTTTCATTAAAGAATCAATAAAGAATAGACTCCTCCTCCCATAAGCACCGAAAACAAGAGACAAATGAAGTCTCGAGATTATTTTAGAGTGCTTATCGTATTGTTTTTTGAAAAACTGTATGAAATAAGAACTCGCTTCATTGCAAGACTTAGTTATTTAACTCTACATATGGAGTCCACTTCAAAGGTTATTATTAATCTCTTATGTATGTATCAGAATTTGTAACTGCAAATGCCAAATGCATAAAGTTCATAGCAAAACCTGTTTCCAACAACACCATGAAGGCTAATTATCAGCTTCTCCTCCTCTGGTGTAAACCTCCCTCTTCTTATATCAGGCCTCAAGTAATTAATCCATCTCAAACGACAACTCTTGCCGCATCTTTGAAGCCCTAAAATGTTCGGTCAGCAAAATCAAAGAAGAGAACATAATTAGCGGCAAATATACTTGTATTGAACAGAAACAAAGCTTAATTACCTGGGAGAATAAATAAAAATAACAAGAAACAAAGTTTTAAAAGAGAGATAGCTAGCTAGAGAGACGAGTACCAGCTTTCTCAGGAACCTCACTCCAACATCCATAGCCATGTGTAGTGATATATCTGATGAGCTTTTCATCTTCTTCAGGTGACCACAGCCCTCTCTTAACCTTTTGCTGGTTGCAGCAAGAATGGTGACCCATCTTTATGATATATCTGTTATTGATCTCTTCTTCCTCTAGTGCACGTGTCTGAGAGTTAATTTGGTTAGTTTCTTTAGCTGTTTTTTGTTTTTTTTTTTTTTTGGGGGGGGGGAGGGGGGTTCTAGGCAAGAACGATAGATCCCTCTCTCCCCATTTAAAAGTAACTCAGGTAAAGGATGAGCCGACATGGATCGAAACAAGATGGGGGTCCATGCAAAGGGACCCAGATATTCATCTAACCCTAAAACGACATGCCATCAGCTCTTATTCTCTTCATCTCACGGTTTGTGTCCGTGTTTTACTATTTTCTACGTAGAGTTTAGGGTTGTATTACGTAACCAAAATTAACGTACGTACCCCAAAGACATTGCCGGTTGTTTCACAGACCTTGCTGTTTCTTTTTTTCTTTCTCAAGGAAAGTTTTTTAATGTTCCCTTGCCATGGTCCCATCATGTAAATCTCAATTATAGTGTGACGCATCAGGGGAATAAGGAGAGACGTTAACCTTTGGAGAACCTTATTCCAGCGTTTAAGTGGCTGCTGTAAATTTCTTATTTTTGTTCCTTTTTAGGAAAATGATGGTGATAAATATATGAAATTAATATTCAGGAATCTCAGTCTTTCTTTAATGTATAAACATACCGCTAGTCGTATTATATTTTATAATTAAGAAGAGACACACACACACACATATATCCTCTTTTTTTTTTATATAGAACGTGTATATTTTTTTTAATTAAACAATTTCAAAAGCGAAAGATTAATCCCAACAAAAAGTTGTTACGAACTACGTAACAAAATGACGAGGGAGAAACCTTTATAGAACAAAATAAATAGCAGAGGGACTTAATCGATCTGAAAAGGAACAACAGTTTTCAATCAAAAGAAATTAAAGAATATAAGACTCAATATATACTAAACTCGTTAGCTTTTATTAAGGAGTAAGGATACATGCATTTTTTTTAAATGCCAGGAACTCTCTAGAAAGTGTACTTTATAAATCTAAATGATTGAGTAAAATCTTAACTATTTTAATTTTTTACAAGAAAAGTATATCCTGATTCGAACTCGAGACCTACTGTGCAGATTATAAACTCTTTGTCATACACATACAGGAGGAATCTGCATATGATTTTATAATGAGCTCGATAACAATATATATATATATATATATATATATATATATATATATATATATATTCAATACCATTTTTTTAACAGAAGGAATGATTATAACTACAGAGGCATGTTCTTGGTTAGTTAGGGGACATCTAGAGACCTCATGAAAATGATCAAATCACTTAATCTTGATTTCCCTTAACACTTACTTATAATTTATTCATGTTAACTATTCAAGAAAAGACCTCATCATCTCTAATATTCCTCAATCATTTTGATAAATATCGGTGACGGTCTCATCACGTAACACATGAATTGAAATGATATTCCTACTAAAATGGCGCATTAATATGAGTTCCAGCTCATGCTCGCAATTTGTTTTAAAAACAAGAAGAAGGATAAAATAAAAGGCATTGAGAAGGGCTTGTGATTTAATCGTAATGCAGTGGGTCTAATTAATTAATACACTTAAATATTCAGTTTGACTAAGTTTTGTCCTCTCGCTTAATTAACAAGAAATTCTATACTAATTGTGCGGGAACAACGTCTATACGTAATATATATGGTTAACATCACTGAATCCAATTGGTTCTTGATTAATTACAGCAACTCCTTGATAAGACCTGAGCTCGTGAATAGATTCTACATTTCTTATAATTTAATCATGATTCTTTTTTTGAATTTGAATCGTAGAAATTAATTAATAAAAAAACATTTAGTTTCTCCTGCTATTCACCACCCTGTCATAAATCATTATTCTTAGCATTGTTCATCGTGCTTGAAATCGATCTCAATCCCTGAAATTCGATCATAGTCCATATATAAGTTTTGTGTAATTCTTCAGGGACGAAAATTTGATTTGTGAAGAAAGAAATGGAGAGTAGTGTAGTGATATGGTTTATGACTAGGGCAATTGTCATGTGGAAATTAGAAACCTTTTGAAGGAAGAAAAGGTATTAATATCATTTGAGTTACAATTCATTAGCTAAGTCAATGACACCATCTTAACATGGTTTTTTTCTTACACAAATAAATTAATTAAAACTGTTTTGATCCAAGCTCGTTTAGAGTTTTCTCACGGAAAAAATGTGCCCACAACTCATTATCTCACGCGCATGCTTCTTTCTTTTGTAATTCACCAAACACCATATCAATTGAATATCGCTTCATTTTTTTATTTCAGCAATATAATTTCTGAAGCATCAATTAAGTTATACCTTGTTAATATCCATTTCGAATTCAAAATAAAAATACTAAAAAGAAAATTTGTGATTGATATATACGGTAAATCATTGAACCCACGGTCGAGGAACTTCAAGGCCCCAAAACTTAAATGTGTGTGTGTGTGTGTGTGTGAGAGAGAGAGAGAGAGAGAGTTTCGGATTGCTACTGAATACGTACGGTATTGTCCATGCGTACTTGCCATAATACACTTGAAATACTCGATATTTTATTCCAATGCACCCTTATTATATAAACAAGGTCTTTATCTAGTGACACATCAAGTTCACATGTTAGTTACAAACATAAATTGGTATATATCTTTGTATAGTTTGGTATGGTGTTTTAAACGTTGCTATACGTAGATGGATATATATATATATATATATATATATATATATATAGAGAGAGAGAGAGAGAGAGAGAGAGAGATTTCGCAGAGATTGAAAGCGAGGGCAGTATTCTGTTGATTGATGTAAATCAACCACCATATTTGATGTGAAAATAAGAGTGTGACTTTTGCTTGGATGGATCGCAAGCTAAAACTTTCAAAGTAATGTAGAAATCATTTTTAAAAGAGAGACTCTTCAGAGCGATATTGAAAAGGGGGGAATGATTATACTTAGCTTTAAGGAGGAGCAATGGATTGGCACAGGGCCTACCAATTTAGAATTTAAGTGCCCGTTAGCAAGAAATATTTTGAGACTTAGCCTTTAAAAGCGTGGTTGGTTAAGTTATTAATCATGGATGGAAAGACTCTACCTTGAGCTCTTTGCTTCAATGCGTTCCCATGATTTCCCAACCTTGATATAATCATGTCGTATTTTATTTATGGTAATTCTCCACTCATGCCCCACCATGAATCTTCATACGGACCCTCTTCTTTTCATATGGTGCTCATCCTTTCCCTTCCGTTCATCCTCCTATATGGGACTCCAACCTCGCATCCCTCTCTCCTGCCCCCACCATTTGCTTGCTAGAAGTAGAAATTGTAAAAATGGTGACACAGATTAAATAACAAGTCTAAAGGTGGCCAATTGATACACTTTATGTCATATCTTAGATCTCATTTCCTTTCTCTGGCATCAATATTCTATAACTTGCTTCCAAGTTTAACAAGCTCGGCTGCAATAAGACCGGAAACAACAAATTTATATATATATAACGCAGACACAGAGAGAGACACGCACTAGGCTGAGTGCTTGTAACTCTTCAAGCCATTTAAACAACACTGGAGAGAGAACAAAACTATCTCATTCGACAGGATTCTGAGTAGTATGTTCTGGGCACTTGTGGGCATATTTGAAGGGTCGTGTATGTTTGTCAATCCATGTATTGGTGCTTCCGAAAGTGATTGGAAAGGAACCGTAGCATCATCCCTGGCTTGTTAATTGGCTCTATATAGCTGCATGTGAATCATTACCCATTCTTTCCACCATGTAGTTGATTGTGAATTTTGCAGCGACAAAGACAAAGACATCCACGTCATGGTTTCTATTTGAGCTGGGCTAGATAATGAAACCCCCGGTTTATGAAAGTGGGACTCTGCCTGAAGGCCCACAATACAGCCCATTATGGATGAATGGCTGAAAAGTGAATATCTCATGCCCACTCTGTAGCTGGGCCCATGTAAAAACTTTTTTTCCAGCCTAAAGCAGCCTCGTTTATTTTCCCGAATCGGAGCAGTTCCCTGCAATTGGCCCATCAAAAAGACCAGTGAATATTTTCTTTAATTGGTAAAGCATCTCTGAAAAACAAGAAAATAATAGTAAACTTGCTCCATAGAAAACCATTGGTTCCCCTATACCTAATGTGCTTTTCAAATTCTAAACTTCAACCCATGGTCGGCTTGATCTGTCCTTACATGCATCATCTCCTAAAAAAAAAGAGGAATTACGAGAAAGACACCGTTCATCTTCGTTGATCCCTTTGTTTTTTAATTGTTCTGTCTAGTTTGTTGCCACAATTTACGCTAATTATGGTAATGTAATGTTGATGAGCGAGGGAGTGGGAGGGAGATTTGCCAAAGAGATTAGTAGATTGTGATTGCACGATCAATCCATCTTGCATTCTTTTATCGTAGGGTTTCCATTGTTGTACCTGTAACGATCGAAGCCTAGGCCGGCCAGTTTCCTAAAATCTACAAGCAGTTGCCCAGTGTGTCGCTGTCTAGCACTACCAACCTCAGGTTTTCATTTTTATCCAGGCCAGGCATGGTTTCAGTTTAGGCCATAGGCTAAAAGTGATTGAATATAATATTTATTGATGAATCAATGATAAAGATAAAGTTTTTGAAACAAAAATAATTTAAAATAAAAATTATAAAGTTTTTATAATTATAGAATTTTTATTGCAACAAAATATTATTCTCAGATATTCTTAGATAATATTGATTAGGGCCAGATATTAATTAGAATTGTCGATATTGACACATATATATACTTTTTTATATATAAAAAAGTTGTTTTTATAAGTTGTTGAAAAACTATAACTAACATGTAGATGTTTAATAGATAATATGTATATTGAACTGACTCGTATAATAATTATATATATATATATATATATTTATAGAAAAACTCAAAAACCCTTGTGTAAGAGATATTTAAATTTGATATTATTAGATTATTTTATATAGATATTATTATGGCTATTAAAGATAATAAATTAAGTAGATATTAATAATAAAAAACAATAAAAATATTTTTGTTTATATTGCTGTAGCTGATTAATAAGTGTCGTACGCACGCATGATAGCAACCATATCCATGGAGAAATTTCCGAGCTTTCATAACCACGGTAGTTTTGCAATGATATACGTCCAAAGCGCACCAACCAAAATCAATGTGTCAGAGTTCGTCAGCAGACAAAAGCCATTAATCTGACTTGTGTTTTTACCTATTTTTTACAAGCACTTTTTATTTTAGATTAAAAAAATTATTTTTAAAAATAAAAAAATATTTTGATATATTTTTAAATAAAAAAATAAAAACAAATAAACCTCGCAAATAATATAATCCAGAACGATAAGTACTGTAGCCCTGTTTGGACTTTGGACACCAAACACCCTGTTGATTTTCCATGGACACTATCAAGAATTGCAATGACACCGAAAATAAAAACCTGATCAATTCTTAGTTTCACAATTACATCATAGAGATCCATTGATAATTTATTTATTTATTTGCATTTTGAAAATGTTTTTAGAGTTTTTTTTGAAAAAAAATGATTTCATTTTTATTTTATTATTTTTTAATGTTTTTGAGCTATTTTGATTTTGACAACATTAAAAATAACTCTTTATTTTTTAAATATATTTTTAAACAAAAAACTAACAATCATTATAACATCTACATACTTGCCAGATGCATCCACTCCATACATTCAAGCCCACGAATCGCACAAAATCAATTTTTGAATGGAATTAGCTAACCTTGTTTTATATTGTAATGATATTTTTTTTAAATATATTGAAATATTTTTTTTACTTTTTAAAATTTATTCTCAGCATCACTACATTAAAATTATTTAAATAAAAAATAAAACCAGATGCAACGAAAAGAAAAGATTTACATTTCTTGCAAGAAACGTAGAGTCAACATACATGGCCTCTATCACTCTATGCAGCACAGCGATGACGACGTGACTGGCCCATAAAAAAAAATCAAATCAAAACCAGATGCAACGTGACGCATTTCGATTTATCATCATCATCACCGCTATTTATATATAAATAAAAGATATATATATCATCTTCATAACACGTTATCAGATTCGTTGATGGGCTGAGTGATGAGGTGGACGGCCGGCAGTGACTAATAAGTAAGAATTCTGGATGGCGGGAGGGTGAGCAAAGTTGATCGTGTGGTCGCGTAGTAGGGAGTCAAGACTCAAGAGAGAAAGAGTCTATGACCCGGTCAGACGGCGCCTCTTACTTCTACTTTTTATTTTTCATAATATTTTCACGATAAATCATCCTTTGCCCCGAATTTAGATGTACACAGACTTCAGTCTCTCAGGTTCAAAATATCTACGCCACGAATTTCTGTAAATAGATATTTTTTTATTTTATATAATATGAGAAAAATGTAAATATACTAGTGGCTATAAATACACCATGAATCATTCAACCAATAAGGGCTCATAGTGTGAGTGGGTTTTGGATTTTTTTTTCTTATTGCACGTTTTTATATATATTTATTGGATTTACATGAAATTTAATGAATCTAAAGATTAATTGTGGTTCGTGGATACTGACAGGGACACCCCTGGTATATATATAAAAAATCTCATAATCTTTATTATCCATTACATGTTTATTTTCACAATTTCTCTACAATATTATCATATTTTGGTTAAAAAATATTAATCATCAGTGAGTCAGTAAACTCATAAGAAGATGAAGTGATATTCTCCTGCTCCCTCAGATGTTTTAATCCATCACCAGTATCAATTTGTTGTACCACGGAAGATTTATACAGTTATTTATGATCGATGACAGCAGCAAAATGGGTTCTGATCTGCAGTGGCTTGGAAAATAATAAGACGAAATGAAAATGGCGGGAGCGTACATTCTGTTAATTATCTGCTCGGGGTTCCCTCTAGGGGAATGCTTACAGCACGCCGTACGTCTTCTTCGTCAGAGAGAGAGAGAGAGAGTGGATAGCAGTGTCAATTTACGCATGAAAAAACAAAAAAAGAAACAGAGTCGGGTGCGATATAAATGGTATACCAGAGAATAAATAAATAAAAATAATTACTAGTTGAATTACTCGATGTGCGAAATATATCGGCATTCTACAAAATTTAAGCCATTTTCCCATGTTATAAAAATAAAATAAAAAATATCCTTGCTTTTATTATGTCTGCCAATGGTAAAAAAGCGACAATAATTTGAAATTCAGAAATATTTAATAAGAAAGAAGTGCGTAAAATACCCTCTTGAGTTTTTCAATTATTTAATTTACTCGAAGAACTCAAATTTTTAATTAAATTTATAAAAAAAATAACCAGTACAAACTCAATTCACACAGCCATTCATTTCCTTTTCCTTATTTACCAATTATTTCCACTTTAAAACGTTACCATTTTATAGGAGCCAACAATTGTGGGCAACGCAGGCGAAAAAAACAATTCCTTGGAAAAAGCTCCAACCGAGTCAGCCTCCTTAAGAAGAAGAAGAAGAAGAAGAAGAAACGGTCAGGTCCAAGACAGAAGCCGTAAAACCATCCACTCCCTCGTATATAACAGCTGGGCTGTCTTACATAAAATTAAAGCCTCTTGCTTCTTTGACCTGTTCCTCTCTTCCTCCATTTTCCCCTCCCACCACAAGAAACACAAGCACTGCCCCTTATCCACCAATCTCCAGTTCAAATCTGAAAACCAAAAAAATAAGAACAAAAACATCATCATTTGTCTTGTGTTTTGTTTCGTTCTGTTCTGTTTTTCAAATCATCGTAATAAAACATTAAAGATGCCTGCTACAGAACACCAGCAATCATTTCTTGGCAGAATCAGCATTCGAAGAAACCAAGTGATTGCCATGGATGGTAACCATGAACAAGAACTAGAAGACCTGGAGCTTTTCCAAAGACATACAGGTGATCGTTTTGCTGATTTACTATCGCTTCCTGACGATTCTCCTTTCTCCGGTGAGACATTTCTCTCAATTTCTTGGCTAAGAAAACTAGTTGATGTTTTGTTGTGCTGCGAGGCAGAATTCAAAGCTCTTTTAATTATGGGCCGTGACCCTTCTCAAATACCTAAACCACCATTGGATCGTTTACTTATTGATTTTATGGAACGTACTGTGAAAGTTCTTGATATTTGTAATGCCGTTTCTGGTGGGGTTGATTCTATCCGTCAATGTCAAAAATTGGCTGAGATTGTTGTTTCTGCTTTAGAGCAGAAACCGATTGGTGATGGCCAAGTTAAGCGAGCTAGAAAGGCTCTCGGCCCTTTGATGTCTGCTTTGACAACTGATGATAAAGAAAATAATCATTCAAGGTATGCAGAGAGAACTTGGTCTTTTGGAAGGAGAGGAGGTAGCAGTGGGGGTAATCACAAGGACCGAGCTACTCACGGTTCTTTTCGATCTTCATCAATGGTCGTGGCTAAAAACTGGTCTGCTGCAAAACAAATTCAGTCCATGTGCTCTAATTTGACGGTACCAAGAGGCGGAGAATCAACGGGACTGGCTCAGCCTGTTTATATAATGAGTACTGTTATCGTTTTTGTGATGTGGGCACTTGTAGCTGCAATTCCATGTCAAGAAAGGAGTGGTTTGTCAACACATTTTCAGATTCCAAAGCAGTTTGGGTGGGCACAAAGCATAATTGGGATGCAGGAGAAGATTGGAGAGGAATGGAAAAAGAAAGAGAAAAAAGGGTCAGCTGGTTTGCTAGAGGAGATGCAAAGGATGGAGAAGTTGGGGCAGAGTTTGATTGAATTTGTTGATGGATTTCAATTTCCTGCGGAGGCTGAGAAGTTGGAGGAAGTGGCTGCGCAGGTGGCGGAGCTGTCGGAGATTTGCGAGAGAATGGAGGAAGGGCTGATTCCTTTACAGCAGCAGATTAGAGAATTGTTTCATAGGATTGTAAGGAGCAGGACAGAGATTCTTGATTTGTTGGATAATGGGAAAGCTTCCCAACCTATACTATAATGTGCGTCTGAAATTAGTGCAAAATGGGGTCTTTAAAGTTTGAAAATTTTAGGTATTTTTATGATTCCAGGTTCAACTTGTTCATGGGTAGATGAACATGGACATATGTTGAACCTCAAAGTGGATGTTCATACAGGGTTTCCTCTTCCTTTCCCTTCTCCTTCTCCTTCTCCTTCCTGGAGATTATACAGCTTCAACGCACCAAGTTTAGAGGTCTAGCCTGCATTTCTAAATGTGAAATGTCGTGTTTTTTTTTTCTTTCTTGGCTTTATTTGTTATTTGTTATTTTTGTTTGAAAGAATGTATAGCACTAATTAAGGTTTGATCTTGTATTTCTTAGACGAGTTGCGTTGGCAATTTTTTCGATTATGGAAATGGATGTATTGATCCTCCGGTATTCTTCCCAGGGCAGGCAAATTACATACAGAACTGTAATATTGATTTTTGAACAGGTTGAATTTTAGCTGGGTTTTATGGTTTTATGGATTGATGTTGCTGCAATCTCCTTTCGCGGTGTAAATCTCCTCAGTAAGGGGGTTAGCATTGCTCTAAAACGCAGTAAATTCCATGGCTAAGGTTTTGTAATTTGATCTACACTGCTGTATGTTCTCCATTTTTTTCTGATCTGCTTTGCTCCTCAACATGGAAGACGTGCCAGAGAAGAAAAGAATCACTTCATGATCATCTCGATTTCTTTGTTTGATTTCTCTTGCCCTTGTTGCCAGAGCTTGTGAAAGGAAAAGGGGTTGGTGAATACTTTATCAGTGAAACTCATAAAAGAGACAAATGTGAACGGAACTGATATCATGTCTTCCACCTTCTCCTTCTCGATTGGAATCTCTCTCTCTCTCTCTCTCTCTCGTTCATAGTGATCCATTGCGCCGGGCCTGCAACTAAAACTACTCCAGTTCGTGCGTGACCAGTTACCCACCATCAACACATGAGAAAACCAGCTCACAAAAGCCTAGCCATAGAAGTATTTCACCCCGCTTCCCAATTGTTTGACCTGTCAATATGACAGGGTGGTTGAAATTCATTTGAGCCATTCATTTTTACTATTTTTTTCTCTCTCCCGCATGTTCCTCCGTTTCTCTCATCCTTTTTCAGCCATGTCTCAAACATTTTCTATTTGGCCACCTCCCTGCAAACTGGATCATGATCGCCTTCCAATTTAAAAAAGTATCGTGTGCAGAAGCAGTAGATTCTGGTTTTTGCAGATGCAAGGCCTGAGCTTTTACCGCAATTGATTAAAAAAGCTCCATATATCATCGTGCTCCTTATCGAGGCTACAATGGAGGAAGAAAGCCATACGAGCATTGTCAGCATTGATCATGACGAAGAACCCAAAAAGTCATTCTATCTTTAGAAAAGATTCTTCCAGCCCATCCATTTTTTTATCATTTATTTCCACATTTGAAGAAAAAAACAGTGGCAAGTTAAAAGAGATACTGTAACTCCTCGTCAATTTCGGGAATCAGAACGTTTCCACATCTTCACGATATCCCTTTGGTTTAGACCATCATTTTTAGAAATAGGGTCAGTTCTGCCTAAGAATCTATTCCATGAAGCAAAAGTATTCTTTCCAGGAATTCTCACATGATGCATTTGCTGAGATGTGTCGTTTGAGACATTGCATGGCTTTTCTATAAACCACTGCTGAATTTTTTTTTCAGCCAATAGAAGGAAAAGCAAAAATAAAATAAAATAAAAATAAATAGTATTTTTCAGGCAAGCCTCTAATCTCACTGAAATAAAAGCACCCAACGACCTACTTTTCTCATGTGAATAATAAATAAATATCTGCCCTTGTGTGTTTGGAAAGAAAGAAAAAAGTAGCGTGCCTTGGCGTTGCCATAAACGAATCTGGCCCTATCGTAGCATTGCCTTTTGCTGGTTCCTTTGGCTTCTTCCTCCTTCTTTTAATATATTTCTCCAGTTTTTATCAAATAAATAAGCATCAGTATTTGTGTATTGAGATTCGGTTAATACCAATGTTTTTACAGAAAAAGAAAAAATCTAGGACTTGATTAATTGACTTAATTGAGTTCATTAATCTTAATTAATTAAATAATATAATTAAAAATCATTAACAATAAATAAATCGAATATTTTTTTTTTGAAATAATTAACTATAAAAAATAAAAACCATACTAAGGAGGAAGAGAAATACTCACTATCACTCCACGCCACCATTGACATTATCCCATTGATATAAAAGGGTTTCATGACGACACCTGGAGAAAGGTTAGGATAGTTGATATTGTTTTAGAAAGTGTGTTTTGTTCATAAATATTTTAAAATTATATCTTTATTATTATTAAAAATTATATTTGACATTAGTATATGAAAATGATTTAAAAACATCTAAATTTTTTAATTTAAAGTAACAATAAAATTTAAAAAATATTTTTTTTTCAAAAACATTTTAAAACGCAGTGTCAAACACCCTAACATTAGAGTAATGATGGTGAAAAACAAACTAAGCAAAGATATCTTGAAGCGAGTATCTCATGCTTATATTTAATTAATATTTTTTATTTTATTCAAAAACAAATTTTCTTTTGAAAAGCTAAGTTCAACAAAGAAAGAAAAATAAAAAGACCCGAGATACCTTGAGTTATTTTTAAAATTAGTGAAAAATCGTATACAAAGAAAATAAAAATAAAACAAAAGGAGCCAAAACTCCAATCAAATAAATGCTAATAGATGAAACTAAAACACAAATGCCATGGGATAAAATTGAAAAATACTTGAGTTTTTTTTATAAAAGAAAACAACCTAGACAAATCCTTTAATCTTAGTCTAATTTTGCATGCTTGCAACCCATGGAATCCTAGACTTAAACTCGAATAAGAAGCTTAATTATTAACTAATTTGATATTGAAAGATAAAATAAAAAATATCAATTTTAAAAATTTGTTAAATTACGTATGAAAAAAATTAAAAAGAGCAATGAAATTGAAACACAATAAATTTATAAATGATTTCGAATACAATAAATAATAATAAAAAGAACATGGACTAAATATGAAAGAATTATAAATTAAAGTGCTGCTTTGAAGATCGAGAAATTTAGAAATAAAAATCGAGGATGAGGAATAAAATAAGAAAAAGAAGAAGAGATCGTTGATGCCAAATTGAAGATCCATCATCCACAATTTCACACAAGTCGTCCAAAGACAGAAGTTGTAAAGACGATTCATATTTAATTGTGGAAGCTAATACTTGGTTGTCAGATAATGTCTTACAGGACGCTCGAAAAGCATGGTCTATGTCATACATACGACCAATTTTTGGTTGCAGTAATGATTTACACTTTTGGTTGTAGTAATAATTTATACTTATTACCACCTTGGTTCAGTGGTTGTTGGGGTACTTTTTTATGCAAACATGGTTCGAGTCTCAGTGGAGCTGGAAGGTTTCTTCCTTAGTATTTTTCTAGGTTCGTCCTCACATTATGACGCTTGTCACCTCGCGATAACTTGCATGTTTACTTGGACTTGCATAATGTTCGATGAGTCAAAAAATAGTCAAAATACGTGTAAGTTGACTGAACATCTCATTCATAAAAAATATATATTTATTAAAATACCAGGTCTTTTATTGGTCAGCTTTATTGTAAAAACCAGGATGAAAATACAAAAAAAACCTTGAACATTAATTAAAGAAAATCTACTTCCAAGGTTAATTTAGTCATATAGCGTGCTTTAGAAAAGGGCAAAATACTTAAACCCTCTTGCACACCATTTAATCAAATATTATTTAAGAGTAATTTAGTTGCAAGAATGTAGAAAAAAACAATATACTCTCAATTAATCTGACAGTAAATAGTAAGCGAGCATTGCTGTTCCTTCTTTTATGTCTCTCTTGTTTTTATTGAGAATATTTTGCATCCACGAGCCCTTTTCCTTGGTCGTATTTTTTTTTCAACTCATCATTTTGCTTTCTTAAAAAGTCGGGGCCCTCTCCACAAAATAGATGAGAATCCAACCTGGGCCACGAATAGCTTGGATGAGACACACGACACTGCTCTTAGCCCCATTTTAAATTGTTCCGAGCCTTTTCATTGCTAAACAAAGTGCTAAAACAATCTGTAAGAAACCCAAATTCACAGAGCCCAAATCACTTCCAGCCCAGGATTTGCTCAACAAACCATCCAAATGGGCCTGCCGTAACAACAGTCGTCACGACCACCGAGCATTGCCGAAAAAATATCACACCCACACAGTAAACGAACCATTCCGCAATGACCGCGTCAGTGGCTCCGCCCCTCACTCTACCTTGCATAAAACAAAAAGGTTACATAATACTAATTATCTTAGCACACCCTCGAATCATCTTGGGGTGATGACCCTTGCCCCTTTGCTAGAGCCAAACATCACAGCACAGTCTTCTCTTAATCTTAATAATTTTATGATTTTTATTGCTACGCTACTGGTATAAATTAGTGCGATCACAGCATCTCCAATGTCACAAGGTTAAAACTCTCTCTAGCCAGCCAGCCAGCTAAATAATTCAAAATTTTCCTCTTGCCTTGTCATCTACTTAACCTGATTTTTTTTTATTTTGTTGAATTTACTCACTCACAGTACGTAGATTAATAATGGCGGTCAGCAGCACTGTATCCTCCAATCCGATGTCGTTTAAGCACGGCTTATCTCTCTGGTGTCCGCAGTCATCTCCTTCTCTTCACCGAACTCTCCTGTCTTCTTCTTCTTCAATCGGATTTAAAACTTTCCTCCGAAACCACGTCGTTGCTGCTTCCTCCTCCTCCTCCTTCGCTAATGAAAATCGCGAGTATGTGATTGTTGGTGGTGGAAATGCAGCGGGATATGCGGCGAGGAGTTTTGTGGAGCATGGAATGGCTGATGGGAGGCTTTGTATTGTTACCAAAGAGGTTCTCCTTTGTTTAATTTAACAAACTTGAAAGTGAAAAAAAGCTTGTGTGAATTTTATCATTATATTGTGTTTTGTTCTTCTTTGGTGTGTTGTTGTAGTCATATGCGCCATATGAGAGACCAGCTTTGACCAAAGGATATTTGTTTCCACTTGATAAGAAGCCAGCGCGATTGCCTGTAAGTACTTGTCACTCAATTTCTATCTGTACAATTCCTCTTAATTTAGGCATTTTGTGAACTCTGTTTGTATTAGCTTACATTATTTGATTAAAGCACTTTTAACAAATATATATATATATATATATATATATATATATATATATATATATATTTGTTAAAAGTTTGTTAAAAGTGCTTTACTTACTGTTAATTTAGTGTTAATATTAAACATAGATTCAATGTTATTGTTTATATTATGGTTTAGGGTTTCCATACCTGTGTTGGATCTGGTGGGGAAAGGCAAACTCCAGATTGGTATAAAGAGAAAGGAATTGAGGTAAAAAAATTCTTTCCTTCCTTCCTTCCTTTTGTTCTCGAATAGAGTGAATTGATTGGCAAGCAAATCACAAACTTTTATAACCCCTTCTATTTTTCTCGTTTAGATGTTATATGAAGATCCAGTGACAGGCATTGATATTGAAAAACAAACAGCAACAACGATATCAGGCAAGCTGCTCAAGTATGGAACACTTATAGTTGCTACAGGATGTACTGCCACTAGGTAACTCAATTGTTTGATATTCGATCTAGTTACCAGTTCTGTCTTCTATGAAATATTGAAGTTAACTTATCCATTTTGCATGGGCAATAGATTTCCAGAGAAGATTGGAGGAAATTTACCTGGTGTTCATTATATAAGGGATGTGGCAGATGCTGACTCATTAATATCATCTTTGGTAATTTTGCTTTTTTTATGCTTGTGTTATATCATTGACAATTTATGTTCTCAATTTCTGTTCAATTGTTGCTTTGCTTGTTAGATATTGAAAATCCCAGACCCTTGCGATGTACTATCGTATGAGGATTTCTGAAATCTCATCTCCCTTTTTTGGTCCCACTGGATTGTAGAAAAGATTGAGTGTTTGGTCTCCACTTGATTGAGCTTTAGCTTCCTTTCAAGAGGTCTTCATTTTCAGTTGGACAGGCTGAAAAGCATTGCATTTTATTTCAAATGAAAGCTAGCAAGGGATTTTCAGTATCTAGTACCATGTCTTGGTTAAGGAGTTTGAATAAGTTTTGCAAATCTCACAGATACAAATGGTTTGTTGAGTTATCAAAAAAGAAATATGCTCCTGCATTCTAATGACTGTCTTTTATGGGAAGGGGGCTTAATTGAGTTTGGTTGAATTTTCTTCTCTTCCCCTTTCTATGACATAATGTGATAATTTTTTTAAGCTTTACGCCTCCAATGCTTAATTACTCTGCTTGAATGTTCAAAGCTCATAATCTATATCTTATGAACTGCATATCTGTTTCATAGATTGCTTAATAGTGAATTCTTCTGCTATTTTTTCCTTGTAACAAACTTTCCATTCGTTTAGGAGAAGGCACATAAGTTGGTTGTTGTTGGTGGTGGATATATTGGCATGGAAGTAGCTGCTGCAGCTGTTGGTTGGAAACTTGACACTACAGTATGTACTCATGTTGCATAGAGCTTCTATTGTATTTGGATTCATTTATGACTTTGATACGCTATTATTTCAAAAGTTTGGTCATCTATAATGAGTTTTAGCTCTCTTTTTTATTAATATTGGTTAATGCTGCTTCCTTTTTTAACCATTCCCATCCTAGCATCATGAACCAAATTTATCCTCAGACATCTGATTGTCCAAATTCAACATACCATTGTTTCTATTTTATCGTTTTTGTACAATACCCACTTTATGCAGTTCTTTTTTCATCTGATATGTCTTGTGCTTTTGGAAGTTATCTCCTCCATTTGTTGCATTACGAACAATCTTTTAAAAATGTACAGAACAGAATTATGTTCCATGCCTGATTGGCATCTGGAAAATGGGTGCATCACATTTATCATTTAAATTACTCCTGATTTTAACATCACCTTTTAGATAATAGTAGAAGACAAGATACCTGTGTTCACCCCTGGAATATTTACTTCAGGTTGCTAGGTCTCTATTTTGCAATGTATCCATGTAATAATGCCTGTTGCTTGTAATACCCTTTCATAGATAATCTGGCTGGGTAAACGTTAATCCAACTTCTTTTTGGTTCTTTGATGAAGATCATATTCCCAGAGAATCATCTCTTGCAAAGGCTTTTCACTCCTTCACTTGCTCAAAAATATGAAGAATTCTATCAAGAAAATGGTGTTAAGTTCATAAAGGTACCCTCTCTCTCTCATTTTTTGTTAAATAGATATATGCATAGCTTATGATCTTCTCATAACCTTACCGCAGGAATGCTGATTTTCTCATGTTGTTGACCAGGGAGCCTCTATCAAGAACTTAGAAGCCGGTTCTGATGGCCGTGTAGCTTCCATTAAACTTGAAAATGGGTCTACTATAGAAGCAGACACGGCAAGTTTTCAGCTACATCTTCGATGGTTTTTATGCTTTAAATTCCTTTTCACACTTTTTTGGCATAATATTCATGCACATGCATATAAAAAACGAAGAAAGATGTGTCCAGGATAGAGACGAGATGGAGGGCGCTTGACCCCTCCTTGTCCCAACCAAAAGAAAGAATTGGAAGCATATGATAAATGTCTTTTTCCTTTTCATTTTGCAGGTAATAATTGGTATTGGGGCAAAGCCAGCTGTCAGTCCCTTTGAAAGGCTGGGGTTGAATAACAATGTTGGCGGAATACAGGTGAGCACGGTTCAACTTCGTTTTATTGTCTTTACTGAAACTTCCAGCCCATATACTAGCCACTGCAACATCTGAACATGTTTGTGTTATTGTTTCTGCATGAAATTGGCCCAATTTACCCAATCAGTGTAATACTCCGGGATTCTGTCATGATGGGTGTTGCTACCCAAATTTTGACCTACTTATTTTCATGTTTCGGAAAATAATAAAAAATCAAAAAATACAAAAATCCCAAAAATCTTGTTACGAGGAAAAATTGAATAAATTGAGAATTTAACGATCAATGCAGGTCAAAATCGCGTCAATTAGAAACGAAGGATCAAATTGAAAGAAGCGCACAAGCTAAGGGCTGACTTGGAATTTTTGTGTTTTAAAACTTCTATAAATAGAAGGCATGACTACAAGAATGAGAGACCAAAAAAAATACATTCCTCCAAAAACCCTAAAATCCAAAAAAACCTAAACCTATCTTTTTCTCTCCGTGAGGCTGCAGCCACTGACCTTGAGGTGCAGTGCAGCCAGCTCCTCTTCACCATTTCAACTCTTCTCCTCGACCGACCTGCCTCGGCCTCCATCCCACTCGATCGAACTCACAGCGACCGTCACTCTCAAAATCCCATACACTGCACCCATCAGCCAAGGCGGACCTATGAACTCCTATCTTTATATTATATTCTTCGTTCCAGCCAACAGCATCACCTCGGCAGCCCCCTCCTCTTCTCAACCCATTTTCCATTTTTTTCTTCACTCTCTCTCTCCGGCGACCTCTCCATTTTCTCTCCACCTCCGACAAAGCTTCTCTTCCTTAGTTCCCGTCCCCATTCTCCACTTGGAACCGACCAGCGAGACTCATTTCTCGACCCTCACTTTCCTCTCTTCCCCAACCAGCCACGACCCCAGCTCCTCTCGATCGGAAATACAACCACAGCAGATGAACCCCATCGCCTCTTCTTCTCCTCTCCTCTCGCCCTCAGTCGCCAGCCTTTTCCTCTCGCTCCCTCCGCACGACCAATCGATCGGCCACCACGCTGAAGGAAGCCCCAACCACGAGCGACCGATCTACCATCCGAACGAAGGAGAGCTAATCGGAGAAACATACCCGAGATTTGGACGGACCCAAGAACAAATTGATTTGGTACTTTTTGTGTTTGCGTTGGTTGTTTCTTTTGCGTTTGTCATTTTTTCAGCCGACGTGAAGCCACCTCCGGAGAAGAAGAAGAAAGAAGAAAGAGGCGATCCGCGATTTGCAGGATTTTTGATTTTGTGTGTTGTGTTTGCTTGTTCGTTGTTGTCTTGCAGTCGCCGTGGAGTCTGACCGGTGAGAAGAAAAAGGGAGGAGCCGATCTGTAGCCTTCCCTCCGACATCATCGTTCACCGGTGGCGCGTGGTTCCACGCGCCGCCGATGAGAACTACGCGCCGCCGATCTTCCAGCCAGTGTCGTTGCTCTTGAATTGCCCCTGAGCCTATTTATCTAATTTTCCTTTTATGTTTATGTGTGTATTTGAGTTTATTGTATTTAAATTATTATTTGTAAAAATGTAAAGAAAAAACAGATGTGTGTGGGTTGTATTCTATTTTTAAATGTGATGAAAAAGGAATAAAAAAGATTGTGTGGGTGTGTGTTGTTTTATTTATTCCATATTATGTTGTTTTGTTAAGAAAAGAATATAAAAAATAAAATAAAAATGTGTTTTCTTTGTAAAAATTTGAAACCAATGTTTCAAAAGTGTAAATCCTTTTTTGGGAATTTATTATTCATCGTTAATATTCGGATAAATAAATTTTAAGGGATTAAAAAAATCCAAAATATTCGGAGGAAATAGTATACTATTATTTACTGTTCGGTGTTTGGATAAACAAATTTTACCCAAAATATTCGGCGGGAATAATATGTTATTATTTACTTTTTGGTGTTTGGATAAAAAAATTCTAAAAGGTTATTGTCTAAAATATTCAGTGGTAATAATAATAATTAATAAAATTTATTGGATTTTTTTAAGCCGATTGATTTCTTTTTTTAATTGTAATATTTTTTATGAATAAATATTGACTTATTGAAACATTTTAAATCACATCTAAATAGGCAATGAAGCTTACCTCAGGTAAGGCGTATTAGGGGTGCTAATACCTTCCCTTTACGCAACCAGTCCCTTACCTTTGAATCTCTGAGCAGACCAGTACAAATCGGGTGTTCCTAGCGACCCTCAACAGCAAGGTGGCGACTCCTCATCAAAACTCCACATTGCGAGAGCCAGGATCCCTCCCGGAATCCCGCGAGGGACGTGCGACTGAATGGCGACTCCAATCGGGACGAGTATTTTTCTGAAAAATATTGGACTAAGCTTTGAATATTTTGATGTGAATTATGTGTTTCAATCTGTTTGAATTTTTTGTGTGTTTACTTTTAGCAAGTATTTTGCATTTTTAATTCGTGCATATGTATATATGTTCATGCGTTAATTTATTTCAATTATATCATTGTAGTTTGCAACTTTAAGTTACGTGGGGGACTAGCAGCTTACCTATGACTTGAGTCAAGGTTGAAGTTTGTGTAAACCCCAACTCTTCACTGAGCTTAGATGGTAGTGGTTGGTATACGTACTCATCCCATTATCTCGCTAAGACCCCATATTGCCTTTACGAAGGTGATCACTGGGACAACGAAGAGACCCCGTTTAGAGCCAAAAGTAGCAAACTCTTGCTGAGAGCTTTGATGGTAGTGATTGGTATACGTACCATCCCGATGATCTGCTAAGACCCTATATTGCCTTTACTGAAGGTGATCACTGGGACAACAAGAGACCCTGTTTAGAGCTAAAAGTAGCAAACTCATCATTTGTTGTGTAAACCCCAACTCTTCGCTGAGAGCTTAGACGGTAGTGATTGGTATACGTACCATCCCATTATCTGCTAAGACCCTATATTGCCTTTACTGAAGGTGATCATCTGGCAGCGAAGAGACTTTGTTTAGAGTCCAATGTAGCAAACTCATCATTTGTTGTGTAAAGATTAGAACCAATCATTAGGGTGTGTGTTACCTTCATTCTGTTTTGCATTAAGACAAACTCTTCCCGAGGCAATTTAAATTCAATAAGTGACACAGTAATCATTAGGAAATTTGCATTGTTGGGTTTAAGCAAAAATACTCGTTTTTGTGTATCACCAATTGTTAAAAGCATGTGTCACTTCTCAAAGGACGAGTTTGTCAAAAAAAAAAAAAAATTGCATATGCATTTTTACATGCATTCTCATAGTTTTTTTTTATCATCCAATTGTTAAAAGCATGTGTCACTTCTCAAAGGACGAGTTTGTCAAAAAAAAAAAAAAAAAATTGCATATGCATTTTTACATGCATTCCGAAGGTTTTTGTGTATCGTACAGTTGTCACAAGCATGTGTCACTCCCCGAAGGGCGAGTTCGTCAAAAAAAACAAAAAAAACAAAAAAAACAAAAAATTGCATATGCATTTTTACATACGTTCCACAGTTTTTGTGTATCATACCATTGTTACAAGCATGTGTCACTTCTCAAAAGACGAGTTTGTAAAAAAAAAAAAAAATTTGCTTATGCATTTTAACATGCATTCCCATAGTTTTTGTGTATCATGTAATTGTTACAATCAAGTTTCACTCCTAAACGGGTGAGCAAAAAAAAAATAAAAATTCATATGCTTTTCAAGATGCATTCTCACAAGTTTTTGTTTATCATGTAATTTTTATGATCACATGTCATTCCTCGAAGGAGTAAAAAAAAAATCAGCATGCATATACATTTCTGCACGCCTTCCCATAGTTTTTGTTTATCATGTAATTTTTATGATCACATGTCATTCCTCGAAGGAGTAAAAAAAAAATCAGCATGCATATACATTTCTGCACGCCTTCCCATTGTTTTTGTTTAACATGTAATTTTTATGATCCCGAGTCCTTCCTCGAAGGAGTAAAAAAAAAAAAAAAGTCCGCATGCATGTACATTTCTGCACGCCTTCCCATTATTTTTGTTTATCATGCAATTATTATGATCGCGCGTCCTTCCTCGAGGGTCGAGCCCAAAAAAAAAAATGCATTTACATTTCAACATGTATTCTCACAGTTTTTGTTTAGCATCCAGTCGTTGCAATCACGTGTCGCTCTTTAAAGGACAAGAAAAAAAAAAAAAACATGCATATGCATTTCAACATGCATTTCTATAGTTTTGAAATAGGGGTCCCTCAATTTGTCATTCTCCGAAGAGTCAAGAGTCATTGAACATTTGATATTGCTGAGAAGAACCGGCTCCGATACAAAGTCATCATTCATGTTTCTTCTGCAAGCCCACAGCAAAGTTCTCTGCTCTCTAGTGAAATCAAGTGGGACATCTGCCCAGATATTATTTGGAGAGTGTTAGTGAAATCATCAATGGGGATTATGGGAAATTCAGGTTTTCTTTTGAGGGAGTGCGAGTAATCCATTTTCGGAAGCAAGCATCAGTGAAAGAAGTTGTCTGCCTGTTTAAAGTATCAAATTGATTTCTCTCCGGATTAGATGGAGTTATTGCGGCACTCATCAAATCAAAAGTTTTATGCCGCCATGCACAGAAGACCATGTTATTTTGAGCACAATTTTGTCTGTTAAAGCAAAGATGAATATCTTGTGTGAGAAGGCATAGTACGATACTGTTGAATTTGTTCCGGTGTCTGAGAAGTCAAAGTATGTGCACTGCAAGATTACATTGCTCAAGAAGCGTAATTTTCCGCTGAAGAGTTTTTTTGTCGTATGATAATTTTATGTTTTCTGCATTGTGGTGTGTGGTGTTTTGACAAGAGTGCTTCCGAGCTTGAATCACTTTTTATGACCAATGAGGAGCGCGGTAAAAATAAAATAAAATCAGTGACATAATCCAGATGAGAGAGATGAACAGTTGCAAGAGTATTAGTGATCAAGTGTGAAAGTTAACCAGCAAAAGGCAAGTCAAGTTTTGTGGGGAATGTTATCGTCAGCAGTGTCAGCAATAAATCATCGCTAGCATCAGCGAGATCAATGAGCAGTGGCAATACAGAAATGTTTGTTTGGAAAGCCTCGGAAAAGTGTCGCATTGTCAGTGACTTTCTCATCGGATATCATCTGTTATCACTTTGTTTTGGGGTTAAATCATCATTTTCATTGAAGTATGTGTTTTCCTTGTCTTTTTGTTGTTTTGAAATCAAGAGATGTTTGACATTCTTATTTTTGACAAAATATTTTGATCAAACTCCAACATGCAAAATTTGAAGTTCTCATTTTTGAAAGTATTTTGATTGCAAAATTGACCCAACTGTTGTTAAAAGACATGATGACCAATACCAGATGACCGAACAATTTTTGAGCCTATACACCGAGTTTTTGAACCTCATCATAGTACTAAAGCTTTATTAGTATGCATATTGACATGTAATGGATTTGGTATTTATGGACCCGTGAATCATGACTCTTGCATGTCCAAATCATTACATTGGACGAGGTCAAAATTTATCAGTTAAAACCAATTTTGCTTGAAATGACAAAAGGCCATCTTTGTTTATTTCCTTCACTATTCTTGAAATATGTATCCCTTGTTAATCCCAATTTGAACCTGATATTATATTTTTTTGAAAAAACACCGACATGGATCACACCCTCACACTGGGGCAAATACATTGGGGGCAAATACATGATGGGGATAATATGAGATTTGTAGTTTGAGGATGCAGTGGCAACATGAGAATCAATAGAATGGAGGATGTTTAACGATGAAAACCCAACATTGGGAACAATCAAATTGAGATAGGACATGGCAAAAACCAAGAGTCAATGGTAATGACAAGTTCAAAAAAAAAAACAAAAGAAAGGAGAAAAAGGGAAAAAATGAAAAAAAAGAGAATATTGAACTATGGCATGTCCTTTAGTATCTGTGGTGAAACCTCATGTGGGAAGAAATGTTAATAAGATTTTTTGAGTCTCCAAGATAAGTTGTCCATCAAATGAAGGTTGTGTAGAATTGTTTTGTTATACTATGTTGAGTACAACAAGAGATGAAATAACATTAGATGACAAATGATGGTTCGAGTTTTAGAATCCTCCTTTTAAGTTTGAAATTTTAAATGAAAGGAATGACATGGTTGTAGAGATTCCTAGAGCATTGGTTGATTGTTAAAGAATCATGTTGAGATAATTAACGTATTTTGATGTGCTCTCTTCTACTAAGACAACAAGAGCAAAGGAGTTAATGACTAGATGATGGTGATCCTAGGTCTTTGAAACCCTTAAACACTTTTTTGAGCCTATGAATATCCATTTCTTTTATAGCCATGAACCATAGCCTCATTACATGCTTGTAAAAGTCCTTCTTGATCAAGCAAGCAATTTTAATTGATAAGTGGCGCCTCAAAATTTGTTAGAGTTTTTCCATAAGGGTTATAATTTCATGAAAAAGTTGCAAGTTGTTATGCATATTGATAAGGTAAGTACTGAAAGATGAGACAAATTTTTCAACTGAACTTCAAGTTTTTACTCAGCTCTAAATGTTTGAAAACCACAAATCATCACTTCATCATGTACCATCAAAGGACATGCCCCAAAATCTGAGATTACAATTGAAACCCAAAAACCATAAAAGACCATTTCAATCTCACAATGAGTCAATTCATTGTTTGCAAAATACGAAATATTTTCAGTCTGCATTTATTGGATATCGTGTGTTGGGTATTTGACCAAATGAATTTGATTTTCAACAAATGGCATCTCTTTGATTTTATTTGCAATGATTAGACTTTGGAAGCACATGATCTTTAAAATCAGTGACTTAATTCTAGAACAAGAAAGATTTAGAGAAAATATTGACCGGATTTGAAGAATCCTTGACATTGACAATTCTCGGCTATCATCGGAATGCTCAGCAGTTAGAGGCCGAAATGTGGATCTTGATAGGAATGCAAATAATTTCACATCAGCTTGGGGGCAAAAAAAGCATAAGCAAATGATTGATTTAGTGAAATTCATCAAGGAGCACCAACAGATTCAACTCAGGGCAACATGGCTTAATAGAGAGTGATGGTGTGGTAAGCTTCAGCAGTGATTGAGAATAAGATTGCATTTGAAGGGCAACTTCAGATTTCAGAAATATCATCTTACTCGCAGATTTGTTTGTCTCCAAAGATTTGTTGCATGGTTGTATTTTCATAAGTATTGAAGAGTGCATGCCATCAAGGTTGATCATGGGATAATTGTTGCGAAGCTAGTCGACTCAAGGTTCAGTTCACCGCATGAATATGAGATACAGAAAAAACCTCGTTAATGACAATATCATATTTCTTTGCAAACAAAAAGGATTTGTTTAGAAGAAATTGAGTCTATGACGAAGAGTTTAAGATTGCATGGCTAGAACATTTGCATCGGCTCAGGGCGAGATTGATCACAAGCTAAGAGAAATTTATTGATGATAGCATGGAGCATGCATCGATGAGTTTTTGATGCATTTATGGATGACTTGAAAATTCCATGAAGGTTGATGATGACATACTGCAAGAGAAACATGACTCGATTGATTAATTAACTGATCGACAACCGAAGATAAGGTCCGCACTAGCAAGCTTTGCAATGATTGTTAGCAGACACACGCAAACCCAGGAGTTGTTATTGAGAGATTCCAAGAAAATTGATGGTTGGTTACACTCTTTCACGATGAATCAAACAATACCACACCTGGGGGCAATGTTAAACTTGATAAGCACTGAGAGCAGAGATCATCGCAGATACGCCAGAAGAAGTAATGCGCTTGAGACTTGATGAATGAATGACAACAAAGTTGTGGAGGCTGGGCAAAAACATTCTACGACAATGGAGCATCAGAAAAAGGGGACCTATATTTCTTAGGTAAGTATACATGCATCACCATGCATTGCATTATATTTCTTAGGTAAGTATAAATGCATTACCATGCATTCATTAGAAAAAGGGGACCTATATTTCCTAGGTAAGTATCCATGCATCATCATGCATTGCATCCCCATCTTCATCGACTTTCATCCGGGTAGGTCACCTATAATAATGAGACCCCATTTTTCATCATCATCCATTCGGGTAGGTCACCCGAAAAATGAGACCAAGCTAGCCGGGTAGGTCACCCAGAACAATGAGACCATGCTAGCCGGGTAGGTCACCCAGAAAAATGAGACCCTTACATCTTCCATCCGGGTAGGTCAACCGTAAAAACGAGACCCCTTCCAACCGGGTACGTCACCCAGAAAAATGAGACCCCTCCATCTTCCATCCGGTAGGTCACCCATAAAAATGAGACCCCTTCCATCCTGGTAGGTCACCCGGAAAAATGAGACCTCTCCATCTTCCATCCGGGTAGGTCACCCGTAAAAATGAGACCCAATCCTCCATCCGGTAGGTCACCCGTAAAAATGAGACCCAATCTCCCATCCGGGTAGGTCACCCCGAAAAATGAGACCCTTCCATCTTCCATCCGGTAGGTCACCCGTAAAAATGAGACCCTTCCATCTTCCAGCCGGGTAGGTCACCCGTAAAAATAATACCCTTCCATCTTCCAGCCGGGTAGGTCACCCGTAAAAATGAGACCCTTCCATCTTCTAACTCCGGTAGGTCACCCGTAAAAATGAGACCCTTCTAACATTCTAACTCGGGTAGGTCACCCAGAAAAATGAGACCCTTCTAACTTCTAACACGGGTAGGTCACCCAGAAAAATGAGACCCTTCTAACTGCTAACACGGGTAGGTCATCCAGAAAAATGAGACCCTTCTAACTGTTAACCCGGGCAGGTCACCCGTCATAATCAGACCCGGGTAAGTCATCCGTCACTATCGAGACTCTTTCATTCGGGCAGGTCACCCGTCATAATCAGACCCGGGTAAGTCATCCGTCACTATCGAGACTCTTTCATTCGGGCAGGTCACCCGTCATAATCAGACCCGGGTCACCCGTCATAATCAGACCCGGGTAAGTCATCCGTCACTATTGAGACTCTTTCATCAGGGCAGGTCACCCGTCATAATCAGACCCGGGTAAGTCATCCGTCACTATCGAGACTCTTCTATCTAATTTCTTTTATTTGTGCAGGTCACCCATCATAATGAGATCATCTCCACCATTTTAATTTAATTTGTTTTATTTTCTTTATTTTTCTTTACAACGCTTACTATTTAAAGTCTTTTGCAAGACTTCAGTCGTAAGCATTGTAAAGTGGGGGCAACTCATTGCTACCCAAATTTTGACCCACTTATTTTCATGTTTCGGAAAATAATAAAAAAATCAAAAAAATACAAAAATCCCAAAAAATCTTGTTACAGGGGAAAAATTGAATAAATTGAGAATTTAACAGTCAATGCAGGTCAAAATCGCGTCAATTAGAAACGAAGGATCAAATTGAAAGAAGCGCACAAGCTAAGGGCTGACTTGGAATTTTTGTGTTTTAAAACTTCTATAAATAGAAGGCATGACTACAAGAATGAGGGACCAAAAAAAATACATTCCTCCAAAAAACCCTAAAATCCAAAAAAAACCTAAACCTATCTTTTTTCTCTCCCGTGGGGCTGCAGCCGCCAGCCTTGAGGTGCAGCTGCAGCCCCGCTCCTCTTCACCATTTCAACTCTTCTCCTCTGACCAGCCTGCCTCAGCCTCCATCCCACTCGACTGAACTCACAGCAGCCCGTCACTCTCAAAATCCCATACACCTGCACCCATCAGCCAAGGCAGACCGATGATCTCCTTTCTTTATTTTATTTTCTTCGTTCCAGCCAACTGCCTCACCTCGGCAGCCCCCTCCTCTTCTCAACCCATTTTCCATTTTTTTCTTCACTCTCTCTCTCCGGCGACCTCTCCATTTTCTCTCCACCTCCGACAAAGCTTCTCTTCCTTAGTTCCCCGTCCCCATTCTCCACTGGAACCAGCCCAGCAGACTCATTTCTCAGCCCTCACTTTCCTCTCTTCCCCAACCAGCCACGACCCCCAGCTCCTCTCGATCGGAAATACAACCACAGCAGTAACCCCATCGCCTCTTCTTCTCCTCTCCTCTCTGCCCTCAGGCTGCCAGCCTTTTCCTCTGCTCCCTCCGCACAGCCAGTCGATCGGCCACCACGCGAAGGAAGCCCCAACCGCGAGCAGCCGATCTACCATCTGAACGAAGGAGAGCTAATCGGAGAAACATACCCGAGATTTGACAGACCCAAGAACAAATTGATTTGGTACTTTTTGTGTTTGCGTTGGTTGTTTCTTTTGCGTTTGTCATTTTTTCAGGCCGACGTGAAGCCACCTCCGGAGAAGAAGAAGAAAGAAGAAAGAGGCAGATCCGCGATTTGCAGGATTTTTGATTTTGTGTGTTGTGTTTGCTGTTCGTTGTTGTCTTGCAGGTCGCCGTGGGGGCTGCACCGGTGAGAAGAAAAAGGGGAGGAGCCGATCTGTAGCCTTCCCCTCCGACATCACTGTTCACCGGTGGCGCGTGGTTCCACGCCGCCATGATGAGAACTCACGCACGCCGATCTTCCAGCCAGTGTCGTTGCTCTTGAATTGCCCCTGAAGCCTATTTATCTAATTTTCCTTTTTATGTTTATGTGTGTATTTGAGTTTATTGTATTTAAATTATTATTTGTAAAAATGTAAAGAAAAAAACAGTGTGTGTGGGTTGTATTCTATTTTTAAATGTGATGAAAAAGGAATAAAAAAAAGATTGTGTGGGTGTGTGTTGTTTTATTTATTCCATATTATGTTGTTTTGTTAAGAAAAAGAATATAAAAAAATAAAATAAAAAATGTGTTTTCTTTGTAAAAATTTGAAACCAATGTTTCAAAAGTGTAAATCCTTTTTTTTTGGAATTTATTATTCACTGTTAATATTCGGATAAATAAATTTTAAGGGATTAAAAAAAATCCAAAATATTCGGAGGAAATAGTATACTATTATTTACTGTTCGGTGTTTGGATAAACAAATTTTACCCAAAATATTCAAGTGGAATAATATGTTATTATTTACTTTTTGGTGTTTGGATAAAAAAATTCTAAAAGGTTATTGTCTAAAATATTCAGTGGTAATAATAATAATTAATAAAATTTATTGGATTTTTTAAGCCGATTGATTTCTTTTTTAATTGTAATATGTTTTATGAATAAATACTGACTTATTGAAACATTTTAAATCACATCTAAATAGGCAATGCAACTTACCTCAGGTAAGGCGTATTAGGGGTGCTAATACCTTCCCTTTACGCAACCAGTCCCTTACCTTTGAATCTCTGAGCAGACCAGTACAAATCGGGTGTTCCTAGCGACCCTCAACAGCAAGGTGGCGACTCCTCATCAAAACTCCACATTGCGAGAGCCAGGATCCCTCCCGGAATCCCGCGCGGGGCGTGCGACAATGGGCATTATCCCATGAGCATAATCATGTTTTGATTGCCATTACAATTCTGAGAGTCATGATATTTCTTATTCACATCTATTATCCATGCACATGGAACTTTTGAATCTCAGGTTGATGGTCAGTTCAGGACAGGTATACCAGGGATTTTTGCAATTGGAGATGTAGCAGCATTCCCATTAAAGGTATACTTTTCATTAATTTTTTCAGTCTTTTTCATATAGTCTTAAAATATGTGTGGCCCTGAGCAGATGTATAACCGCATGGCACGAGTCGAACATGTAGACCATGCTCGGCGATCAGCTCAGCATTGTGTTAAATCACTACTCACTGCTCATACTAGCTCGTAAGTTTGGTTCTTTTAATTGTCACAGTTTTGGGGCTTGAAATGTGCTTGAAGTGCTTTCATTCCTTGTTGAAATGCCCTTTTTAATGATTGTGTTTCTGCATGGCATCCAGATATGATTATCTCCCATGTTTTTACTCGAGGGTTTTTGAGTATGAAGGGAGCCCAAGAAAAATATGGTGGCAGTTCTTTGGAGACAATGGTAAAAACATGCTGTGCTCTTATCTTTTTGTCACATTATGGTGTATTTTAATTATATTGCCTTACATCTTGGTTCGTGTTTTCTTGTATTGGCAGTTGGAGAGACAATTCAAGTAGGAAATTTCAATCCTAAAATTGCCACCTTCTGGATAGATTCTGGTAATTCAGTTTGTTTTTGCTGCCTATTGTCTCGCATATATGCTCTCTCTCACCTGTTCTTGAATGTTTGTTGAGAGATGATTTAGTTAATTCTTGCTCTCCCACAGGCAAACTGAAAGGAGTTCTCCTTGAAAGTGGAAGCCCTGAGGTATGATTTAATTTAAACCTATTTAGTGTCCGTTTTGAGTTATAACTTTTGACTTTTGAGTCATAATCCACGTTGTTTTTCACAAATAACTTATGAGAAAAATAAGCTAAAATGACTCCAAGTAACTTCTGTAAAGCGGTAATGTGGTATAGGTTAAAATTCACAAGTTAAAATTAAAAAAAAAAATCAACTTGTTGATTAATTCAAGGTTTTGACTTAATTTTATAACAAGTTTTTGATTTAGGTGATATGTTATTTCTAACCAACATACCTGAAACTTTTATTTGAGTCAGAAAAAAAAAACTTAAATCCATTTGCAAAAGTCACACTGAGCATAAACCTGGCTGGTGGTAAGCAATCAGCAGCCAGTTATTTTTCATTTTTCATTTTACGCAGAACTGCACACTTCCACCCGTACCCGCTACCCTTACGAATGACATACATTAACACGTTCTGCTTGTGAAACTATAATCTTGTTCTGCATGTAATGTTTCAGGAATTCCAACTCCTCCCTGAACTTGCAAAGAGCCAGCCATTTGTTGATAAATCCAAGCTTCAGTCAGCATCTTCAGTTGAAGAGGCACTGGAAATTGCTCGGACATCCCTACAGGCTGCCGTTTAGTTGAGAAATTACACTGCTGACTCTTCAAGTAAGCCATACATGAAACTTCTTCCTCGAGGGAACTCTTCAATAATCTTCATGTCTGACCTCTAGTTGCAGTCGCTTTTATCTTCTTTTTTTTTTGGAATAATGGTTATATCACAAAGCATCGTTGTATACAGTTGAGCAAATTTTCCAAGTCACAGGCTTCTTCTCTGTATTAGGTAGCTGCAGCGATGCGACAGTTTTTTTATCAATGTAAAAAATTATTGTTTTTATATGTATTGTATTTTATTAGTTTAATATTTATTTATTATAATTATAATTGATAAAATTTATGTCATCAAAATGGAAAGTGGCGTGTATATTTTGTAATTGCAGATAACCTAAATAAATCTGTATTTTTTTAGTTTAATTTTTCCCAACAATATTATATTTAAAATATTAAAAATGAAAATATTGTAAATTTGTTTTTAAGAAATAAACCTAAACAAAAGAGTACCAAATTTAAATATTAATTTTAAAATGATATTATTTTTTTTTATTCCAAAAGCCTAGGTCATGTAATCTTTTTCATATATATATTTTCTTTTCATATATGTATAAGATAATATCCAATAAATATTAGAACATATAATTAATGAAAAACTAAAAATATCCTAGAAACTTTAAGAAAATTAAAAAAATATATATCATTGTCATCATTGTCAAAACAATAAAAATTATTAGATTATATGGAGAGAAAAAAACAATAACAGAAGAGTAAGCAAGAAAAACAATTAAATTATTATTATTATTATTGTGTTAAGTACAAAATTAAAATTCGAAGACAAATGTTTTTTTTATGTTATTCGATTAATTCATTATATGATTATATTAAATGTATTTAAGAATATTGATATTAATTTTTTTTATTCAAAAAATCCTAGGTCATGTTTTCTTCTCCCTATATATATTCGTATGAGATAATATCCAATAAATATTAGAACATATAATTAATGAAATACTAAAAATATCCTAGAAACTTTAACAAAAAAAAATATAATTGCCATTACTGTCAAAACAATAAAAATTATTAAATTATACTAAGAAAAAAACATCAACAAAAGAGTAAGCAAGAAAAACAATTAAATTATTATTATTATTATTATTATTATTATTATTATTATTATTATTGTGTCAAGTACAAAATTAAAATTTGAAGGCGATTTTGTTTTTGTGTTACCCGATTTATTAATTGTATGATTATATTAAATGTATTTAAGAATACCGAAATTAATTTTTTTTATTCAAAAAATCCTAGGTTATGTTTTCTTCTCCTTATATATATTCCTATGAGATAATATCCAATAAATATTAGAACATATAATTAATGAAAGACTAAGAATATCCTAGAAACTTTAACAAAACAAAAAAAAAATATCATTGCCATTACTGTCAAAACAATAAAAATTATTAAATTATACGGAGAAAAAAAAACATTAACAAAAGAGTAAGCAAGAAAAACAATTAAATTATTATTATTATTATTATTATTATTATTATTATTATTATTAATGAAAGACTAAGAATATCCTAGAAACTTTAACAAAAGAAAAAAAAATATCATTGCCATTTCTGTAAAAACAATTAAAATTATTAAATTATACGGATATTATTATTATTATTATTGTTATTATTATTATTGTTATTGTTATTGTTATTATTGCATACACTGTTCACTAAAAAAAAAGAGGATGAGGATGTAGACCCGCGAAGCAGCGGGTGAAATTGCAAATGAACAGTGGGTATGGGTCTTGAGCTACACGAATGAGCAGTGAACGTCGGATCCCTTTTAGGTTATTAGATAATAATAATATCTAATTACTTTGAATTAAAGGACAAAATTGAAACAAATCAAAACTTATATAATTATAATAAATAACTTTCAAAAGACAAAATTGAAACAAATCAAAACTTATATATAATTATAATAAATAACAAATAAATATATATAAGTCGAAAAAAATATAACTAGAAAAAAATATTTTATGGGAAAATATGAAAAAAATTAGAAAAACACAATAAAAAAGGCAAGAAAGAAAAAAAGGAAAAACATAATCATAAAAAAGCAAGAATACAATGAAAGAAAAAGAGAAAATATAATGTAAAAAAATAGAAATAGAAAACCAAAAAAATATATAAGTCGAAAAAGGAAAAAAATATAACTGAATTGTTTTTAATGGGAAAATATGAAAAAAATTTAGAAAAAACACAATAACAAAAAAAGGCAAGAAAGAAAAAAAGGAAAAAATAATCATAAAAAGAAGTAAGAATACAATGAAAGAAAAAGAGAAAATATAATGTAAAAAATAGAAATAAAAAACGAAAAAAACACAAAGAGCACCACATACACGTGAGAAGTAAGAAGAAAAATATTCAATGAATAGTATATATCTGATACTTTTAGGTTATTAGATAATAAATTTTGGAGTAATCTTAAGTTTTGATGTCTTGCATGCAACCACAAGCATTGCATAGGAGTAGCTTAGGGCTTGTTGTTGGTGATTTGTGTCCAACCACGTGGCGCTCTGGCTTGAATTTTTAATTATTTTTAGTGACTATCGACCTTGGGGTGTTCATTTTTTCTAGGGATGTCATGCCATTCAGTGAAAAATATTATGGACATTTGGAAGAGATCATTGCGACCTCTCAATCAATCAATATATATATATATAAAGTCGAGTCATTTTCCCTGCATGATAACATTTTATCAAATCGGCTTAAAATGTAAGCAGATTATGATTTTAAATCGTCAACTTAAACTGGCGGATTTGCATTATTAGTTTTGAATAACCTTGTGATTCTGGTTCAAGTTTTCAACCAAAAAAGTATTGTAACATAATCCGCTCAAACACAGGAAGGAAAGCTACTCGACAGGATATTCTAGCACCGCTCCAAGTAAAGAAGTCAACATCATATATCCAAAACTGTAGTTTCAAAAACATTTTAAAAAATAATGTTTACTTATTTTTTATTTTAAATTAAATATTTTTGATGTTTTTATATTATTTTTATGTGCTAGGTTAGAAATAATTTTTAAAAAATTAAAAAATAAATATTATTTTGATATATTTTTTATTAAAAAACAATTTTAACTATAGACACTAAAGGGATTGACGAGGTTTCTTGTCACCCCTTCATAAGAAAATGTAACCTAAAAAAGAAGAATCAATTTGTACTTTGTGTCATCTAGAGTTACCATCTTCAATATTGGCCACTTATTAGTATTTCCATGATAAAGTATAGTCAATTTAAGGGTTTCCTTTAAGACAAATCGTAAATTTGGATATTCTCGTCACTTTCTTAATTTAGCATGTATATATGACAGCCTTCAATTGTCTTGGAAACTTTATATTACAAATGAACTGGCGTAAACATATCACCCAATTATCCATTAAAAGTATAAAGAATCAATTTGTTATTAGATAGACTTTATTCCCGGAGCTAGTATATTCGAAAGTTTTTTTTTGGATAAACTAAATGATCGATTCAACAAGCATATATATATATATATATATATATATATATATATAACACAAAATAATTTATAGGTGTTTTTAGGATTTAAAAAAACTCAGTCACTAGATCACTAATCTATTATTCAGCTCATGTGATTGTTGATTAATGATAGCTATAAAAAAACATATCAACTCGATAATGATGCTCGACTATTATTGAATTTCCCGATAACAAAATTGTTTTATATTAGAAGATATCTGAAACTTTAATGACTTTATGCTTACAAAATAATATAAATTCTTCTAAAAGAGTTTTACAACCATCATTTCTTAACTTCTGAAGCAAAGTCTTCGTGTTATACACCAAATACATGGCATCTAAAATCTCTTGAGATTTTTGTTGCAAGGCCAGGTAAATCACATTAGTCATTCCCATAAGATTTTTCATTACATATAAAATGATTACAAAATCAAATGACACCAGCAACTTAACTACAAACATGTACAAGGACAATCTTTAATGAATAAAGCTTGCAAACCATTCCATTCCTTATGAATATTACTAGCTCCTCCATACCATTAACCTTTAATATTCTGAATAGCTAGATTATGATGAGATAAAATATTTTCGTACAAAGTTAAAATAGGTGTATCTTTAACATGCTTTACATTAAAAAAAAAATTCTATTATAAATCCACTTCTAGCATCAAACCTAATAATAAGGGCCATTTGTTTTTATTTTGGATTCATCTCGAGCTTCATCAATAATTAACACAATTTTGCATCACCAATCTCACAGTATATTGAAAATTGAACATTTCTATGAGTTGAATTTGAACATTTCCTAGTACGAGTCAAAAAAACACATTGTTCCTCATTGTTTACTTTGTTCCAACAATTGAATCCTTAACCATGAATGTTTGCTTTACTCGCAAATAAATAGCAAAATAAAAAATGCATCAATTTTCATTGAATATTCAAGCCTTGAATAACTTAAGGACGTGTTTGTTTCCCGGAATTCACTTTTCGGAAAACCATTTTCCAAACTTTCCTGTGTTTGTTTGTCTTCCGGAAAGTTGGTCAACAGAAAACATTTTTCGATCAAAGAAGAATTTGACTTGGTTTTCGGAAAGTGTTTTCCGGAAAATTTGAGCGAAAACACTTTCCGAAGCTGTGAAACATTTAGAAATATCATTATTTGCTGATTATATCAAATTTGATCCTCAAACTTTTGATTGCTATATATAATTTGTTTTGAATATTTATTTTTCAATTCTATATCTTAAAATTTAATTTTTATATTAATTTTGGTCCTTATTTTTATAATTGTTATTTGCTTTTTCTTATCATTTTTTTTTGAAAATTCTTATCTATCAAATTTGGTCCTCATTTTTTTATTGTTACTTATTTTATTTGAAATAATTTATGAAATGTTTATTATTATTATTTTAATTTATTCACCTTTCATTTTTTTTAATTTTTTTAGATTTGATCTTTATTATTTTGATCTTTATTTATTTTATTTGAGATAATTAATGATTTTTTTTTCAATTTCATTCTCATTCAACTTTTTAACTTGTAAGATTTGTTTCTCATTATTTTAATAAACTTAAAAAAATTAATTTATTAATAAATTATTTTTCAGTTCATTTTCCATGACACAAAAACACCGAAAAGTATTTTCCAGCTTCATTTTCCATAACACTGCTCGAACATCGAAATTCACTTTTCGAGAATTCACTTTCCCAAATAAAACCACTTTCTAGCAAACAAACGGGGCCAAGTTATAATGAAACCGAAACATGAGAAAATGTTTTACCAGTTAATAGATATATATAGTTAACAGATGCTCATACACAAAGGGTTGATACAACTCTATATTAATATATGTATTCAATTCTATGTTCATTTATTACAAAGGATTATATCATAATTATAAGACATCACGACACTTGAGTTGCAATAAACTCATCCAATTCCCTATACTTCTTTGCAATTGCTTAGGCAATAATGCATTTAAATTATAAACATCTGCTAAGTAAAAAAATAATAATATAAAATTCATTAATTTTATATATAACTTAATTAAAGTTTGGTTTCACAACTAACTACACTTTAATATATAAACTTATTTTTTCCGTTTTATTTTCTACAGAACCAACAAGGGACAAAACAAACGAGTAACTTTTTGTGAATACAATGAAGTTTTATCACCCCAAAAAAATTAGGTATACAGCCCCCTAATTTCACATCACACAGGGACCCCACTAGCCCCTTGGCTCCACGCTTAATTGTAATTGTTTATTTAAATAGTATTTTATTTTATTTTACTTTATGATATGACATAAAAACAAAAACAAAAGAGGCCCACAATAGCAAAGTTATGGCGTACTCGGGCTGAAAGGATGGCTCAGATGCACATGAGCTTGTAAAGCCAAGCCCGAGTGCCTTAGCTTTTGTTTTGTTTTTACTTTTTATTAAAAACAGAAAAGAAAAGCCAGACGTGTCTGTCTGGTTTATACCTATTTGGTGTACCGTTTGAAAACTGTTTTTGAAAAAAAAAGTATTTTTAGATCATGTGTTTATGTAAAATTTGATTTTTTTTTAAAAAAAATAATTTATTTTAATATATTTAAAAAAAAACATTTTTAAAATCAAAGATTGTCCATGGTCCAAGTTTATAATCTTTGCTTGACTCGCCCTGCACTATTTGTTAGAACATGTGGCTAACAGGTCTACCTGTGGCGTATGGCCCTAACACCCTTGTTCGGCACGGAATTAGAAGCTTCATTCATTTTCCTTCTTGTGCACACTTCGTAACTCAACACACACAGTCACACACACTTGTCTGTATATATATATATTCAGACATTTCCTCATCCTTTAACAAACATCTTTTCCATTTCCTCTGTTTCTTGAATATTCAAGTCCAGGTCTCAGCTTTGAATCCCGAGTGAAAATGAAGGTGGGTTTTCCTCTGTCCTGTCTCCATCTCTGCTAACCTCGCTAGCAAAACATGAATTTTGTTTTGGTTCGATTCGATTCAATTTTGGTTTCTTTCTAAAGGGTTTTAAGACTTCGATTTCTCGTGAATCCAACCCTTTTTTTCTTGTTGACATATAAGCATCGCTGTTTTTCCTCTGCTCTCATTGCCTCTCGACTGAACTTGTAGTTTAGGAAATCAGACATCTCATTGAATGTGCTTGATGTCTCGGCTCTGTGTTATTTCTTTTAAAGACAACTAGTTTGGATCTTACTACATGGCCTGTTCCCTTTCAGTCCTTGATAGGAAAATTTCCTCTTTCAACAAGTCCTTGTCTGTAGCTGAAGTATGGGTTTTGTAAGTTACTAATTTTTGTTTCTACTGCAGAAAGCGGTGTTGAAATTGGACCTCCATGACGACAAGGGGAAACAAAAGGCCATGAAAGCTGTTTCTGGCTTATCAGGTCTGTGACCTTGTTTTTTTAGTTACTGAGTAAATCTCCTTGTTTCCTGCTCGTTCGGACCTGGATTTTGCCTCTGTTTTATTAAGCAGGAATTGATTCCATTGCCGTGGACACGAAGGGGAAGAAGATGACAGTTATTGGAGATATTGATCTTGTTGATGTGGTAAGCAAGTTAAGAAAGACTTGTCACGCAGAGATTTTGGCTGTTGGACCGGCTAAAGGTGAAGGCAATAAAGGTGAAGGCAAGAAGGAAGGTGCGAAAAAGAACCCAAATGAACAGAAGACGACTGAGCTCATGACACTTCACTATGACAGCTACAATCCCTACCCACCTCAGTATGGTTACCACGTGGCAAGTGTTGAGGAGAATCCAAATGCTTGTGCTATATGTTAAGGAAATTACATGGTGGTGAGAGTTTTGAGAGGGAATAAAACAAAAATTAGAAGATGATTCCAGAAAAAAGGTTGCTTGTTTTGTACAGTTTATGATGACGGGTTTGATTAAAGTAAGAGGTTTGATGTTCTAAATATGTATAAAATATCTTAAATATATATATATATATATATATATATAAATAATAATAATAATATGTATAAAATATTAACCAATAATTTTTGGTTACTCTTGTTACATCTTTTATCAAGTGGCCGCTGCTCCTCTCATGGTGGATATCTAAAGTATGGAACAAATAATAAATACTATTCCTTATTTTAAACATTGAAGGTATAAAATTGCACAGCAATAGAAATTTTAAAGCCCAATACATGCCAAAACACAAAAATCTGAAAATTTTGGTGTTATATGTCATGTAAGGGTGTTTTATACTGTGTTTCAAAGTATTTTTGAAATTTTTTAAATTAAATTAATTTTTTTCAATATTTTTAAATTATTTTGATATAGAAAATAAAACAATTTTAAAAACAAATTCAAAAATACTTCCAAATAATAAGAACTTGTGTTCATGAAGTCTGAAATTTTAAAAAAGAGGCCCATGTCATGTGGTAAAGCCCAATACATGCCAAAACATACACCTAGGGATGGGCTCAGGCTTGTGGCCTGGACCAGTGGTCTTATAAACCCAAGTATGTTTAAGCCCTTCAAGTTTGGGTCGTTCTTAAATTAAAATACGCTTTGGAATCTTCTAACGCATTGTTTTTAAAAATACTGGCAAAATGATGATTATAATTAATATAACATGTTTTAGAATCTTCTAAAGCATATTATTGACCAAAAAGTTTATGTGTTGAAAACTAGAGTTGGAATTAAAATTTCTCCTGATATCATGGAGTTCATATAACATCGAAAGAGAGAAATTAATTACTTGTTGAAAACTAGAGTTGGAATTAATTAATTAAATGTGTGCTTGTTGAAGAGTACGAGTTGGAATCAAGTCTTCTTGCTTAGGTAAGTACCAGCATGTCGTTTCGCAACTATTTAATCATTAAATAGAATATGATGCCAATCTTATAAATAATTTAATATTTTTTGTTGATTTATTTTTTATTGAAGATGGAAATTATTATGAATATATGAACTCCATGATATCAGGTGAGATTTTTTTAATATAATTATCCCTTATTTATTTTCTTATTATCAACTACAGTACTATACTTTTCCCCAAGAAAAAATGTTCAAACAAACAGAAGTCAGGTAGAATCAACTGCCATATAATTAAAAAAATGAAAATTATGAGAGATTTTTCATGGAAGTACGAATTCAAAGAGATATAATGAAATGAGAAAATTAAAATCCGTGCACTACAGGAGTAAAAAATATATATATATATTACCAGTTGGTTGAGCTAAACATTGCAATTAGTGCTTATTTCTATGGGAAAAAATATCAATCAACACCCTCTTAAGGTAACAATGTGAAATAATTGAATAAAATTTAATACATGCTCCCTAAAAAACACATTTGTGAGCCTCCAACCTTTAATTCACCCTATCCTGCTGTGTGGGGAGCATATACTCTTGATTTTTAATTCACAAAAAAAAATATTGGGGAGAAAATGCTTGGTTGAAAATCTATACTGAGCTAGCTAGGAAAGAATTAAAAAACAATCTTCTTCTGAGTCCATCTAATTCCTTGCTCGAACAAGGGGTGAGTGAGGTATAGGAGAGTGTGGAGAATTGATGAAATCATCGTATATCCGAGGAGGGTTGAGCAGTTTAAGGCTGCCTTGCCAGCGTAAGCTCTTCTTAGGCTTCTTCTTGGTGTCCGCCTCTTTATTGACAAATGTTTTAATTCTTGACAGAGCAACGTGCATGGTCTGGTCATCCATGTTGGCAAAACAAACCCTAAACCACCCTGGCTTCAGGCAATGAAAAGAACAGCCCGGCGAGACATTGAGCTTGACTTCATGGATTATAACTCGCCATAGCTCCATTTCAGCCTCAACTGTCTGTTCTTTGAGGAGTCCACTCAAATCCATCCACAAAAGCAGGCCGGCATTGCTTGTCTTCAAACATTTAATGCCTGCTTGATCAAGTCCATGAGTGAAGACTCTATACCTTGCGGCTAATCTCCTTTTGCTTTCCCTGATGAACTTCTCCACAAACTCATTATCCGATAGCATTGCCGCTACCAGGTACTGAGTTTGTGTGGAAACTAATCCGAAGCTTGACATCTTGCGGGCGCAACTCACCACTGCATCGTTGTAGGAATAGATAATGCCAACCCTAAGGCCAGGGAAGCCCATGTCTTTTGAGAGACTGTAAACGATGTGTACAAGATCGAGATTACATTCTATATCTTCCTGTAGTATCTCCGCCACGCTGATGAAATCAGGCTTGCTGAAAACTGTGGCTGCATAAATCTCATCACAGACTAAATGGATGTTCTTTTCATTGATGAATCTCACAATGCTTCGTAGAGTTTCCCTGTCTAGGATGGTGCCCAGAGGATTTGATGGGTTTGTTATGAGCAAGCCCTTTACTTTTATGTTGTCTAATTGTGCCATCTCATACGCATTTTCGAGGGCTTCTATTGTAACCTTGAAGTTGTTAGAGCTATCAGAGTCAACTGGAATGAGTTTAACTCCTGTTCTCCATCTCAGGTCTCGATCAAATCTGCAATGAAGCACATATTTTTTTTTATTAGCATTAATCTCTCCCCTTTTTTCCCACTTTCAAATCATTTCATGTTAATATCGTTTAGCTGATATGTTCTAATTTAACTGGACTAAGTTTAACCGAAGCATTCTGCAGTATGACAGCAATAGATAGTAGGAAAAGGTACACGCTTCATTTGATTATTAATGAGAGAAGTATCCTCCACAAAAGTTAAAAGAAGAGTCATATTTTTTTTCTGATCTATATATCAGCAGGCAAAAAAACTGTTGACTAGAGCACTAAGGAAGATTAACCTCACACTACACCAGGTTTGACATTTTTCATCTCAGACATTCCAATATTAATTAGTCTTGGCTATAGAGAAGAATCTTAAGTGTGCTTGATGACTTTTATGGACCCCCAACTTGTATATGTTCATGTCCCCACCATAGCAGTAATATATCTAGGTCAGAAAACTATAGATTATGAAATTTCATTTCATTAATAGCATAAGATGCTGACATTATAAATTATTACCGGTTATATGCCTTTAGTGGTATGTTCGACAAGCTCTAGAGTCTAGACTAGTCTCTTCATTTTAATTAAATAATTGTAATTGATTTCTCCCTCCCACCCACCCACCCACCCACCTTCTTCCCGACTTTCCTTCTTGGTCATTTAGGAAAACGAAGTCAAGGTTCGCCACATGGATGGGCAGAATATCAAAGTTAAGCTTAATTATGAATATAACAATTCAACTAATCTAACTTTATTTGGAAATTTACGACAAAATCAGCATAAAGAAGATGGGAAATATAAGGAAAGGAAATGCTGAATTACCCTGGATAATAAGGAGTAGGCACCAAAAATGCCTCGCCGGGATCCGCCAAGCAAAACGCAATTGTTTCATGAGCTCCGGTTGCTCCTCCACTCATAACAATGCGGTCAGGATCATATGTAACTCTATTTCCTCTCACTTTTCCCATGAAATTTGCTACAGCCTATATCATAATGTTCACAATTAATCAGTCACTAAGCATATATACTTAAATATGAGGAAAGCAGATTTTCTTAATTAATATATATCTCCTTACATTTCTAAATTCTGGCAAGCCATGATAGTCTTGAAAGATAGCTATCTCTCTAAACTCATTTAATCCTTCAGGAGTGCAAATGGAGGCTTTTGGATTCTTCTTGAGCCAGTCTTGAATCAAATCAAAGCACAGCTGCATTTCACCAAAAGGAAATTAGTGACTATATTCTGCTCAAATATCGAACTTTTTTCTTAGAAATTCCAGAACCAGCAACAATATCATCAACCTGGCTAGCTAGTTACCTGATTCTCTGCAAGACCCATCTGGATAACCCCGTTTGGATTCTCCTTGGGATGATGGGGATCAGTTTCATAGGCTTTCCAGCCATCGAAATAGGGGGAATCTTCACCATGTCCATCGCCGCTTGCTATCCTAGACAACAACTGGCTATTCAACTTGAAAACCATTTTTTGTGGGCGAACGTTTCTTCAAATTTATCCACAGAGATTTGTAACCCAAAGATACAGTAAAGGATGTTTTTTGAGAGAGGAAATATTTACACAGAGTTTGACTTTTGATGCAGTCGTATTTGCTTGCGCTAATAACTAGAAGTGTGTTAAGGATTGAAAAACTAATAGAGACAAGATTTATGCAAGGCTGAGAGTTGGTTGTTTCTTCTCACTGATGATGGTACATCTTTATAGGGGTCGGTCCAAGATGGCTGATGGCTGTGTTTTTTTCTTCGTTTTTTCTTTTCTTAGAAATTAATAAAGTGATCAAGATGGTGAAGGTGGCACGAAGGATCCTCGAATATCTTGCAATTTATTTCTAACAGTTATCATATATAAATTAAGAACCAACATTTATGTGTATTATAATTCAATGCTTATTTAATATAACTTACCATAATAAAACTACCAACTTGATCCTTAAATGATACATCACAATGTCTTTTTAATAAAATAAAATGGTTTTTACCTTTCGTATTCACATCTTATCTCAAATGCATAAACTACTTACCACGGTTAGAATCATATTTTTTTAATATAAAAAATATTAATTATATGAGATTTTTTATATTATAATATAAATTTTAGAAAAATAATAAATTTGTGTAAAATTTATGTGAAGTGTGAGTTTCTTATAAAATATATAAATTTTTAATTAATATAAATTTATTTGTTTAGTAGGTCTCAACAAAATCACTAATATAAAATTATAATCATCATTACAAAAACAAGAAGATTAGGATACCTGAATTATTGAATTTATTGTATTAGGATTAGTTCATTTTATGATTCAATTTAAATTAAACACAACAAATAAAATATAAATTATGAAAACATCTGCAATAATCAAATAATTAAAACAAGCAATTAATTTTCTATCTATAAAAAGCAAAAAACATCATTGAAAATTCACCCCTACGTTATCTTCATTATCATGACTATAACAATTAAATTATTATTAACATTATTTTCTAAACAATTAAAATAATTAAATTACCCCAAAAATTAAAAATTAAAAGCAAAATATTTTTACCAAAAAACAATTAAAAAATAAAAATCACTAAACTTATCATTATAATTGGACAAATAATAAAATAATAAAATCATATGATCCAAAGAACAGATAAAAAAACAAAAAAAGAACAAAGGGAAAAAAAATAAATATTAATTTTAAAATTATAACCAGCATAATTTAAAATTTCAAGACTAAACTGAATAAAAATAAAACCCAGTAAAAAATAAAACAACAACAAACACTAAAAGCGTAGGTGCATAAATACAAGTAAAAATAAACATTATTCAAGAAGGATCGAAAAAACAAAAGAAATTAATACCAAATAAAAAATTCAAAGAATAAGAGCTAAAATAAAAAAAAAATTAATTTCAATCAAAGGACAAAATTGAAACAAATAAAAACCTTGGGATCGAAACAAATAAATGCATTATTCAAAAACAATTTGCAGTGTAATTTTGTTTAAAAAAATAAAAGAATAAGGACCGAAATGAAAAGTAGCATATGTGACTAATTTCAATTGGAGTACAAAATTAAAACAAATTAAAACTTGCATAACAAAAAAAATAATTAAAGGACCTAAAAACAAACCAAAAATTAAAAGAATAAGGATTGAAATGAAAACCAACATATATAATCAATTTCAATTAAAAGGAACAATTGAAAAAAAAAATTCCGTTGAAAAAATCAAGAATAAAACCTAAATCAAAAGAACATGGACTAAAATAAACAATCACATACATGAAGGACTTATATGTAATTTCTGACGACAGGAGAGAGAAAAGAGAAAAAACTAAAACTCGTTCACCGACGATTCATCAATCATCGGACATCACCACACGTCGTACTGGGAGGCAGAGGAAATGACTGCATACCAGGTGACACGGTGGACAAGTAGTTTTCACTGCCAAAAGACATAGCACGTGTTGTTTGAAGGTGCGCATGCATGAAACACTAGTAGTGCAACCATACGAAACGTCTATAGTGTTTTCGAAAAAAATAATAAAAATAGCAAATTACTTATACATCTTTAGATTTAGTGATAATCACGTAAAAAATGGGGATGAAAGTATCACAATGCTCCTCAACTCTAGACCTTTGTTTTTGTCTTTTCTAGGGGTATTTGTGTTGTTTTATTGTGCACGAATATGTGAAAAAAACAAAAATACCCCCAATTGTTTAGCGTCTTTTTGTCCATTCTTAGGGGTAAAATAGTAGTTTCACCGAGCAATTTAAAACAAAAAATATAAAAAAATCTCAAACAATTTGAAAATACCATACATGTCCTTTGAAAATGTCCAAAATAACCCCGGTTTCGAGAGTTAAAATTTCCAGACCGAGAGATAAAATGATAATTTTACTGTCACAATCTACCATCATTTGTGTTTATATGGACAGTAAAACATCAACGTTTTTTATTTGTCTTTGAATATCTGCAAGTTGATTCGGGATGGACTGGCCTGAGCGTGTTAAAGTTGGTAAAAGAGCACTCTCTGTCTCTCCAACTGTACGTAATTTGTAGCAGCTACCACATCCGCGTAATTGGTGCGTTATTATCTCCTCTCCGACTTCGCTTGATGGTTTATGACTCCATCCGTAAATATTGACCTCAGCATTCTCTAGAGGGTGCCCAGAGGGGCTCTAAAACCAGAAGAGCTCAACTTTTGACACTGAAAACTTGTTAATCTGCTGGGTTTTAGACCCATTGTAAGATGAAATGAGCAGTTAATTCCAAGCAGGGACCAAACCAACTGTTCTCCATAACACCCGTGGCTTCTTGTAATCATGCAATTATTTATTTATTTATTTATTTTAACCAAAAACATTCTATTTTTTCAAAAAATAGTACCAAGCACTTCCTTCGCGGAAGCAAGGGGAAGAGTATTATTGTAGAAGAGGAATGTAGACTAGACATATGACACCACCGACTCTGCTGAAAATGATTCGGATCGTGTCCTTACTCGCGACTTCTGTTGTCAGGTGGGCCCACATCTCCACACATTAATTCAAGCTAGTGGCCCATTCTATAAATGCCACCATAAATTCCACTGCTGGTTTGGTCTCATATCACACAGGCAGGGCCAAGATCTTGACATAAAGAATGGTTTTTTTTCTCCCCCTTGGAATTTATTAGCTGGCACTATAATTTAGAACCGCGTTTCACTGCATGTCGACGGTACTATTTTTCATAATTATTTTTTATTTATTTTAAATTATTATTTTTTGTTTTTTAGATTATTTTTATATGTGAATGTCAAAAATAATTTTAATAAAATAAAAAATATCATTTTAATACATTTCTGAACGAAAAATATTTTTAAAAACAACTTCAACCACAATCTCAAACAAGCACGACATCGTAAAAACTATATAATTACATTATTAAATACAATGAAATAATAATTAAAAAATTAACAATATTAAAATAAATTAATTGATTATTATAAGCGTTGATAAATTAAAATAAATTAGCATAATGTTTTCGAATAAATGGGTAAGCAGAAATTTTTTTATCTCACTTTTTCATTCTATTTTTGTAATTCTAACTTAGATATGAAAATAAACAATCACCAAAAGACTACATTAGAAAGAGAAAAAAAACCAATTTAGTGAAACTAAAAGACAGTGATAAATTGTAATGAATATAATAATAATAATGAATTAAAATGAGTTAATCCGAGTGAATAATTTATTCATTGATTCTCCTATTCTCCTCCCATTGGGTTGGTCCTTGATTATATTTTAATTAATCATAAATAAGATTAAATCTAGAAACAAATAAAAGAGTTGTAAAATAATCTAGTCTAAGAATTTCAAAATATATTATATTGTATTGATCTAGTCAACTTTAAAGAACAAATAAAATTTAAAATACAAGTCAAAAGAATGATCCCAATCAGGCGTGATTTTCTTAAGCCAATTGATAAAAAAATAAAAATTAAATTGCATTTTTTTATGTAAAGCTAAATAAAAATAAATAAATGATAACAAATGGCTAAACTGCATTGTTTTAAGGGGAAATGAATAAAAACATCTTAAATATCGTGTCGCAACTCCCGTTGCATCAAGTCATCAACCATCCACGCTAAGGGCTCAACCAGTCCGATATATTTTTAACAAATTTATTTTGCATCTAAAAACAATACAACAAGTACAACGCTAAATTGAGTCTAATGTTCTAACTATCTAAAAGGAATAAAACATCAAGTCCATTTTAAATCTCTTCTTGCTCTAAGACGGAGCCAAAAATATAAAATAAAATAAAATTCAGATGCTTGCTTGCATTATCTGATCCTATGGTTAATCCACATTTGATTTTAGGTCATCACACGCCAAGTAAGGTATTCTGGCAATGCCAGTACCGATAAACTTTTGGAGTTGAATTTTACTTCTGTTCTTGTCAAAGGTCATAGAATGGAAAATCAACGCGTGCCGGTTGGAATTTCTCCATTTCTTATCCACAACAAACAATGACATTTGGAAGTCTTACCGGCAATCTTGAATCTACCATTGAAGTCCCTGTTGGAAATTAGATTAGCCTATCGTTCTTGGCATAACTTGAACAACAGAATTCATCCATTTTTAAATTTGGCAGGGGTCTGTTTGTTCAAACACACAAATTAGGTTTTTGAAAGTTGTGTATTTGATTGGGATCATCCACGATTTTGCCGTGGGAAAAACGGCACGGCATTGCAATCATGACGAATTTGAAAATTTTATATACGTTCAAAGCAGTAACAAGACATGTAGAGCTGAGAAACTTGATGTTTGCTCCCGCTTGCTCCCTAGAAGCTCGTCACCCATTGAATTCAAACTTGGCGATTTGTCATTGTTGACTCCTGCTATGGCAGCTTCATGTTAAATCCTGACCGTCCACTTGTTAAATGTGGTGAAAGTGGAAGGCCTGTAAATGTCATGCATACCACAGCAAGAAGTGGTGGTATGGAACGTATAGCACTGGAAACACAGTCCCGTCCCAACTCGACGGGAAAACCTGGTTTTTACACCAACCCAACAGGGCATGGGTCGGCGGCCGGTCATCTGTACCCTCACCCACCCCTAACTCTTAACCTGGTGCCTGACCTGACCATGGGGACAACATCTAGCATGAAAAACCAGCTGGCCGATAAACTTGGCATCCAAAGGGAAATATTTATACGAGAGACAGACGGTATCTCAGTTGAGAGAGCTAACAAGTTTATTTTTGCAACAGTATATAACAATGTCACATCGCCATCCTTCTAGCAGTCTATATTTTAAGGCCTTCACTTCATTTCTTCGTGAGAAGAACCACTGTGTGAGCTGCGATACTTCTATTTTCACCAAGGCTATCGACCTTTTCATGAGTTTTCGCTTTCAGATTTACAACAGAGGGGTTTGCTCCTAGAAGCTCAGACAAATTGTCCCCGATAGCCTCCTTGTGCGGGCTGAGCTTCGGCCTTTGAAGGATCAAGGTAGCATCCAAGTTTCCAATCTCGTAACCTGCGTCGTGCACAAGTCTCACCTGAATTGAAAGCAAGGATAAGCTTGGTATGGCTGATCAACTGAACAGCTTAGAGTACCTCAGATTATAACATCCCAGGTTTCAGAAAAGAAAATGAAACCTTTTCAGATGTAAACGTAATGCACACTTCGATTGTCAAACTGGAATAAACATCTAGCTGATTCCTAATAATGACAGTGAATGTCTGAGACACAATGTGTACAAAGATTATAAAAAAGGATATTTTCCAGGATAAATCATCATACCAGGTTGTTATCCAAACATGCATATAATAAGATGAACTACTTGTTCCTTGATGTCAGTACTCATAATCTCACATCTAAAGGCCAATGCCAGTACACCACTCATGTCAAGAACAGCCCACCCCATTATTTAAGATTTTATCACAGTAGTACATGTTTATGAATAACATGGGAGAGTAACTATAACATGTTTGATCATCAAAGGCTTGTTTCAAAACCTATTAATGCTACATAAAATTGTCACAGATGCAAATGGTGAAATGATAGATGGAAATAAGGAGTGGAGGAATAAATACGCTCAGGATAGCTCCCCGGCATAGAGATTGCAGGGGATAAGGAACATTGCAGCAAAAGGATTGCAAAACTGTTTTAGTTTTCATCTAGTTTTGGCAAGAAACGTGGCTATACAGTTAAGGTAAAGCAGCTAAATTACCTTAAAAAAATGCAACAAAGACTACAACAATCAACTCCTGTCACTATAACAGAAAAACAATGCTGAAATTCTCTTCTTTTCTCTGCCAAAATTCTCTGTCCTACACTTGCAAATGTGTTTCTCTAAGTCCTAAAGAACACGCATCACCAAGACAGTAGACATATTTATGATAGGAATGATTGGCATGAAAACACACGGGACAGATACATAGCATAAATAGACGAGTTAAAAACACATGCTGGAAACATATTTTTTGCAGGAACGGTACAAGTAAAACCTTCAAAAGTGATATTAAGACTGATCTGGTGATCTTCTCTGCTGTTTTCTACCAATTACAAAAATATATAGAATTGATACACGAAGGCCCAGCCAAAGCAGATAGCAAACATTTATAATGAGAATTTTACAGTGACAGGCTACTCCATGGTGGTGCCATTAGCACTGCACTAAGTTTTAATGGCACTCTAATAGTCTCAAAATCTTTCTTTCTCTCTGAATAAATGTGGAGTGATATCAAGTATCAACAATTTTGCACAATACTTAAGGCCCCGCCCGCTTCTTTAGGGATGTATACATAATATAGATAGTATGACTGTTATTTTTTTCAGGATACATGTCATGCAAAGGAAATTTCCCATGACAAATCCTTGCCTGCCCTCCCCTACACTCCCCAGTCAAACTAGAAACATGCACAGTTGTTCCAAGCAAGGGTTTCGTTTCATTGGCATCAATCCAGAAGTATAGAGATTTTAGAGCACTATCAGAATTGCTTCATTGCAGATCGTATACTACCTAACGCCAATTCATATAAACAAATTGATTTAAAAAAGAAGTTAGATAGTTTGAAAATCAGGTTGGTTAATTCAGAGTGTAACTACAACCCAACTCTAAGAAATCATCTACTGTTGCCTACGAAAGTGTAGTTATTCTTGTTTCTTCCACAACAATAGAATCTCTCTAACCCTTTAACTTTAACTTTAGCAAATATGATTTATTCGATGTGTTCAAAGCCAAACAAATTCCTCAAAGCATCTCGACTAGCACTTTTAAGCGTGTGAGTGATTTGCCACCCCTAAATGTGCGAACACGATTGAATCTATACTGAGAATAATGACAACAAAGTCAAGCACTAAGACAAAACACGACCAAATTTAAGACAACCAAGAACCCATAGTGAACTTGTCTAATGCTCGTATACGAAAGGAAAAAAAACAAACTCACAGCTTCTTTGATAAAAACAGATGAAGGTGCTCCTTTCCACTTGGGATCAGAATCAGGGAATATCTGCCCGATATCAGGTAGCCCCAGAGCACCCAACACTGCATCCACAACACAATGCAGTAACACATCCCCTGCAAAAATATCAACAGATCTAATTAAACAAAACCATACTTCAGTCAGTTCGCATAAAAAACTAACACCAAAAAAATGATCGAAGCCCGAATCTCTTTCAAGTTTTAAAACTCTAAACTTTGAATTGTAACATTCAATTGATATGGAATTGGGAAAAACAATCATGAATCAATCAAAATGTTACCATCAGAGTGAGCTTCACATCCTCTATCACGTGGCACATCAATCCCACCAATAATCAAAGGGTACCCAGGTTCTAACCTATGGAGATCAAACCCGTGGCCCACTCTGAAAGGCAAAGTCTTTGATGCTTTGCTAGAAGCTGAGGGTCCATCTACTTGTATAGCAGTAGTACTTGCAGCTGATATCGAAAGTCTGGTTCTTTTCTGAATTGGTACAGCGAGCTTGACATGCCTAAAGATGGTTCTTTTGTTATTGGAGAATACGAAGAGTACAAGTTAGTGGCCGTGGCCATTGGACCTTTTGAGTTCTCTTTGCTTACAATTTACAAAGGAAAATCGGTTCCCTTCTTATGGTGCGTGTCTGCTTTCTGCGCATATTAGAGGATGATTCATCACCAAGCCACGTCACATAGAAGGATAGCAAAATTACTTGAATTCTGTTACCCTGTCATTTTATTTTATTCTTATATTTCTTTTGTAAAGGACTGTATATAAAGTGTAGCACTGTTTCTGCGTGGGAAAAAAAGCTAGCTAGAATATTCCTTGTAAACTGTATATATTTAAATTGGCTGAATCATTAAATACACAACAGAGAAAACATTCTCTCTGCAATTCCATTTTCTTCTTTCCATTTGTTACATGGTATCAGAGCAGCCGATCAATGGCCAACGCTCCTAAAGAAACTGATTCCCAGTCTTTCAATGATACTATTCCCACAAACAAATACCTTGATTTTTCTGATCCATTCAACCTTTTCGAATTGAAAATGGTGATAACTCAGCTGCTGCTCTTGTTTCTGAGCTCTTAACCACTGATAATTATGTCAGTTGGTCCCGTGCAATTTCTAGAGCCCTTCGCGCGAAGAACAAAATTGGATTTGTTAATGGTATGTTGCCTAAACCCACTGATGTCTCAGACCCTTTTTTTGAAGCCTGGGAAAGATGCAATGATTTGGTTGTCTCATGGCTGCAAAATTCTGTAAGTCCTTCAGTTAAATCTAGTCTTGTTTTAGTTGATGATTTAAGAGTGTTGTGGTTAGAACTCAGAGATCGTTTCACTCACCAAAATGGTCCTAGAATTTTCCAACTAAAACGTGATTTAGCCAGCTTGTCTCAGAATCAAGACAACATCAGTACCTATTTTGGTCACCTCAAAATATTGTGGGATGAACTTGCTATCTATGACCCTCTTCCTGATTGTTCATGTGGAAAATTAAAAGTCATGCATGATTGTTATGACCGTGATTGTGTCATTCAATTTCTTATGGGTTTATCTGATGCATACTCAAACAGTAGAGATCAGATTATGCTACTTGATCCTCTGCCACCCCTCAATCGCGTGTTTTCCATGATCCAACAACAAGAAAGACAACATTTGATGATTCCTGTTGTTAAGACCCCTGATCTTATGGCAATGATGGCCAAACCATCTTTTACCTCTATCAAAATTCCCTCTAAATTCACTTCCCAGAAAACTAATCTCCCGTACTGTTCTTATTGCAAGCTTCCTGGCCATTCTCTTGAAAACTGTTTCAAACTTGGAAATGCTGATCCCCCACGTTGCACTCATTGCAATATGACTGGTCATGTTGCAGACAAATGTTATAAGTTGCATGGCTACCCCCTGGTCATAAACTCCATACCAGAAATACTAGTAAGAGTATTGCAACCACTGTCACTCAATACCAGGAACACACAGATAATGATCATGCAGAGGACTCATCCGAATCCATGATGCTTACAAGGAACCAATATCAACAATTACTCTCTCTTTTGCACTCCAAGGAGACTAGTTCAGCCATGGCTTCATTTCCTGTTACATCTTCATCCACCTCTACTCCCAACACTCCTGTTAGTGATTCTCGAGTTTCTGGTATGCATACTTGCTTAAATATACGCACACAACCATCTCCACACACACTTAACTCACCTTGGATCATTGACACTGGTGCAACAGATCATATGATCTGTTGCACTTCTCTGTTTACATCCATAACAACTACTGTTTCCTATCATGTTACACTTCCAAATGGCCAAGCTCTTCCAGTTACTCATATTGGTGTTGTAAGATTATCTAAGCACCTCACCTTACACCATGTTTTGTGTGTGCCATCTTTTAATTTTAACTTACTGTCTGCCAAACAACTTACTCAACATCATTCTTGCTGTCTCATTTTTCTATCCACATTTTGCTTCTTTCAGGACTTAACTTCATGGACAACGATTGGGATGGGTGAAGTTAGAACTGGTCTGTATCACCTTCTCAGGTCTCGGGTGTCACCTTCTGCTCTGGTTGATGCATTGCCTCGTCTCAGACTTTCACATTCTTCTTTTTCTGCTTCCACTACTCACACTAACCCACTGTGTGATTTATGGCATTTTCGTTTAGGCCACATTTCCCTTTCTAGACTAGCTTTAATTATAGATCCTATTGTCACAACTACTCACACTTTTCAGAATCAACTTCCATGTTCAATTTGCCCTTTAGCCAAACAGAAACGTGTTTCATTTTCCAATTCTACACATTCTGCTATACATAATTTCGATCTTGTTCACTGTGATATATGGGGTCCAAATTCAGTTGTTGCAGTGGATGGTTCACGTTTCTTTCTTACCATTCTTGATGATCACTCTCGGACAACATGGGTTTATATGCTTAGGAATAAATCTGATACCAGGTCCTGTTTTATGGCCTTTTTACAATTTAATTGAAACTCAATTTCACACTAAAATCAAAACCATTCGCACAGATAATGGTGTTGAGTTTCATATGACAGATTTCTTTAATGATAAGGGTATCATTCACCAAAAGAGTTGTGTCCTCAACACATTATGAACATTGCTCGTGCCCTCATGTTTCAATCTCACCTTCCCCCCCAATATTGGACTGATTGTGTCCTCACAGCCACCTACCTCATCAATAGAACCCCTACCCCTCTTCTTCATAACAAAACACCTTATGAATATCTTTTTCAAACTCCTCCTACATACAAACACTTGAGAGTTTTTGGCTGCCTTGCTTATGCCTCTACCCTGTCTCATGGACGTAAGAAGTTTGATCCGAGAGGACGTGCATGTGTATTTTTAGGCTACCCATTTGGAGTTAAAGCATACAAACTTCTTGATCTCCAGACTGCCCAGATTTTCTTGTCCCGAGATGTTCATTTTCATGAATCCGTGTTCCCATTTCATCCTCATTTTTCCACATCTATCTCACCTTCTCCTTCTATTCTTGCTCCACCTGCACCTCCCCTAGTTACTCCATCTCCAATTCTTACTAATTCCCAACTCCCCTTTCCTTCCCCTCCTGCTTCTCCTCCTTCCCCACCTCCCCTGCCACTGACTTCCCCTTCTTCACCTACTCTTCCTCCCACTCCCTTGCCCTCTTCTTTTTTAGAATCTCCTTCTCGCAGGTCAACCAGAACTCGACGTGCTCCTGAATACTTGCAGGATTACCACTGTCAACAGGTTGCTCTTACTCCCCCCATTCCACCGTTGAACAAGTTGTTAAGTTCTCCATCAGGTATAGCTTTTCCACTTCATCATACTATTTCTTACCAGCTTTTTTCTCCCGCTTATAAAGCCTTTTCCACTACTATTTCCACTCATATTGAACCTAAAACTTATAAGCAAGCTCTTAAGGATCCTGGTTGGTGCAAAGCCATGGCAAATGAACTAGCAGCCTTGGAGGCAAATAACACATGGTTGCTTACAGATTTACCTCCTGGTAAAGTTCCTATTGATTGCAAATTCATTTATAAGATCAAGTATAATTCTGATGGGAGTGTTGAACGTCTTAAAGCACGTCTTGTGGCTCGTGGTTTCACATAACTTGAGGGAGTGGATTATCAGGAGACTTTTTCTCCTGTGGCCAAGTTAGTTACTGTCAGGTGCCTCTTAGCCATTGCATCTGTTAAGGGTTGGCATTTACATCAATTTGATGTAAATAATGCATTTTTGCATGGGGATTTGGATGAAGACATCTACATGCTTAAACCTCCTGGCTACTCCAAGGGCTCCCTTACTCAAGTTTGTAAATTGCTGAAAAGCTTGTATGGTCTTAAACAAGCTTCAAGGCAATGGTATTCAAAATTTTCTAATGTTCTTTTTGCTGCAGGTTTCTCTCAATCCAAGGCTGATTATAGCCTTTTCACCCGTGATCTTAATGGCATTTTTGTTGTTGTTCTTGTGTATGTCGACGACATACTAGTTTCCAGTAGTGACATGCATGTTGTGCAGGAATTGAAATCTCTTTTCCACAGCCATTTTCAGATTAAAGACCTTGGCCCTTTACGTTATTTTCTCGGCATAGAAGTTGCACGATCCACCAAAGGAATCTATGTTTGTCAAAGGAAATACACATTAGATATCCTTGCTGATTCTGGCACTTTGGGCAGCACCCCTGCTAAGGTTCCAATGCAACAAAATCTGAATCTTACTCAGACCACTGGAACTCCCTTAGCTGATCCCAGCATTTATAGACGTCTTATTGGCAGACTCCTCTACCTCACAGTTTCTCGGCCTGATATTTGTTACAGTGTCAACAATTTGAGTCAGTTCATGGCTAATCCCACTGATAAACACTTACAGGCAGCTCACAAAGTTCTTTGTTATCTTAAGGGTGCACCAGGTCAAGGCATTTTGTTTTCCAGTTCTTCATCTTTACAACTTGAAGCCTATTGCGATTCTGATTGGGCTTCTTGCCCATATACGAGAAGATCTGTTAGTGGCTACTGCATATTCCTTGGCTCTTCATTAATCTCATGGAAATCTAAGAAACAATCTGTCGTCTCCAAATCTTCGGCAGAGGCTGAATATCGTTCAATGGCAGTTACTTGCACTGAACTTTCTTGGTTGCGATACATTTTGTCTGCTCTTCATGTTTCTCATCCTCAACCAGTTTTGTTACATTGTTACAATCAGGCTGCTATCCATATTGCGGCCAATCCTGTCTTCCATGAGCGGACTAAACATATTGAACTAGACTGTCATCTTATTCGAGACCAGATACAAGTTGGCCATATTTGCACCCGTTATGTCTCCAGCTCACATCAACTTGCTGATATTATGACCAAGGCTCTCTCATCCTCTGTTCTGCACTTTCATTTATCCAAGATGGGTGTCGTAAACTTTTACTCTCCATCTTGCGGGGGGGGTATTAGAGGATATTCATCACCAAGCCACGTCACAGAGAAGGATAGCAAAATTACTTGAATTCTGTTACTCTGTCATTTTATTCTTTTATTCCTTTTGTAAAGGACTGTACATAAAGTGTAGCACCGTTTCTGCGTGGGACAAAAGGCTAGCTAGAATATTCCTTGTAAACTGTATATATTTAGATTGGCTGAATCATAAATACACAACAGAGAAAACATTCTCTCTGCAATTCCATTTTCTTCTTTCCATTTGTTACAGCGCAGGAGAGACTGTTTTTGCGATGTTGAAGTGATGGGCGTCTATGGTTTGGTAGTAGGATCTGGCAGGGTAAAATGCTTGGTAAGCCGGTGGTACAAGCTCATGAAATATGGGGAAAGGAGAAAACATCGTTGAGACGATTGAGGAAGTTTTTGGGTATTTTTAAATTGTTTTTGGGTATTTTTAATGCATTAAAATAATATATTTTATATTTATATTAGAATATCAAAATTATTTAAATATATGGAAAATACTTTTTCTAAAACCAATTTAACCGCAAAAACAAACACTATATCAACAAATAAAGATGCAAAACATTACATACGGACAAGTTAAGAGATTTTACTGACTTTGAAATAACCTCTATTCATAAATAATAAATTTATTTATGATAGATAAATAAATAGATTAAAACAAAAACAATAAGATAAAGAGAGAGGAATACCCCTTTAATAATAAATTAATAGGACTTAGATGCTTAGACGTCTCATTAAAACCTCAATAGAAAAAACCCCATGGGATAAATATACGTCTCATTAAAACCTCAATAGAAAAAACCCCATGGGATAAATATATTATTGAAGAAAAAAGAATAAAAAGTTTTTATTATATTTTTTAAAATTTGTTTCATTAAAAACTTTGCTAATAAAATTATAAAACCAATAGGACAAAGTCTAGGCGAAGTAAGACAAAGCACTACCCGTATTTATCCTCCCTTCATATGTGCATATCCACAAATATTTCTGAACCAATTACATGTTAAACTAGTGTGTGATTTTTGTAAAATACATAGACAACAATATTCTTATGAGCAAACATGTTAGATTCTCATTTAGATGTATTGGATGAACAAGGATTTTTTTTTTTTTTTGTAGTTTATGCATAAAACTTTTCAATTAATATATACATGTTCTATCACCTTAATTTAGCATAACCTCCTTTTATATTATATGAGCAATACATGATGTATTATCCTTGCATAGTCCCTTTACTTGTTGAAAGTTTACATTTCTCTTGAAAATGCTCAACAAAAAAATCTCAACCACACATATCATCATGAATTCTCGGCAAGATTTTAAAAAATGACGAGTAATTTGTTTATTAAAGCGGCAAGATATAATAGTCACATCTTACATGAATAGATATCATGTTTGACATTAACAATTAGAAAAATACTACAAAAAACCGCTTGACAAACCTCGCATACACACTAAACATATGTAATGGAACTTAAAATCTCATCCATTAGACAGAGAGCCATGTTACCTTCTTTATAAGCAACAAGTCCCTTCCAAACACCAAGTGTATTTTGATCCTCTCTGGCTTCAACTTTGCACATCAAGAAAAATCTAGACATCCTCAATGAGGAGACATGTGGCTTAGATTTCCATAAAGTCATTTTTGTTCAAGAAAGGAGGGCAAAAACAAAAGGGTACTCGGTATCTTGGGCGAGGCCAAGAACAACAAAACCATCACTACAACCGAAGGTATAATTTGTGAAACCCATTTCCCCTCATGATATGCTCATTGTATGGTGAATTAGGTGTGAAATCCTATTGTTTTCTTGCATGTTGTATGTGTTTCTTTTCCAGCTTATACCTGCGAAGTAGCCATGCTTTTTGTTTTTTATGTTATTTTGATGAGATGGATCTTTTAAGTAATTGGTTTATGTCTTTTCTATGAGTAAAGGTTTTTCTTTTTTCTTTTTTTCTTTTTTTTTTATAAAAAAAACAAGTTGAGGCCTAAGGGGTTTTATTTTATGTGAAGAAAACCATTTTCTTTAGTGAAAATATATGACGAAATTGCAGAAACTTATCCTTAAGTTATGCCTATTTAAATTTCACCAAGGCAAGCTTGATGTTACGCTTTTTAAGGATAAATGGATGACATAATGGTTGAACATTATAAGATCATTACTATCAAGTATAGGCTTGAATTTAAATCACACCAAGGGAGACTGTCTGCCTTAGAATGGATGTCAGTAGAATAATGCCATTTAGGCATATAAGATATCCTTGCATAGTCCATTTAGGCATATAGAAATACTTGGAAGGCAGAAACACCGCCGCTGGGGCAAGCGAAAATAGCACCGCCATAATGAAATGTTTGGTCAATGCAAGTTCAAGTGAAATCGAGCATGGCAAGGGCTTATGTAGCAAATTCAAATGCATTAATTCCACTAGTGAGTTTAATATGGATTGGAATCAATATCAAAGTCTATCCACATGGTCAAAAAAATTAGCCAAGATAAAAGGAAAAGCATAACTAATGATCTCACTCGGTGGTCATATGATGACCCAGTGAATCTGTTGTTTGTACACACAGCTCTACTTGCATTGCTCAACAGTTTAGAGCAATAAGCAAAGCCCTACTCAGTCAACCAATTGGCACACTGGGCAGTGATGTGGTTTGTATTTACAATGAAAGCCGACATGCCACACTATTAAGGAACATATGACAGCTTATTATGAGGTAGAAACCCTAGCCTGCTTGCATCCATGCTCTGGCATTAGATGTTCAGAGGCAGCTCTCTTTTGTCTCAACTGCATCAAGAATGGGAGTGACAAGCTAAAAGCTATACGTTCAATAGGTGCACAAATAAAAGGGAAAGTTCAAACATGTGAAAACATTTTAATTTACCAACCTTCTCTTCAGCTCGCTCATAGAAGTTTCGCAGCAGAATATTTTTTGCTCCAGTGGTTATCACTGTCAAAGGAGTTTAAGCCAGATTAGCTGCAGATTATGAATTCATCCTTGGATAAAATGAAGAGCAAAAAACTGAGTTACAATTAAAAATGCAGGAAATTCAGCCGATCAAACTTGCACAAGCATGTCATAATGAATTGCACATTATCCCAAGCTTTTCAGAATGCCCATGCAATATCCATGATGATACTAAAGAAGGCCTATGGAAATTCTACGCCATCCCAAGTGGTTAATCATGGCAAAGACCAACTCATGGAGGAAGAGGCATGCAGGTTAGAGATAGTGAAACCACTCCATCCAGCATTGAAAAATGTGTAAAATTCGCCGTCGATTGCAGAAAACCCCCCTGACTTTAGGCAGATGCTTTGTCACTCACATCCAAAGTAAACTAAAGCTCCTTGTTGTTTTATTAGGATGTTATAATGGGAATGCACCAGTTTTTCTCAAGCCAGAATGTCTTATTGATTTCTCCCAACTTTATGCATGCCATGGACTTTGAAGGGGTGACCCAAGCCTTTACAAGAATCTGTCAGTTTTGCTCATGCATGATTGTTGGATTCAATCTCCCCACCTCCCCATCTTTTATATTCTACATTTTTGCCTTTCAAGAATCTATATTAATGAAGCCACAAAATATTAATATCTTGATGAACAGGAATCGGAAGATAGATCAAGGAATCAGAAGATAGATCAAAGAGCAAAACACTAGCATCTAAGCTCAACAAACATTTACATTCATAACAAGAGAGACACTACGGTAACATGGACCTTTGAGTAACATGTCCGGATAATGATGTAAAATTTGGCAGCCATAATAAAAGGTCATCCCATGTCTTTGAAAACAAAATATGCCACTATCTTCGCCCTAAGGAAATTTCCAGGGAGATGAAACTACATGCAGATAGAAAGATCTGTTCCTTACCTTGATCAGGTGGGGGAAGAGTCCTGTTATGAGTAGGATGATAGGTGGCAGGAGACATTTTCTATTACAAAAAAGAAAGAAAAAGAAATTAGCTGCGAGAAGAGATTATCCTTTCTCGGACTTGTAATATTATTGTGAATGAGGTGAAATCCATTAATATTCAATTTGGCACTAGACTCGTTCATGACGCAACAAGTACAACCCAGTTCTGGTAATCTTGAATCTAAATGAAAAATGGCAAGCGATGTAAATCCTTTTATGGCATTTCATCTCACAGCCGGTAATTGCACAAACTTCGACATGTGAAGATCCATTTAAAGCACAGCTTCATTAGCATTATTACACTGGATTCGTTCCCAGCTCATCATCCCACAAACAACATGCCCCACAATTTATATGGAAAACTAGGCTAAAACACGAAGAAGCAGAATTATAATGCTACATTTCTTTAAACTGACCGCTAAGTTTTTTCCTTACCATCTACAACATAAATACATAAATCTATACATCCATGTGTCCAAACACATGGATTCTACTCACAACTCCAGAGACTTGAACTTACTGCAAGCCACTAGCATTTGAACCCAAGCAATTCAATGACTTTCTCATCAAAATCCTTAAAAACTCCTAATCACACGCCCCATTAACATATCTGGGTACACCCAGAAATCAAATCAAAAGTGGGAATATAATTTTCATCGAGATATAATCTTGTTTTACCCACTGAACTCATAACAAAGACATAAACCTTATCTTCACCTAATTGGAATCGGTTCTTTCAAAAGTATTATCACACAGTACAAAGAAAAAGAAATCCCAGACAGTATATTAAGTCTAAACTTCACAAATCATTAAAAAGATTAGAAATTTACTTGATGATCGTGAAAGTTAAGCAACAAATATATAAAATCGGTGTTTGGTTAATCGATAATTAGTAATACGAATAAATACAATATACTTACAGAAGGATTAGAAGGATCAGAAGGTCGAAGTTGGCTAAAGTTATGAGGGTCATATGAAGGCCAGTCACCAAGCAAAGACCCCATTAGTGTGCGAGATTTGTGGCAACCAGAATCTAGAGAGAGATTTAGAGAGAAAACTATGGTCTTATTCTAGAACCAACTCTGCAGGTAGGCATGGCAATTTTCCTATTCTTTATAAGTCCAAAAATAGAGAGAGAGAAGTGGCTAATGGGCTCTCTAAGTTAAGACTTATTTTTTTTCCCACGCACACCAACTCATGCGGGGAATCAATCACTCCTATCCCCCCCCCCCCCCCCTTTTAACCAATATTAGTTTGGGTAAAATACCCTTTAACATAGTGCAGTTTAATTATTATTTTCATTTTACTTCTATGCTTGTAGTTCACAAGTATAATTTTACATCCATGAAAAAATATACAGAATTTGTTGGATTGTTTATAAGGTTGTTGTTATATTTCAATTAAAGCCCATATTATACTTGATCAAATTTAAATCGCTTGAAATATGATCATAATGATTTTAAACTTGTTTACAGATAATTTTATCATTCTAGATGCAATAACATGATCCAATTAATGATATTTAGACTAAAACAATGGTTATAAGATAAATTCCCCAAGTAAAAACGGTAGTATATGAAGGTCGTGTTGGTGATGGAGTGGCAATGTAAAAAAAACGTTACATATGTTAGCCCAATACATATGTTCTATTGCATGATGATTTAAGTTGCCTTAAGGGAACATATAATAAGCTAATTCAGACACCCGACCATGTGGAATGTGAAAAAACATAATGTAAATTGATGGTTTTATGGTTTCTTCAATATTTCTTGGTGATTCTATCACCATTAATTACTGATCAAGAATCACCATTAATTACTGATCAAGAGAAATTTATGTCAACAATTTCTCTTGGCATCTCAAACAAGATTCTGGTCTTCTAGCCTAGATAAGACAATGAGCTATCTCAACTAAATTGAAATAAATATATTGTGCAAGATGGTTAAAAAAATATTTAAAAAAAAAATACCACAACGATCAAGACAAATCAAATAAAAATGACATGTAAGCTTATTTTCAAAGCATCCAAAGAATTGAAAAAAAATGATCTATTACATATGCACTTAATGAAAAAAAAAGTTAAGGTGAAAGCAATGAGAAAAGAAAATGAGAGTGTGCAAGTTGCATTAACGGAACAAGTTATAAAAGAAAATATAAAACAAATCAATTGAGAATATAGGTAGAGTGAAGGGTGTTGTTCTTACTCCTCCATTGTTGTGTAATATATGTTTTCTCTCTACTAATAAGATTGGCTTCATCGTTGATATAGATGATTTTATAAATAACTTAAAATATTATGTTCCGCCTTTAATAGGTAAATATCAAAACAACCATGATCCTACCCTTCTTTTCTTTTGTATTATTGTTTTTATGGTTTAAAGGTGAGATTCATAGTTAAAAATATATATATATCAAAAAGAATTTGTTAACCATTTTTTTCCCAATAAAAAATCCAAATTTTATCAAGGTTTGGTTTGTGTTGTTCTACTGGTGTTATTTGTGATTTATTCTACTTGATTTTGTGTTGTTTATTGTGTTTTTTTCTTTATCCTTTTATAATATAGTCTATTTTTTTTTTAATTGTGTTTATGTGCTTAGCAAGACTGCTATTTCTTGTGATTCCAATTACTATATACAATAAGCGTGGGAAAACACTGTAGCAATGTTTTCCCCACGCCAATATATATGTATATATTATTATTATTATTATTATTATTATTGGTATTTTTGGACAAAAATAATTCATATTTTATGTATTTGTGTTTTTAGATTTTTTTATTTTGTGTACTTATCGTTCTGAAATTTTAATTTATGTTGGTTACATTGTATTTTATTTTTAATTTTTTTATTATTATTTGATGTTCCTAAAAAACATTGTAGCAATCTACAGTGTTTTTCCTGCACCATGATAAAAGTATATATATTATTAACTATACAATAAAACACGTTCCGGGTTTACTATGCTAATCCACAGTAACACCTACTATTAAAATATATTTTCGTGAAAGACAAACAGTTATTAAGGTAGCCAAAATGGTCTAAAGAGCATCAGATTAAGGTCCCCTCTGAGGACATGGGTTCGAATCTCACACTCAACATATTTCTTTTTAGCAAATCCACATTAAAATTAGATTTAATATATATTTTCGAGAAAGATGAACGAATGTTGAGGTGGCCGAGCGGGTTTATGAGGCGGGAGACAAAAATTCTGTTTGAAAGGTTGGGGATTCAAGTCCACTCTTGACAGATTTCTATTTTGCTTAAAAATATGATTAATTTTTTTTAATGATTATGATAATTTTCTTGTTTTTTTAATGATTATGATAATTTTATATTGGTTATTTTGTTGAAACCTATTAAATAAATAAATTTATATCGATTTAAAATTCATATATTTTATAGAAAACTTGCACGTCACAGGAATTCTGCACAAATTTATTATTTTAACCAAAAATATATTATAAAAAATAATTAAAAAAATATGATACTCGCTCATGACTGTAGCGCGGGCATTGACTAGTTATATTATATTCTAGGTTAATTTGGTATTTTTTTTTTATTATGGGTAGTTTTTGGATAAAAGTCTTGGTAGTATAATCAATAGTCTTATTCATGGTTTTTATTTATTGTTCAGTGCATGTGCGTGCCTTTTTGCAAGTCGTGGTAGGCCGGTTGCACCGATGACATATCCTCATATATTCTCAATAGCCTCTCTTTTTGACCTTTTTCCTTCTCAAATAGGTTCTTTCCTTTTGTTTCACCTTGATCACAAATGTTTTTCTTCCCTAAAAAAACAAGGTCATGTGACCTGATAAGAGAGTAAATGAATTTATGCACGTGGAAGAGTCTGTAGGCAAGTTTAGGTTCTTTGTAGCAAATCTATGAACTTGCATTGCTTGATGATCTTTTAATTCATGCGAAGTCTAACATTGTTCTATGCTCATTAGATGATGTATTGTTTATAGAGATCACCACCTGCAGTCATGTTTTTTAGATACACTGACCAGGTTTTTTTTTTTTTTCATGTGTTCTCTCTCAAATACCAGGTTAGTATTCCACTAATGGTTGTTCTTGTTTTGGTCAAGTGCTTGGTTTTCCAGTATGATTTTTTTTTTATTTGGTTTGATTATTTCAATTATACTTTTCCTTAGGTTGGTCCGCGTTACGCTAACTTCCTTTTTGCATGATCTTATACAAGACATGTGATGTCTGTTCTTTTGGTCATGTAGGCACGTGAAAATTTGTTTGGTTAGATTTAAGAGTGATTTGTTTGGAATTTTTCTTGAAGCACTTTTTGCTATTTTTTGTGCTTTGAATATTAATGCAACCTTTAAAGAATTAATGATCTTGTACAGAAATGGTGGAAATTAGTGAACAAAGATTAAAGTTGAAAAGGCTTGTACGCCAGGTGCGGCACCTGACATTGCTGGCTGTTCGAAGCAAATGATAGTTGTCTCCGGTGAAACAATTATTTCAGGTACCGGGGGAGTGCTTAAAAATCTAAAAAGTCTGGTTGAAGAACAGTCACCTGCTATTATTTCAAATTTCACTTCCAGGAGAGATCATCTTGTTTACTTGAAGCAAAAAGCATGGACAAATCTAGCTACCATCCAGCAATTTCCAGCCAACCATTTTTTAATAATTCTCTGAAAGATACTACAGTTTTTCTCTCCTTTCCCATTATATTTTCCTGTTTAATCCACTCGCTGAGTATAAAAATCATTAATAGTGTCAATTTTTGGATGAGTTCGCATCACAAAGAGTAATTTCTTATAACAATGTTGTTATTAAAAGGTCATATAAATTGTTTTGAGGTACTCTGTCATTTTTATTTGTATCTTTTGACCGTTCTTGTGTATTCAGACCCCCATGCTTGGTTCATGTCTAAGTTTGTTGCCTTGCCTGGTTACAATTTACAAGGTAATAAAGTGTGTAAACGATACACTGCTGGTTTAGCTCTTGGCAAAAGAGTTTGGATCATGACTCTGAGCGAGGAATCTCTTGCTCTTAAACGGCATATAACTGCTACATGGAGCTCTGTATTTGTTGGCTTGTGATTATGTTACTGTTAAATGTAGTTTGCTTGCACGATTTTCTTAGCTATGTACTTCCCCAGATAATCGTATCCATGGAAGTATAAAGCTTCGATTTCTGCTCTTTTGCCACTCTGAACCATCATTGCCAGTTCTTCTCTATGTTTCTCCTGTCAAGTGTAATCGACTTGGTAAAGGTGCAGTTTTGTTGTTCTACTGTTTCTTTTTTATTTTATTTTCTTTAATTAATCCGTTGGAAGAGAGAGCGTGGGGCAGCTCCTCACTAGAGCTAGGATCCTGAGAAATTGTAAGAGGAGCATACCTGCAAAGTTTCCGAGGACATCAAACTTTTAGCAATCTGCAAGTCTCTTGGCTTCAGTGAGACGAAAGATTCTTCAGGTATTAGCTGAAGATCATCCCCCCGCAGTCCCAGCCACTTCACATTGCATGCTTAAGAGAGGAAGAACCCCAGTTAGAATTTGTTGTCATTACGAGACAAGGGGGCGTAATAGATAAACGCAAAAACTTACCATATCTGTAAGCCTCGAGACCCATTCCTATGCTTCCAAATTTGAAGGTGCATAGTATAGCTAATCCAGCTGGATTCCTTGTAAATGCGAATCCAGGAATAATGTATAAGGGCTAAAAACAGAAGGCAGAAGAACGCCCTTTAAGATTTACAACTGTTTAAGGTCATCCATACCAGTCAACCAGTGCCATAATTGGCAGCTCAGGAAAAGTCCGGCCCATTCGGTGAAGAAGAAACCTATATGGCATTTAGCACTGTGATAAGAATTAAAGCCACCAGGATAAAAACAAAAGAGCATCGATTTTACCTTGTGGCTATATCTGGGTATCCTCTGGCTGTGATGAGAATGATTGGAATGTGATTGAATACGCGATCCTCAGCCAGTCGCTGGAATATCGCATGCTGCACAAATCTACGGCTGTCACTTATTGCCTGGAAACTGGAAACCCAGAAGAAACTTGATAAAAAGACTCAAAATATATAAATACCTTCTCCACAATGATAATGTACCGGGCATCTGTCTTCATAACCAATCTGTCCAGTAAATTCAAGTCCCCAGAAATTGCATACCCAGAAGATCCACATTCAGAACAGTCCACCATCTCTTTGTCTGGCTCCTATCACATAAAACCAAGAAACCAAAGAACATGAAGAGACCTATAGACATTTGCTTCATAATCTGCAAAACAAAACAGAATTAAAAAATTCAATTGTTTGCCTGCACCAACAAACGGCCTGCAACAATTCCTCTACTGGATGCCATGATTCCAAGACTAAAACGACTGCACCGAAGCAAACTTACAACATCTGTAGCACACAAAATTTGACTCCATTCTCTCAATTGAGCAAAAACCAATGCGCAAGAAAAATAAATAAATTAAACAGACCTTGGATTGTCCGGTTAACCTGCAATTGAGACGAGAAACAATCCGGCGAAACACAAAGCAACTTATAAAACAGCTCACGCTGCGTTACCCGCTTTTCTTGTAACAAAATCTTGAAGCACATCTCCATCACCTTCCACACTGAATTATCAACCCAAACAAAGAGAGATTTTATTTAAAAAGACAGAAGGAAATTAGCTGAAGTAATTTTGATTTAGTTACCTCTAATAAATGCTTTAGCTGCATTAGCTCTCATTAAACTCCTTTTACAGAATGAACGAGAGAGGAAAATCCACGTATCATCATCCGTCAATAGTCCTTGACTTACTCGCCTATTACTCGATTTTCTATTTATCTTTCCCATCCATCTCAAACAAAATCAATTTAGCATATCTGAACCCAAGAATTTTCAATTATTTAACCCGGTTCGAACGAATATTAGCTTAATTAATTACATACCAGAAGGAGGTCTGATATTGCCGGATCTGCACAAGTCAAGATCTTGAGAAAATTGAGCACCGCTACTTCGATTCTCGCTCGAACCTTATCCAAACCAAACCAAAAGGAGAAGAATGAATCACAGCTTCTTCTTCTTTTTTCTTTTTTTTATTATTATTAGTTGTAGTAGAAGTAGTATTGAAATTATGATGTTGAGGATGTTTATTACCTCTGAAGGAGGGAGGATATCGGCGTAACATATTTCTCGATCGGTGAAGAATTTCATCGGCGACAATTTGCAGAGATCTTCCTTTTTCCCCCTGAATTCAAATAAGAGATTTTGATTGAAAAAAAAATGAAGGGGCGAGAAAGTATAAAACATGTGAACGCGCGCCATTTGTGATTTGAATTTAAGAAGCTTCCAGCCCATTATATATTCATATGGGCTAGACGTAGTCAATTAATTAGCGTAACATTTTTTGAATTTTGGGTGTTCCTAAATTCGCAGAAAGCACGGCTGCAAATTGAACAAGATTTCCTTAATTAATTATGATAGCTCCTTCTTTCAATTTTTTTATTTTTTATTTTAACGGAATAATAATTCTTTTGTTAACGAAATGACTATTCTAATGTAAGATTTCAACAGTTAAGATAAATATTTATAAAAACAAAAATCATTAAATTAAGTGGAAGAAATTTAATTCCTTAGTAAGAAATTCATTTATTTACTTTTTTACTTTTATGAGAACATGTTTTCTCTATAGGAAATATGGTTATTCAATAAAAATATATCTTAATTTGTTAAGTAATTAAAAAAAGCATTTCAAATATTGTAGGAACTTTGATCACGCAAAAGGAAAGAGAAGATTTGATTGCACTGCTTCGAGATTATACAGATGTTTTTGCTTGGTCCTATGAGGATATGCCCGGTCTAGATACAAAAATTGTAGTCCATAGGCTACCATTGGAGGAGGGATGCAGACCGATTAAGCAAAAGCTAAGAAGAACGCACCCAGAAGTTTTGATCAAAGTAAAGGCGGAGATTGAAAAGCAATGGAATGCTGGTTTCTTAGAGGTGGTCAAATATCCACAATGGGTGTCCAACTTAGTAGTGGTACCCAAAAAGGAGGGCAAGATTCGAGTCTGTGTGGACTTTAGGGATTTAAATCGTGCTAGCCCTAAAGATAATTTTCCTTCACCACATATAGACATGTTAGTTGATAATGCAGCTCGTAGCTCCGTGTATTCTTTTATGGATGGTTTCTCAGGTTACAATCAGATAAAAATGGCGCCGGAAGATAAGGAGAAGACGACGTTTGTTACACCATGGGGGACTTTCTACTATAAAGTCATGTCATTTGGGTTAAAGAATGCTGGTGCCACTTATCAAAGGGCTATGGTGACTTTGTTTCACGACATGATGCACAAGGAGATTGAAGTATACGTGGATGACATGATCGCTAAATCGGGAAAAGGAGAGAATCATGTCCAAATATTGAAGAAATTATTTGACAGGTTAAGAAAATATAAATTGAGGCTTAACCCTGCAAAGTGTTCATTTGGGGTGAAGTCTGGGAAGTTGCTAGGATTTGTGGTAAGTGACAAAGGAATAGAAGTAGATCCGGAAAAAGTAAAAGCTATTCAGGGTATGCCAACTCCGAAGACTGAGAAGGAAGTAAGGGGATTTTTGGGAAGGTTAAATTACATTGCTCGATTCATATCCCAATTAACCACAACCTGCGATCCTATTTTCTGTTTGTTAAGAAAGAAGAAACCTGGCATTTGGAATGCAGAATGTGAAGAAGCTTTTGAGAAAATCAAGCAGTACTTGCTGAAACCACCTCTATTGGTTCCCCCGGTACCAAAAAGGCCATTGATTTTATACTTAACAAAGTGATCAAACAATGATGGGATATGTGCTTGGGCAACAGGATGAATCAGGAAGGAAGGAAAAGGCCATTTATTATTTAAGCAAGAAATTCATGGTGTGAGTCTAGGTATACTATGATTGAGAAGTTGTGTTGTGTATTAGCATGGGCTGCAAAAAGGTTGCGACAGTATATGTTGTATCATACCACATGGCTAATTTCTAAATTAGACCCGTTGAAGTACATATGTGAAAAACCCTACTTATCCAGCCGAATCACTAGGTGGCAAGTTCTACTATCCGAGTATGATATAGTGTACATGACAAGGAAAGCGATAAAAGGGAGTGTTATTGCTGATCACCTGGCAGACCATGCTATGGAGGACTATGAGCCATTAAACTTTGATTTCCCTGATGAGGATGTGTTTTCAGTGGAGGAAGTAAAACCCGGATGGTGGACTATGTACTTTGATGGTGCTGTGAATGTATGTGGTAACGGAGCCGGGGCAGTGATAATATCTCCTGACAACAAACAATACCCAGTTTCAACTAAATTGCAATTCGGGTGCACTAATAACACAGCCGAGTATGAGGCCTGTATTCTTGGTTTAGAGACTGCATTGGAGTTGAACGTAAAGAAGATAGATGTATACGGAGATTCGATGCTAATTATTTGTCAAGTAAAAGGGGAATGGCAAACCAAAGAAGAAAAGCTGATACCCTACCAAGAGTACTTATCTAAACTGGCTAAGGAGTTTGAGGAAATAGAGTTCACACATCTAGGAAGGGAAGGGAATCATTTTGCAGATGCCTTGGCTACACTAGCTTCTATGGCTAGAATAGACTTCGGGCAAAGCTTACAGCCGATACACATCGACATCAGAAATAACCCGTCTCATTGTGGCTCAGTTGAAGGAGAAATAGATGGAAACCCTTGGTACTACGATATCAAGAACTTCATCCAAAATCATACTTATCCCATGGGGGCATCCAACATCGAAAAGAAGACCTTGAGAAGGTTGGCAATGGATTTTTACCTTGATGGAGAAGTTTTATATAAAAGGTCATCTGATGGGACTTTGCTGAGATGCCTAGATGGGATTGAAGCTAGAAACGCATTGCGAGAAGTACATGAAGGGATCTGCTCGACCCATGCTAGCGGACATATGATGGCAAGGAAAATACAAAGAGCTGGTTACTTTTGGATGACATTAGAGAAGGATTGCATTGACTATGTCCGCAAATGTCACAAGTGTCAGATCTACGGGGACAAAATGAATGCCCCTCCGATACCTCTATTTAATTTGTTATCTCCATGGCCTTTTGCGATGTGGGGGATCGATGTGATTGGACCTATCAACCCAAAAACCAGCAATGGTCACAGGTTCATTCTCGTGGCAATTGACTACTTCACAAAATGGGTAGAGGCCGGGTCATTTGCTCATGTAACACAAAAGGTGGTAAAGAAGTTCATTGAGAAGGATCTGATATGTCGGTATGGGCCACCAGAAAAGATTATAACCGATAATGCCCAAAACTTCAATGGGAAGTTGATAACAGAACTATGTGCTAAATGGAAGATCAAACATTCAAATTCCTCTCCTTATAGGCCCAAGATGAATGGTGCTGTAGAAGCTGCTAACAAGAACGTCAAGAAGATTGTTCAGAAGATGGTGGTCACCTATAAGGATTGGCATGAAATGTTGCCATTTGCTCTTCATGCATACCGTACTGCAGTTCGGACCTCAACAAGAGCCACTCCATACATGTTGGTATATGGGATGGAGGCGGTAATGCCTCTAGAGGTAGAAATCCCATCACTAAGAGTCTTGATAGACTCCGAACTAGATGAAGCAGAATGGACAAAGGTCAGATATGAGCAATTGAATTTGATCAGTGAAAAGAGGTTAGCCGCAATCTGTCATCATCAGTTATACCAAAGAAGGATGGCCAAAGCATATGATAAGAAAGTCCGACCTCGAAAATTCCAAGAAGGCGACTTGGTGCTAAAGAAGATATTGTTTGTACTAGGACAAGATTAGAGCAAATGGGTCCCAAACTATGAAGGCCCTTATGTGGTGAAGAAGTCATTCTTGGGAGGAGCTTTGCTACTATCTAGAATGGATGGAGAGGATTTAGTTAGGCCTGTGAATTCTGATTCTATAAAGAAATATTATGCCTGATATTTTGTAACCTTCCTCAATAGATAAAATTCGGCCATGAATTCTTGTTGCAAGAAATCTTTTCCAAAGCACATGATTTTATAATATTTATTTGCGTTCTATCATTTATTTTTGATATATTTTGTGCACCACGCTGGGGCAAAATTATTTAAATAGTGATTTGCTTTACAAGTGTCCATTTTACAAATAAAACCATGTTTGGAAATTCTTTCAATTATATATCGTTTTGAGTTTTTTAAACATGAGTAAAAAAAAAATAATGAAGCGAGAAAGGGTCCTGTATGGAACAAAAGAGTCTCTCCGCTAAGCGCAAAAGATAAGGCATGGGGAACACATCCTATGACGGAAGTCCACCATGAAGAGAGGGGACCTATGTTTCAAAAGAGGTAACAAGACATGCATATTATTGTCGTAACACTAATTTGACAGAAAGGTGTGGCGAAAGTTGATGCAATTTCGCATCGGGAAAGACATAAAGAAGCAAAATCTCAGTCGACAAACCGCGGTAGATGATTTGAGAAAGGGTGCTTGTTTCATTCCTCGAGCCAGGTCGGTCACCCCTAAAAATGAGACCATGAAATCGGGTCGGTCACCCATAAAAATGAGACCATGAAATCGGGTTGGTCACCCATAAAAATGAGACCATGCTAGCCGGGTCGGTCACCAATAAAAATGAGACCATGCTAGCAGGGTCGGTCACCCCGAAAAATGAGACCATGCTAGCCGGGTTGGTCATCCAGAAAAATGAGACCATCCTAGTCGGGTCGGTCACCCATAAAAATGAGACCATGCTAGCCGGGTCGGTCACCCATAAAAATGAGACCTCACTAACTCCGGTCTGGTCACCCATAAAAATGAGACCTCACTAACTAGGGTCGGTCACCCATAAAAATGAGACCTTACTAACCAGGGTCGGTCACCCGAAAAATGAGACCTTACTAACTCCGGCCTGGTCACCCGTAAAAATGAGACCTCACTAACTCCGGCCTGGTCACCCGTAAAAATGAGACCTCACTAACTCCGGCTCGGTCACCCGGAAAAATGAGACCTCACTAACTAGGGTCGGTCACCCATAAAAATAAGACCTCACTAACTAGGGTCGGTCACCCGAAAAATGAGACCTCACTAACTCCGGCCTGGTCACCCATAAAAATGAGACCTCACCAACTAGGGTCGGTCACCTAGAGAAATGAGACCATTCTAACTAGGGTCGATCACCCAGTAAAATGAGACCTCTTTCCTTTCTAAGTTGGGGTGGTCACCCGTCATAATAAGACCGGGTAAGTCATGCGTTGCAATGAGACAAACTCCATGTTTTTCTTTACAACACTTACTAAGCTAAAGTCTTTTACAAAGGCTTTAGTCGTAAGCATTGTAAAGAAGGGGGCAATCATTGTAACCCAATTTTGGGTCATGCCCCAAAACTTTCAGAAAATAACAAAAAATAAAATAAAATGGGGATGGTGTCGGTAAAAATCAAGTTAAGATTTTGAACATTTTTGAAAAATCGATTGTACCCTTTTGTGCCTGAAATGGAAAAACGCGATCCAAAGCTAAAGTAATTTATTATGAGATAAATTCGCGTATAATTTAAGCTTGACGACTTAATTATACTTTAATTGATCAAATTAATTTTTATTAAAGGCTTAGTCAATAAGAAATCAAGTTCTTAAAATTAATGCGGCTCAATTGATGATATTTGAATTTTCGAAACCAATTTGAATTTTTCTAAACCAAATGGGTGAAATCGGGTTTAAATTGAACAAGTTAAGAGTGTAATGGTTGGGTGGGGACTATATCGCATAGATAAAAGATGAAGACCGAAATAAAAAAGGGGTACGAAGTTAAGGCTAGTATTGAACTTATGAAGGAGGGTATGATTGAACAAAGTCATGAACTTAAGTTCAATTGAGGTTGCAATTTAAAGGAGTTACAAATTGAGGGACCAAATCGTATTTTGCACAAAAATATAAATACATATATATATTAAAAATAATAATAAATAATAATATAAAAAATAAATAATACTTTTGGAGCCACAAAAATACACCCATATTGCGACCACACTCCCGCCACCTGCCAGAATTGGGGAATGCAACTGCCGAAACCAGGAAAGTTACCACTGCTTGTGACTGCAGCAACTCTATAAATAGAGGAAGTCGACGAGCAAGTGGAGGAGGAAAAAAAAGGAAAAGAAAGAAAAGAAACTGGTTTGAAATTTTCTCCCGTTGGTCTTCATTCCTCGAACCTCATTCTTTTTCCTCGGTAGTTCTCTCTCCCGTTCATCTTCCTCCCTCTCGCCTCGTCTCTTATTCTAAAACACAAAGTTTTCATTCTCTCGACAAACGAAAAAGCATCACCGAAAACAGCCCTCCTCTTGTCATCAACATCATCTTCAAAATCACCGCCATCTCTTTCCTCGGTCGCTCTCTTTACTCTTCATTTCTCTCGGTCACCGTCTCTCCTCTACAAACAGACTAGCAACACCGACAACCACCCCAACCGGCCAGCCAAGATCATCTCGTCACCTTCAGGAGCTCTTTTACTCCGCGACCACCAAGATGCAGACTCAAGCGAGGATTGGACAACAACGAGTCTCGACACAGAGAGGTGCACCGACGACGTCAAGAGCAGCCCGTGGTCTTCCAATCAAGTTTCCGGTGATCTCAGGCCACCATCTCCAACGCCACAACGACCAGAAGAATCACCTCGACGTCCTCTACACAACCGTATAAATAGGTAAGCCATTCATTACACTCGAAAATTTCGAAATTCCTGTTCATCATCATCTTCCTTCTCTGCATGCACGGGCACGGGGAGTGAAATTCACTCCCCGTGTGGGCCGAATTGGGCCGGGTTTTGCACCGGCCTGGTTAAAGGGCCCCAGCACCAGTGTTATCGATCTGAGGCTCACTGTCAAGCAGTGGTCAGTCGTCACCACTTGATCCGGGTGATTGAGCCCAACTCACTCATAAATATATAATAATAAAATAATAATAAAATAAAAAAAATATATAAAAAATATTTTTGTTTTTTTTATATAGAAAAAAATTCTAAAAAATGTGTTTTTTTCTTGCATAAGGCCAATACACTAGCATATTTTAAAAATTGTTTTCTTTTGAAAAAATATATATTATTTTGGGTTTTGAAGAGAAAAATGATTTTAGCATGGATTTTGCAAAGGAAAAAATCATTTCTTGCATTTTGAGATTTTACAACATGTTTGTAAAATCCAAAGGGTATTGGCCAATATTTCAAAAAAATTAAAATCTTATTTTGTTTTGGGGTTTTATTATTCACCGTCGGTATTTGGATAAATAAATCCCAAAGAGATAAAATCCAAAATATTCGGTGGGAATGATATGCTTTTATTCACTATTGGTATTTGGGTAAATAAATCCTAAGGGTTATTACCCAAAATATTCGGTGGGAATAATAAGCTATTATTCACTGTCGATATTTGGATAAATAAGGGGTTGATATCCAAAATATTCGACGGGAATGATATATTATTACTTACTGTCAATAACTAAATCTCAAGGGGTTTAATATATATAAAAAAATTTCCCTTTTCATGTTTTGAAAGTTCAAGCCCATAACAAATCATAAGTCATCCAAAACGTCAAGCAGCTTACCTTAGGTAGGGCGTACTAGGGGTGCTAAAACCTTCCCTTTACGCAACCAGTCCCTTACCTCTAGAATCTCTGAAAGACCAGTCTTAGGTTTCCTAGTAACCATAATACTAGGTGGCGACTCCCTTTTTACAAAAATAGATAATCCCTCGACATTTTAATTTCCTCATTGGGACAAGTTGCCACGACGCCGCTCTCCTACCATTTTTCGAGGCGCGACAGAAAAAATAAATAAAAAATAATTGAAATAAAAAATATGAAAACAAAAATTAAAATATATATTTTTTCAATAAATATTTATGCATAGTTTTTTTTTAAAAAAAACTTGTACATGTTAGTTTCATATATAATTAGAAAGCAATATTACAATAAAAAAAACTTAAATATTATTTAGGATTTATAGAATAATTAATTTTATTTTAAATTTCATTTTATTTAATTATTTACATATCATTTTATTTCAATATATAAAAGAAAATATTTTTAAAAATAAATTACAAAAAAAGCTTAAGAATCAAGTCTAGAGCACGTCAACTTAAAAGGATGATCCAAGTATACTTGGATTGGAATACTAGCCCCATGTGTTTAGGCTTTGTACTTTTCCGCTTGTAATAATTTTTTGTCATCACAAGATTTGTATATGTTTTTTAATCTAAAAACAGAAATTTCAGCCATTTTTTTATATAATATAAAAAAAAACATCACATTCTAAAAATACTAAGTCATGAGGTGTTTTTGTTGTCAACTTTAAATTGTGCAAATCCCTTACTAATCATTATACATTGTAGCAATGAATTTTTAAAATTTTCAATTTGATCCTAAATTATTATGTTTCACAATTTAACTCTTTTGAGTCTAAATTTGTACTCAAATTTTTCTTTGAAGAACATATGGTTGAATTGAAAGACAGAAACCAAAGTTAAAAAATATATATGCAAATCCAAACTTAATACAAAAAGTATATTTTAATCCCTTTTTTTGTCAATATAGATTTAATTTTGATACAAGACATTATTTTTTTATCATTTTCAAAAAAAATAGAGAAAGACCCAACGAATTTTGACATAAAGAAAGAAAATTACTCTTAACAAACAACCACAATGGTTAGATCTGATGTCAATGAATTCTATTCAGTGATGAATGTCTTATAGTAGTTGTTTTGAGTCTTAATATTGCCTAAAAAAACATATAAAAGTCACAAATTAAAAGATATTTTATAGGTTAACTCAAGTTCACTTTTTTTTTAAAAAAATAGATTTTATTTTTTTAATTTTATCCTTTAACATTAAGTTAATAAGATATTTGGCTTTCTAATTTGTTTTTTTCTTCAAGATCATCCCCCACAATGTCAACCTGGGTTGACTATGATAGATCTATATGTTTTTTGACTCAATATTGGATATACAAATTATTTAATATGCTTTTGATTTTAGATTCATGGTTTATTTTTTTTAGAAGACACGTTAGCAATATCTATATTTTTTATGTTTGAAAAAAATTACTCAGACACTTAGCATCAACAGAATTCAGAACCCTATTTTTATCTAGTAAAGAGATTTTAATTGAACTAGAAACACATAATCAAATCAACTTGACAACTTTTCCAAACTTTGATCTATTGTTTTCAACATCATTAAAGTACAAAACATTCTCATTGAGTATATATTTTAAAGATGAATCTATGTAAGCCAAAATTAAAGTTATTAAAAGCTAGAATTTGATCATTTGAGAGTTTTTTCTACCTTTTCTATTACTTTCTCGCTATTTGCTTAAAATTTAGGGATTAAAATGTAAAAATAAACAAATTTTTGGACAAAATAATGATAACATAAAAGAATAGGTACCCGATAAATACAAAAATTGAAACTGAAGGTGCCAATCATATTTTCTCCATGCCATTTGAGGAAAAAAAAGCTATGCTTTTATTTAAATGTTAGTTTTGAGCTTGATTTTTCAATTTTGTTTTTAACATTAACCCAAACTATATTTTATAAAATTAATATGTAATTAAATGTTAAAATATTTTATGATGCATGGGATATGCAAGAGTATGCAAATTGAGAGGAAAAAAATCTAACACATGAAAGGAGAGTTTGTGAGCGTGGTAGTAGTTGTTTTTTGAAGTGCATTTATCTTGCATATTCTTCAAGATAACATTTTATATTTCTTAAGCACATGAAAGGAGAAAAATAATTGTGTTGTTTTTTTCCTAAAGATTTGAGTGTGGGGCAACAAAATATTAAAATACTACTTAACTCTTTGACCGTGTGTTTGGTTTTTTGAAAATTAGTTATTTTACATTGTTTATAATCCACAATAAAACAATGAGCAAAATGAGGTTTATTTATAATTTAATGTAAAGGAAACTTCGCTACAAAATAAATGAGGTTTATTTATAATTTAATTTAGAAAGATTTTCGCACAATCAATTCTGAGAGCCACGTCCTTTTTATTTATTTTAACAGAACTCGTTGTTTATTACTTTTTCTTAACAAAATTTATTTTCCAATCACTGAAAATGATAAAAAAAAAGAGTAAATGACCAAAGAGCCATTGTACACAGGCATGTAGGTAGCTCGTAGTTACGTGGTCTTTGGTCAAATGTCGGTGGTGAATTATGAGTTTTAATTTCGTTCCGTACAGGTCTTGCCTACCTCCCGTTTGATTCGAAACTTTGGCCTGTGAATTTTTTTGTGCCGTTGAATTTGAATTCATTGTTCACTCGGGGGTGTGGTCATGATTGGCACGATAAATTCCGGCGATTAGACTTAATGATGAAAGAGCTATACCATTTACTCGAATCACGTCGTCAATTTCAGCGATTGTATCGATCAGTTTATAACTAAAAAATGAAAATAAAGATGAAAAATATTGCTAAAGAAAAGTAAAAAAATAAAAGAATACTATGCCAAAAGAGTTAGCAAATTACGTATTTCAATGTAATTATATTTCTTAAAAGCCACCCAGAGATCTTTTTTTTTTCCTTCTTTTTAATGGGCACATATATATTCCATATATAATAATACAAGTTTTGTAGCCAATATTACGTGTGAATGACTGGTTTTTAGAAAGATTCCCTGGCATGTTTCTTAGGAGCTTGTCATTTCAATCCGGGCACGAAAAATCTTGAGCTCCAAAGAATTGAGAAAATTCCAGCCAATAAGAAGTGAGGTCTTTGGTTCATTTTCAAATAACGCACCACACACAAAAGTTCCATCCCAGCGTTAATGTTTGAATGCAGACTTAACTACGAGCCATCAAATTCCATCGCTCTCCTCTTTTGATCATTTTCAATTCCATAAAAAAACAGAAAAAGAAAAGTCCAGTTATTTCCCAGCTTGAAAGTCATCACCAATCCGCGTGGTGCAGCAGTTCACAACCAACACCTTTCAATCATTTTTTTTTATTTCGGTTAGTTATCTGGGTTAATTTACATATATTTTAATTAATCTTATAAATTTTAAAATTAATGACCATATAAAATATTAATAACTATTATATTAATAACAACATAATTTGAATATGATAAAAAGTAAAAACTATTAACTGAATTCAATTATGTTAATGCTACTCAATTCTTTTTTTTTTTGATTAACGTAGGTGTCCGGGCTAGTTTACGCGCACCTCGACTAATCCCACGGGTCCTGAAGTTAATGACCATGTAAGCCTCCAGTGGCCACCAATATTAGCGACAGCAGGACTCGAACCTGAGACCACAAGGAGAGCAAACCCTTTAATTCTTTGACACTGAGCTTAATGCTACTCAATTCTTGCTCCGCTGCGTGCTAGTTGCCTCTCACACCAGAGTCTATGGTCTATTCCTTATAGGCAAAGGAAGCTAGGGGGGCATAGAATAAATAAATAAATAAAGGTGAAGAGTACAGTAACATCCCTCTCCTATTTATTTCACCAATATTACCCTAAATCCATGAAAGTTGCCCCAATCTCGTCCTTCCATCAACAGGATGTTAATTTCCCATATTAATTACTACTTTCTAGTTTTCTTCTTATCTAATAGCCAATCTTATTTTTCTTAACACCAACTTTGTTGTCTCTATAATGTAACTTTGCTATTACAATAATTAACTAAGAAACTTGCGTGTATATATGTTTTAACATATTTACATCCATTAATAATATTTCTTATGATGGAGAGGAGATCAACAAATCCAGCTCTTATAAATTGATTCCAGATTCCATAAGGTAACATTAGTGAAGGTAGTAGGAGATCAGGGACCTAATCGAAACCTATCGAATAGATGGAGGGCGTGGTGGTATTTCACCCATAAACAAAAGACAATTGATGAACGGGGACAGGAAGCATATTCTTGTGCGTTGAGATGATATCACGGTAGTGGCCCAAGTGGACCCGAAATCTTTTTTTTTAAGCTTCCCTAAAATCCACGTAATGTATACAATGATCATGCCTCGCTTGCTTTTCCATGGCCACATTGCTTCGCGTTGGATAGGAAGTAGAGAGTACCTACCTGCCAAAAAAACTGCTTGCAACTTGCTTGCTGGCGCCTACCGCCGACCTTTTCCCTCTCTCTTTGACCACCGATTGGACTTTATTTCCCGGAAAATAAAATATATTTGATAAAACTGGGTACTTGATTTGGAGGAGGAACTTGCTTGCAAGTGACTTGGCTAGTGAGAATTTAGCAAGTCTTTACTCGTTTTATAGCAGCTAGAATGGGCATTGATTATGGGCACATGCATCAAATATCATATTATGAAATTTACAGATAATAAAAATAATGAAATAAATAAAAAAGAAAGATTCCATAAAAAAAAAAGGTTCCGTGGCATGGAAATAAGATCAGTATTGGAAACCATGAGTCCATTTGACATGATTTTTTAATTAGAATTTTTAATTTTTAAATCCTAATAAATAGTTTTCCTCCTCATGAAACTCGTAATTAATAAAAAGATTTACGAACCAATTCAGGAGAGTTTGCGAGTTTGTGCAAATATAGGTCTTATGATAGGTAACCCGTAGAGGTCCTTTGGCGTGCAGGGAGGGAAGGGACCGATATGGCATTTAGGACTGATCACCAGCACTGGCAAATGGTCGTGACTCTAGCTAGGTTTATCATTTGTGAATATCTCTCTAGCAACAACGAATAATAATAGACATGCATAGCATAGTAGAATATATATATATATATATTTTCTTTATATATTCAATTGTATTTATTTATCTTTTGTAGATCCTTTCATTTACAAGTTCCCAATAATTTAAGGAAAAGAAAGCTAACTTTCCCCCCTTTACAATCGCTATACAACGACGAACGAGTCTAAGCAAGTTGGGTTTATCCGATGGGAATGTAAAATATCCAAATTATTGGTCCATATTTTATTGTTTACGTCTTTGACTTTCTAATAAAGTCAACTCAATGGAAATGCAGCAGCAGCTGCAAGTCTAGCTAAATGGAGAAGCATAAGACTTTCAAAGCAGCAGCTGCAGCTATTCTCCATTAATTTTATATAGACAGCCTGCCTGGAATCTATCCTTTCACATATTTAATTTCATCTCTCAAATTTTATATCTATTTCAACCACGAAATCTGCTCCTCTTTCTTTCTCTCTCCTTCATTTTTAGCTGATAAATGTCGAGTGAATCTGTTTGCATGGAGGAAAGCTGGGATCTGCAAGCTGTGGTTAGGTCAGGATGCAGTGCTAATTATCAAGAGTTTGCCAAGATCATGAACAGCTCGCCTTCTTTATTTGCTCCCTTGAGTTTTGATCAGGACGAGCTTTTAAATTTCCAAAAAACTTATGAAACCCCGACGGATTTTGATGAACTAGATGGCCTTTACAGGCCCTTCTACCCTGCGCTGCACCAAACCCTTAATTCCTCACAAGACAAGCTCCTTAGTACCTGTACCAGCACCACATCCATGTCTGTTCGCGAAGAAGTAAAAGAGGGACGAAAGGTGCAGAAAAAGAAACCTCTTTCTGAGTCTGCTACCTGTCCAAATAGTACTATTGATGCCACTGGTGCAGCCAAATCAAAAGGGAGGTCAGTAATTTATGATTTTTTCTTCTTTAATGCATTCAGAATTCAATTCTTTCAATTTAGATATGTCCTCGAACGATATTCAAACTGCTGAAAAATTGATGATTCAGCAGGAAGAAACAGCACAAGAGAGTGGTTCAACATGTGAAAGAAGATGGCCTGTTTTCTGACATGTGGGCTTGGCGCAAGTATGGGCAGAAACCCATCAAGGGATCCCCATATCCACGGTAAAGAAACCTCAATTTGTTTTTCTTTCTGAGTTTTCTGTTTGTGCGTGGCCAAGCAAGATTATATACAATCCAGCAAATCCTATCATTTTCAGACAAGATAGAACTTGGGGTAGCCTGGAAATGGTACAAATAATGATGCATGCCCCGAGTTTGTCGAAGGTTTCTTTCGCGTTTTTTTGATGGTCCTTTATTTGCTTGGTGAACAACAAACAGGAGTTACTATCGATGTAGCAGTCTAAAAGGATGTTTGGCAAGAAAACAAGTGGAAAGAAGCAGTGCAGATCCTTCAATATTTATCATAACCTACACAGCTGAGCACAGCCATGCCCACCCTACTCGAAGAAGCTCACTCGCTGGCAGCACCCGAATTAAACCCAGTACTGCGCCTAAGGAAACCACTCCCAATATTGAGCCCAGCATGCCTACAATCAAAGAACAACGTTCGCCGGATTTTGATGGGCTTCTCCCTCCAGCTACCCCTTCAATGAATTCCATTAAAGATGAATTTGTTCAAAATGTGAGTATAAAAAATGAGGAATTATTGGATCAAGGGCAGATTTTGGAAAAAAATGAAAGCAAAGAAATTGTCGTGCCAGATTTAGTATTCGGCGATGATTTATTTTCAACTTTGGAGGATCTGGAAGGGTTTCTTTGGGATCAATAATATGCAGATGCAGCTCCCTGTGTTGATCATTTAATACTTCACTCAATGAGAAGCTACAGAAATGAGTGTTAGAGCTCCAGTTTCTTTCAATTTCCATTTTTGTTTTTGTTGCAATTTCAGTTTTTGCATTTTCTGTCTTGAAACATGAGATTTCAAGACATCATAGAAAGGTACAGAGTTGTATATGATGAGATTAAGTAGATTTTGGTTACCATTTTATCGCATAAAATGAAGATTGGAACAAAGATGAAGAAGCAATTTGTTAAAAATATTAAATTCGTATATTTTAGAGTAGTTTTTCCATTACAATTGAGAATGAACTTATAAAATAATTAAATTTAACTAAAGATAAAAAAACTATTTTATCCCTACTTTACATAATTTTTATATCTAGAAATTAACGACCATATTTTAACGGCTATATTTTAACAAAATTTTATTTGGTTGTGGTATATAAAGTTTATATGGAATAAAATAAACAAAAGCTTGTTTCAAGTGTGTTATCATCAAACTTGCAATATTAATTTGGAACAATAAATAGAGATCACTAGACAAGTTATTCTCGCGATATCATTAACTACACCAAATATTTTCTGAAATAAAAAAATATATCAACTCAATTTTTGCGGCTTAACTCGTAAAACAAATTTCCACACCAAAAAAGAACTTCCACCTACAATAAAAAAAAATTAAGATGAAAAAAATAAACTAAATTTCTAAGATGAATTATTAAAAAAACAAAAATGAATAGACCGATGATATATTGAATCAATTTATCTAGATCATAAATTTCAAGGTGATTAGTTTTTTAGAATTTTTTATTATAAATTGGTTTTATAACTTTGATCTTTTAAAAATGTTTTTTGTTTAATTAAATGATAAATTAATTGAGCACCAACTAAATATTAAGGTATTTATCATAGTTTTAAATAAGCACCTTAATATTTGAAAATAGAAATGGTATTTTTTTTCCAAGGATGGACTAGCTCTCTACTCATGTGTAGTTGGCTAGTTGCCTCGTGATAATGAGGTTGAAGCCCGTATTGCAGCTGCTGGGAAAGTAAATTAGGTTGCATTTTAACTTTTAAGTCCAAAGCCTGTTATCCAACACATTCTCCCATGTCTGAAGGTGCATATCCATTTCAAACTTTAAAATTCTTCAGTTAACTCGACTGTAATATTGTTTCTTGTTACAGAATTTATTTTTGCCTGATTTTTTATTACTGTAGCGCTCTCACTTATTCTTTTTACGATTGTCTGTCGAAGGATAATAATTTATATGATAAACCTATAAATAATTATAATATCCGCAGGAAATATAATCAAATGATATATTCAACTCGTTCGGTTTCATTTTAATAAATTAAATTTATAATACGTAAAATATTAAAAGTTAGTTTGATTATAATCATATATCTAAACTCAACTAAACTATATTCATGGACTATGTTGATTTATATTAGAATTTTTAATTTAATAAGTATTTTACTATTTAGAAATTCTAATTAAAGCTAGGTAAAATATATTAGACAAGTAAGTTTTAGTTTGGAATCATTTACTCAAAGGATTTTAGGTCTATAATTAGTATAAATAAGAATGTCAGATTTATTTTGAAATTCACATTCACATTATTGGGCTTTTAATAAAATATTAATTTGTTCTACAACTTAGATATATAACTTTAGGGCTTGAGAACCTTATCGTCTATCCATGCCATATGTCAGATCAAATATGATTTTGTTACCCTTTTTATCTCTTATATCTTTTCTTTTTTTAAAAAAAAAATGTAGCCAAGAATTATACTTAAAATAAAGAAGAAAATGCATTTTAATTTTTGTTCTTACAACCAAATGCAATTTTCTAATGACCAGATGCTAGAAAACAATTTTGTATCCAAAATAAATGAATCGCCTTGTTCACCAATTATCGATCAATCGCCTTCTTCTTCTTCTTCTTCTTCTTCTTTAAGTTTCTGTTACAAGGAGAGGGAATGTCTGAGGTCATTGCATCTCCTATTTTCAACAATTTATTTTGTTACGAGCAACTTGGATTTTTTGAGAATTTTCTAATGCTAGTTGGACGCCAATTTCACTTACCGTCCATCATCTATCCAGCTGTGAATGAAATTGAAATTAATTAATTAGTTATATTTAATTTGAGTTGAATGAGCTTAACCAATTATTTATGGACCTAACACCTTGTTTAATTTCATTCACAATCCCCCTTTATCAAGCAATAATGAAATGAATATTTTTCATGTTTTGAGTCTTTTGACTGCGGACTCTGTCACTTGAAATATACAAGTGGGATTATTATTATTATTATTATTATTGATAAGCAATGCTAGAGGAGATTTTAATTGGTTGTTCATAAGATATCTTTAAACTCGACTTTCATATTTTTATTATATGGAGCGTACACTATGTTTTATTTTGGGGAGAGAATCTGAGTTAGATCTCTTTCTTTTATTGTTTAAAATGAAAGGAATAGTAATTTATTCTCAGGAATATTTTTTTAATTAATTTTCGAGATTAAATCTCATAATTTGAAGAGCGTGCTTTAAAAAATATATAAAAATAATACTTAATTATTCTTTTATTGTTTAAAAATTAAAGACTGGTGTATAAATAAAAAGAAAAAAAAAGAGTTGGACGTCACTAAGATGCAAATGGATCAAACCAGCTGGGGTTTTTAATGTCTTATAACCTCGTTGAGAATAGGATTGGCTGGCCCGTATGTCTTGTAAAAAAAAGAGTGACTACCGAAAGTTTTCGCTCTCTCTATTGAAGAGCAAAGTCCTTATTTTTAAATCCTATTCGCAAGAAAACGACGCATCATGACTCTACCGGGATAGAGGAATGTTATTTATATGTTGTAATGGACCTCTCATTGACATATACCGATTCCCATTTTATGTTCAGGACTGCGCTTGCATATTCATGGATGGTTCGCATTTGCCATTAAAAGAGAGGTTGAGGAAGTAGATAAGCATGCAGTTATTTGTTTTTTTTATCTCCTTTTCTCTCGTCAGCTACTCAAGAAATTATCTAATCTAAAAATTTAAGTTGCTAGGTAAGGCTCCAAGATATAATTTATATTATTTTCTAATACACTCCTTTAATTGAAAACTCTTTGGGCTTGAAACTTGCACAGACTCACACTATCTTGTGCTTGATTTTTATCAAATAAAATAAAGATGATGAGATTTAAATTCGTGACTGTTAGGTCAGTAAGGTTCTGATACCACGTTAAAAAACTATCTCACCTAAAAATTGCTAGACCCATCATCCTTGAACTTGGCATGATGTTGCACTCTAGGCCTAATTGGACATATATCTAGCAAACTACTAGACTTAAATGCATTTAGGCTTGATTGTGCATCAAGCCTAATTGGGCATGGATGATCTGGTGTTTTGTTACACCTATATCCTTGAACTCATTTACGTGTCAAGCTCAAGTGGACATGGATTTGGCTTGCTACCATGAGCTTGGTAGTGTTCCAAACACAATAGGCCAAAAGTTTTAAAATCATTATAGATCTCATGTTGGTCCATAAAGTTACATTTATTTTTTTTGTAACTAAGGTATCCTAGCCAACTTGTGCACTTCAACTAAATCTGGAGGCTCTTATACCCACATGAATTTCTCACACAAGAACATGGTAAGTGATTGGTTTTTACATTATCGAGCATGGCCCCAATAAAATGTAGTCAATGAGATTCAAATCATGAAACTTAAAAAGGAGCATACCTCTTAAGCCTAATACCTTTTCTCAATAGGCTAACTCCTTAAGGTTTACACTTGTTTATTTTTTTTGTACTTTTAACATAAAAATATTAATATCAAAGACATTCTTTTTTCATTCCCTATTAATATTAATGTTAGAGATATTTCATCTCACATTGATGATAATCTTAGGGATATTTATTGCTAATGAATGCTACAAGGGTAGAAAGACCTCCTCAACCCTTAACCCTTAAAGATATATCTTTTCTACATGGTTTTAGGAATATAAATAACGAGAGAATCATACATGTAAAAGATCTGCAATCTCTATTCTTAATAAAAATACATTATTAATTTTAGAGTATTTATCATATCAAAACTAAAAATCTTGACAACAAGTCACAAGTTTCATAAATAATAAATTATCTTGCTAGAACATGTGATTAACCTATAATCCAACTGCTAAAAAACACACCATGGATTTTGGAACATCAACAACTTGTGTTATATTGCTCATTTTGGGAGCATCGGCTGAGAAGGTTTGAAATTCTGCTAATCTTCCCCATGTTTTATCACATTTTACTTAACCTACATTGCATAAGAGACTGAGGTTGACATAAGAGTCCAAAATTAGACAATTCCCTGGTTTAGAAAAAGCTGCGCACATTAGTTACAGACACTGTTTGAGAAACTTGGTTTTATGCTCGCTGGAATTGAGTGACGGGTGAAGGACACCTCTTGAAAATTTGGATTCGGTGAGAATTCAATGGAAATTCATTGATTCTCAGCATGGTTCAAAATGCGCTGTTGCATGTTTAGATATAGTTTATTTTTTTGGTAATAAGCCATTTATCTTCATATATCTGAGAAGGTAAGGAAGCTACGCTTCATGAATTACGCAGTACTCTTCCTTTCCATATGAACTGTGAACGTTTCTTTTTCCATCTTTTTTTTTTGTTTTGATGTTGACAGTTATGGACCCAAGACAAATGAGACAACATCATGTACGTAGACCTCCATTTAAATTCGGGGGATTTAGTGGATGTATTTGCTCCAAATTGCTGTTGCAGTACTGCAGCAAGTGATTGATTGATTGGCATAAACTTTCAGGTTAATTGTATTCTTGAATACTTGTCAGGGTTGCATGCCAAATGTCCCGTCACTTTGTTGAGTGATTATTAGTCTTGTTATTCTTATTCTCATTATTCCTATTCTTGTTTTAGCGCTCTCATTATTCTTATTCGTATTCTTGTTCTATAAATTATTTGCACCGACAGTATTATTTCTTCTGGAGTGCTACTGCTATATTTATGAGGTTTGGGATCGTCAACTAAGACTTGAGTGGATTTGATTTTTTGGTTTAACGAATGGAGGCTGATGTTGCTTGATTGGAGAGCTATTGCCAGGGATGGAGCCAGCTGCTGTCCCTTTTGGGATACTGCCCCTTAACTATTTAAAAAATATAAATGTTATTTTTAACTGGGAAAAAACTGGAAGGAAATTGAAATTTAGCTGTGTGAAATCTGATTATTTTTTTCTAATTAAATGAGAAATGAAAATAAAAGTCCAAAGGAAAACATACTAAGAAATGAAGAGAAAATAATAAAGAGAACAAGAGGTTTGCCACAGTTTGAAATTCAGTAGACCTTAAGTCAATATATAAGTTGTTTAGTTGTTCCATATTATTTTATGGCTTAATACAAATTCATGTCAGCAACAAAGATTATAATTTTCTATAAGAGAAAATTAACAGTACTAAATACTAATTTCATTCAGATCACCGGAGAAGCTACATGTAATCAGCCACCTTGTTAATTCCAGTCATCTGCCACAGCTGTGCCGGCCAGCCTGCTTTGCTTCCAGCTACTAAAGCAGCCACTGAGCCCACGAAAGCTGCGTTCATATAAGTTGTAGGTTCAGCGTGAGAGTAGTCTGATCTTAAATCCCTGTACATGTCATTTGAATCTGGGCCTCCGACAATGGCACCTACATGTGTGTTTGGATTTGGCTGACTAGAAAAGTAGTAGCTAGAGAAGCCATCATTGCAGCCAACCTTTGACGGGTGAGCTTGGACTGAGGGGATGGATGCGCCCCTGTGGTGCATTTGAGTTGGATATTTTCTCCCAAACCCCACCATATAGGACATCTTCATGGGGTTGCTCCCAAGGATATAGTCCACCTGAAGAAACACATTAATGAATTCACATGGTTAAGGGATTTTCTTTTTCTTTTTGGTGATTCATTGGAAGAGTGTGGAATCTACCTGTGATTTTGCAAAGGATTTAATCTGAGGTGCAGAGAAATGTGCAGAGCCACACTGGACTCCACTGACATGAGCTACTGTCAAGGTATTGGAGTAGATGAACAGCAGCATGGAAGAGCTTGTGACATACTGCAAATTAGAACTGTCTCTAGTATACAGAAGCCCACCTTCAAATGAACATAAAATCCCATCTATTAATGATACTGTCATAAATTTGTTCTGTTCGAATTAGCTACTGTAGTGGCCTTAATCATCCCTTTTGTTTTGCTTACCAGGAGTTGTTTTGATCTGTACAGAACTACTTCCTGGCATCAATGCACATACAAATGACTCCGCATCACTCTTGAACTTGTCCAAATCCTTCTTCCCACCATAGAATTCCTGGAAAAAAGTTCATCACTTGGTTTTCAGGTTCTCAAAGAATGAGGAGCAAAGTTTTTCGTTTTCTTATGGCAATACCTTTGCAAGTAATGTCTGAGCTCCGGCAAATTTGTTGTCCCAACTGAATTCGGACACTGCCTGACTCCATCCTTTATTGCTCGAGATGTAGCTCAAGTACTTCTTATCTCCACTTGCCTTGTATAGCCAGGTTGCAGCCCACAACAATTCATCCTTCACAGAATTCAGAAATAGTGATTTCATAACAAGACTCAAGTAATACCAATCTTAGGTCAGTTTCTTCAGGCAACTTTTATCTTTACCTGATAGCCTGAGTATGAGCAGTAGAAAGGGCAAGAATCTTTAAAAGATGATCGAAACTTGTCTGCCAGATCAAACAACTGCATAACATCCTTAATGAGTCAGCCAAAGAGTTTTTCATCATCGCTTAATCTGCAGCGTTTAAGATTTTTGGCCTTACTGATTGTGATTTTTGCAATAGCCTCGTGGAATAATTGGAGTCAACAGCCTTGAAAACAATCGAAGCAGCCGAAAGAGCGGCTGATGCCTCGGCTGCAGCCTCAGTTCCTGGAGAATTTGGAGTTATCTTGTATAGTGCTCGAGGAGTGTCCATATCTTCAGGACGTTCCCAGCACTGATGATCAGCATTTCCATCCCCAACCTACGATAGAATCGGAAAAATGAAGTAATGATAATAATAATAAAAGAAAACTTCAAGACTTTCAGATATAACTCTGTTGCTACCATTAAGCCCCCACAAATCATATGGAAAAGAGAGACTACCTGGGTGTAATATGTTGTGGATGAAGGATGACATTTCAGAATGAAGTCAGTGCCCCAACGGATTGCAGTGCGGAGATAACCAAGCTGGTTGACAGAAGATATATCTTTCTGGTACTCAATTCCAGCCCAGCTCAATAAAGTAACAGTAAATGCCATTGGCCATCCAAATTTAACATTATCCCCAGCATCATAGTAGCCTCCTGTTAAATTCACCTGCCAAAACATACCACATAAATCATCAAGTTACACCTCAAGCACTAGCTTTCCTTTTTCTGAGTGATTTAATAAAGCTGTTCATAACTCTGTTATGTTCTTGCTTGTTAATTAGGCTGTTAAAAATACTCTTAGTTTGGTGACCAGGGATTGACATAAAAACAATCCAAGTTTAATTTCAGAGAGAACATATTCTGGTCCCTCCAAAATAATGGTGGTTCTGTTTACCGTACCTTCTCAGGCTGGCCATCGGAGAGAGCAGAGTGTCCCCTCCATTTTACTCGCTGATCGAAAGGCAATTCCCCAGACCGTTGCCCTTCAAAAAACAAGATTGCTTTGCCAAGGGCATCGCTATAGTTAGTAGCTCTGGAGCATGGCTCGTCACTTTCCATGGCAGGACTACCCAAGACACAAAACAATAATACAACACCCCAGACAACTCCACGATGCCCCATAATTTCTTTCAACTCTGTAACTCCCCCCATGGTATTTATAGACCAATTGTACTAGAAATATGCTCTATGGTAACTGAATGTTCTTGTAAACTACTTTGTTACGTAAAAACGGTATGGGTTTGTCAATAGCTTGAATAGAATGACAAAGCAGGATGGAGATGGCGTGAGAGGTTCACACAAAGTCTTTGTGAAGGGATGGGTGGCGTGAGAGGTTTACACAAAGTCACAAAAATTACACAATCAAGATAGTTAGATACTAGCACCCCCTACTTAAACGTCATGAGCTACCATCATTCTCAAATGCCATGTATTTTACATGTATTTCATGTTGTGAAAAGGAAAATAAAATATTTCTCTTTTTGGTTACTCCTTGACGTCTCTTTAGCAGTACAATAACAGTATTCCTTGATGAGTATAAATCTAAAAAGTATGGGGGGAACATTGTTACCCCACGCCCATTATCACCTAAATCATCCATAATATTCTTTTTCCTTTTTATTATTTTATTATTATATGTTTATTACTTTAGTTTTCATATTATATGTTTATTGGGGATTAAAGTTGCTCTTTTATTTTAATTTGTTTCTTATATAGTTATCGCGATATCAAAAAATAATTTGGAGGTTTAGCGGGGCACTTTTTTTTTCAAATTGAACTCGTATGATAATTTGTTCTTATTTTATCATATAATTAAAAAATAGTTTTGAAAAATATATATATTAAATTTTAGAAAGATCATAAGCCTATTCGCTGGTATGGTGAGTTTCACTTTTCCTTTTCTTATTTTTTTTTATTTCATCCTTTGGTATTGGAAAAATAAAGAAATGAGTTTCATAACTTATTTCATTTAGCTTTATATGGTTTGAAGATTGATTTTACGTTCATTTATTTTTATTATCATTTAGATATATAAACAATAGTTTAGAAAAAAACAAATCAAGTTATTAATCTCAATGGAGTTCATTATCTAATTTGTGGGTTTGACATGTTGACCCTGATTATCTGATTTACAAGTTTAACCGGTTTACCTATCAAACCTGATATTATTTTTTAGTTTTTGATTCTTTAATTTGTTTTATTCCACTCTTCTTCACTATTAGATTGATTGGAAAATGAAATTCATGGTTTGTTTTTGTCTATTTTCTGTAGGGTTATCACAATCTCAAATAAACATAATTTTTATGGTTGACGCTTGATTTTGAAAGCTTATATTTTATCATAAAAATAAATAAATATAATTTTTAAAAACTACAAAGTTATCAAACTAATTGAAGTCCATGATCTAGGATGCAAGGTGACCGAGATCAATCCAATATGATATCATCTCAATATTTTTTTAAAAATATTGTCTTAAAATTTATTTAAAAGTTATTTCATGATTTACTAATCACCAAAGTTTTTTTACTCATTAAATTGATTGATTCACTTTAGATCAGTTCTCGCATGGTTTAATTGAAACTTGAGTTAAGCATGGAGTCAGGTTAGAAGGTTGTAAGATCAAATCGCTTGATTAGATTTTATAATACTTCCAAAAACAATCTTGAAACTCTAAATATTTTCTTAATGTTCTATTTGACTCTAAATGGAGATTTTTTTTTGTATTAATCATAAAGTTGTCTCTAGAAAACATCTAAATTATAAATTTTACAGTATTCAAACTTGATAAGTTAGAAAGAAGCTTTGTGTTAGAGGATTAGGCACGAGGACGAGCCAAGAATGCACACTACCTAGAATTCAGTAATGATGGATAGTGGTAGCCTTGTTGTATGTGTAGGAACACATTTGGCAGACAACGTGCAATAATTCATTCGAGTCATTGGGTTTTTGATTTGATATGGATGCGGGGCTTAGATCATGGGCCTTTTAATCTAGCAACAAACATAGCAAAAATTAGCAATTAGGGTTAACAGTTAAACATGTAAATCATAGGTTACTACTACAACAGAATTATGGACATTCAGAACATGAGAGACAGGCTGCTGAATGTGGAGCATAATTGAGGTTGTTCTACAAGCCATTAAGATAGATCATGGGAACATGAGGAGAAATTGTTCAACACTTGCTAGAAACTAGGTCACTAAGTTCCTTGAGAAAATGAGAAAGAAAGTTCTAACTATGTCCTAAGAAATAGAAATGATAGTTGTCTTGTAATTCATATATATTTGTCTATAGATAGAATAGAAAGTCTCGACCGTGTATCTTTATACATAACATACACTCGTATTATCTAAATCTTTTGTTTATAAGGTTAATAAGGATTAGGAGATTTTTCCTATACATGTTTCATAGAAATCTTCAAATTGAGTATGTGTGCAGAGTGGTGTTCTGTTTCTTGTTCCTTGTCTGCACATTCTATGAAGGCTTTTCCCCTGAACTAGGATTGCATCAGATTGCAGAATCTCCGGGTGCTGTCCACAGGCGTAGCCTTCCTCCATAGATGATCACTTGTTCTGTTTTTTGTCTGCGTAGGAATGTTGTGCAAGTAACTTCTATTCTAAAATCAAATCGAGCATCCATGTCAAGAAATTTATGATTTCATGGAGAGAGAAATTAAGCATAAGAGAAGGATAAGCAGATTATACACGCACAAGCTACTTTCTTTTCATTTGTATCTGTTATGTTCTTATTCTCCGCTGATCCTTGCAGGCATTATAGCATATTTCTGCAACTGCACTTGGTATAACAGAATTAAATAATGCAAATGGTAATCAGCACATTAGAGAATCAATAATTTGAACCTAAAAAATGGATCTTCAACTCCGTTTTCAAAACAAATCATTTTGAACTTGGATTCTTCCAAGAAGATATGAAGTCCGGCAAGATTCTTCCCGGAGTAGATTCTGAAAACGAACTCTTTTAATTACAGCCATTTACAGAATTGTTTCTCTTTGACCGAGTTCTCTACCTTTTCCACTCCTATACAAAATCTCTGAAGCAAATTTGAATTCATATATGACTGCAAAATCCTCTAACGGTCTGGCCCAACCACAACTACATAACAAACAATACATTCTGCCTAGATGTGTACCTACTTTTAGGAAAAGTGAAACAAGAGTGTAAATAGTGTGTATAGTTTCAAGCCACAAGAAAGCCAGGGAGGCCATAACTGAGCATGAAAGCTTGAAGCATTATAAGAAGCCATAGAAAACGTTTTCCTTCTTGAGAAGTGTTACAGAACTATATCCTGCGAACTGGAACTTCACTTAACAGTTTAAGTTTTCGATGGTTTCTTGACAAGAAGTAAAACCTAAATTGTTCTGTATGTCCACAGAAGCGCTTCTTGAGACTAACTGAAGCTAGGTTTGTGGCACCATGAGATTTATTAAGAATGGGCACCTTATGGAAGTTTTGCCCATAAGAATGGGCATCAATCCATATTTCTCTTTTTCAAGTGAATCAGACGTTAGTGAGAGATGACCGGATGCTTACAATGGAAAAGTTCCCAACTCCAGGCCATGCCTTGATAGAAGTACCTTGCGTTTGCCGACCCATTGTAGCTGGTAAGAGAGATCCAGATTATGAATTAACAATTTCAAACTGTCTGCATAAGTCGAATCCCGGGCTTTCTCCTAAGAAAAGCATCGCAAAATTGTCATTACCTTTTCAAATTAGCTGTGCGAATCAGAGGAGATACTTTTGGCTTACACTAATCTATCTTGTACAGGATTAAAATGTCCACCAAAGCAAGATACAGCAGTTCAACAAGGTAACATTGATAGGTTTCATAGCCAGCAAGGCTCCAGCAGATACCTATACAATTACCCCAATGATAACTGGAGGTGTTAAAAATTTTTGAAGTTCTGCATGCCTCGTACGTCTATCAGAGCTACTCAACTTGAAAATGACACAACTCCACTTCATGCCACATGTATATATGATAAGTCCTGCATTCAAAATATATGCTTTCCTAACTCGCATAGAATTCTCATTTATATCATGTGGTTCCTCATTATGAGGAAATCCTAAGCTTCTAACCAAAACTACAGGACAAGTTTAAAAATTGTCTATTTGAGGCCTTTGAACAAAGTATAATTACCTCTCCATCAGGGGCAAAGCTCAAAGCTGATATTACAGTGGTCGCTGCCATTTCTGATGTTCCTGGAAGCAAATTCGGAAGACCAAGGGGTCCGCATGCATCCAAGACTTTTAATTTTGTCACACTACCGTTAAAAGGCAAAGAAAGACTTTCGCTAGCGATGCCGATATCTGCTGCCCTGCCGTTCCCACCGTCGCCCCCGCCGCTGCTGGCACTACCCTTCTCCGTGGAACAGCGCGGTTATACTGTTGAGCAGGTTCTTTTTGTAAAAGCGTGTTTTTTTGGGTTGGAGGTGCGGTCCTTCTGGGTTTTTTAGTGGTAGAAAAAAAATACCGTGCATTAGATTGAATAAATGAAATATCATTTTGTCATTCTCGGCAAAAATCAATGGCATGTTACTGGGTGATACGATGACAATTCTATTTTTTATGTATACTTTTAAAGCCCGGTAGTAATAGGGTTCCTTTTTATTTTTATTTTTAAAGCACAACAAGATTATTAAATTATCTTTAAAAACAAAAACATTAATAATAATTATTGAAGTCCATAGACATCTTGCACTATCATCCTGATTTTTTAGTTAAAAACAAATTGACCAAGTAATAATTTAATATTTTGAAGTAATAGGGTTCCTTTTTATTTTTATTTTTAAAGCATAACAAGATTATTAAATTATCTTTAAAAACAAAAACAATAATAATAATAATTGAAGTCCATAGACATCTTGCATTTATCATCCTGATTTTTTAGTTAAAAACAAATTGACTAGGTAATAATTTAATATTTTGATAAGTACAAGATATTATTTTAAAATAAAAAATGTTGACACCGTGTGTTAGTGAGAGACATCTACTCTCTTTGGGCGACACGTAAAGTTTTCCATGGTGGCCAAACTTTGCCTTCTGCAATGGAAATGGAAGGCTCCCGGACATCCTCCACATTGGTCAAGCGGGTGTACGCGGTGAAGCAATGATTGGGACTCAATTAACTTCTTTTCTTCTCCCCCATCTTCCCTCTCTTGATTTTAGGTTATAAATGAAATATCCCTGTCAATTTGTATTTATATTAATTTTAATCTCTGTTTTAATTTAACTTGTATTGAAATATATTTTTTTTATTCAAGTCAACATGGGTGTTTTTTTCGAAGATATAAGTCATAAGTTATATTAATAACATGTTTCAAAAGCATTTTTTTATATAAAAAAATAATAATAATAACAATAATAATAAAGAAAAAATATGTTTATATATATATATATATATTACTTGAATTTTTTATATTTTAAAATCATGTTGATATCAAAAAAAATATTGAAAACAAATATATTATTTTAATATATTTCCAAATAACATTTTGAAAAACAGCTTCTAACATTTACTAAATCAGCTGGATAAATTTAAAGTTGAAGTCCAAAAACTCGTTTAACGAGAAAAGCAGGAACAGAAGAATCATGAATTTGAACAGGAAAAAATGAATTACCAAGGGAACTGGGGGGGATCTGAAAGCAATTTAAGATCTGTTGATGCAATTCAAACACAAATTCCAACTTTAAGAAACCCAATAATTCTATCCCAAAATAAAAACATGATATTTGAGGTTCGTGACTCTGTTCCATACATATCTCAAGCATTGAAAAGGGGAGTCACAACTCAAGAATGCAATCCATCATAAAATGGTAGATGGCATAAACGACACTACCTTCCACATTAAAGTGTTTAGCCTTAATTGTAAGCATGAAAAGGAAGTATTGCCACGAGTCGAAAGTTCCATTTTACATCAATTAAAACATAACTTTATTTCACGGAGAACAGGTAAGGCGCAATAGCATAATGTCTCCGCGTTCATCTTGCACAGGCACCTAGGGTTCCTTTCAGAAGGTGCAGGAACTTGATGCCTTCATGTTTACCTTATGTGCCAAAGGCGGACTCAAAAGTTACCGTGATTATGCCTAACCATAAAGAAGGTGATTACAGCCAGAATGCCTTGCACAAGACAGGGAAAAGCTGCTCCATTTGCTATATTCCACTTATGATTTTTAATGCTGTGCATTCAATCAACTCTTCCCCTAGAGAAATGAGGGGTGTTAAAACGCAATAAGCTTCATGAAAATCTAAACTCAATCATTTCACAATGTCTTGCATTTGCTCAATAGAAAATGCGGTGCAAACAAAAATCATGGACAAATCAGCACACAGCACAAAGATAGACATACGATGCTAAAAGATGGTTACAATTTTGGTTTAACAAGAAAAGTAAAAGAATTGGTTGGTATAGAACCATGGAAATTTTGTCCACCTTAACTGTTGCAGAAGAACGATTTGTATCAATTCTCACTGGAATAAAATTCCAGAGCCAAGCCACCCCTTAAGATATACATTGCCATTCTAGGTGAATTCTCATGTTGAAATCTGTAATGATGAATTCCCAATAAGATATCCTATTTTGCATTTAGGATCTTTTGATAACCCAGCCTCTCTTTAGTTTTTCAATTTATGTTGGGCAAGGAGAGGGGGAGGCTTCAAAATGATTTTCAAGAATTTACTCTTTGACAAGCATATGGTTTAAACAGACCGACCAGGGTTCAACCTTGTCAAGTCTTGGTCATTAGTCAGAACAGTAATTGTTCAAGGAAAAAAAAAGTCAGAATAGTAACACAAGGCAAGTTTATGGGATGTGACTAAATTCACATACCTTATGGGGTGGAGTTCCTGGTCTCAACATGTTGCCAAATCCGACTTTTCCTTTTTTCTCAGAGGCTTTAAGGATTTGAAAGGAACAAGTCAAAGTTTCATCGACACTCATCATGGCACCAGCATTATCGAACTCGCCACAGTAATTTGGTGCAGAGAATATTGTGACCAGACGTCGCTTTGCAAAAAACTCATAACCATCTTCAACAACCTATTGATCACTCATTCCCACAAACCACATAGACATTAATAAAGCACTTCATGATGCTGACATAAGGATTTCCATGCATGGCTCATAACAAATAAGCACATACAAAGACACTCAGAGAGTAAACTAGCAGGCCAGATAATGATGAAGACCCAAAAAAATGATCAGGTCCAAACACATGAAACAAGTGAGGTAAAAACAAAGGGAAACCATTAAGCTAGCAAACTCCACAAGTACAAAATTCTTTTGCACATGAACAGTAAAATGTATGCCCTGAATCGCCAATGCCCTTTCATACAGGTAGAAATCAAAGGCACGAGGAGAAAAAGGAATGAAACACAAATATTACTAAGTGAACCAATAGGGCATACCCTGAGCATGCATAAATGTTTGCAATGGCATAAACACACAAAATTGATAATGATGTGATCAATCCCATCTATTCTACTTCACAAGTTCACCTGGAGGTTTGACATGCAAAATTCTGGTGATAGAAATCTAGAGAGTCATTCACATGTATGCAGCTTTCACTAGAACAGTGAATGATAAAGGTATTTTTGGAGATAGTCCACAGAAAAATGACAGGAACCGAAGTTGGATCAAGAAAGTTTCAGGCTTTCAGCACAAATGCATCAATGCTAAAGTATAAAGGCTAATTTAACTAAGACTACCTGATGAGCTCGGCAAACGAGATCAAGGTCCTGTTTCCGAAGAAATTCAACAACCTTGTCAGCCCCAAATGTGTATGATACACCCCTGTCATTCTCTCCCCAGCCTTCAATATCCTTGTCCGGATCAGCCCATAATAGATCACATAAAAGCCCATGGTCTGGCACATCAACAGGGCGAGCAATATTCCTGATCTGATCCAGATTCTTCAGCTCAGGAGACAATCCACCATGCATGCAAAGGATCTTTTCATCTATAAGAGCAGCCACAGGCAGACAATTAAAGCAATCAGTGAATGTCTTCCAGACACGAACATTAAACCTCCTCTTGCACTCATCATAAAACCCATATATACGGTTGATGGAAGCACATTCATGGTTGCCCCTGAGAAGAAAGAAGTTCTCCTTGTATTTGATCTTGTATGCAAGGAGGAGGCATATTGTCTCTACGCTCTGTTTGCCACGATCAACATAGTCCCCCAGAAACAAATAATTTGCCTCAGGTGGGTAACCACCATACTCAAACAATCTTAGAAGATCCGAGAACTGGCCGTGAACATCACCTGCCATACTGGTTGTTAATGTATAGAAAGCCTATAAAAATTATCTGCAGTATTAGATTCCTTCTATGTGACAGATCAAGAAATGAAACACGTCATTGGAGATGATATTCTATTGCTAAGTTAGGTATGAAACATAACTTTCTAAATCTCTCTAGTCTTTACACCATCACCAGTACAGTAAAATTTGGCAACAAGACCAATAATACTAATGCTGACAAATAAGGAACAATAAAAAAGTTCCCTCCAAAGTTCATTTATGCCATTAGGCATCGGTAACGGAGTGATGAAACCATGAGCTCTACCTCCCTACCACACAATAGCTTCTTATATGATAAAATATATCAATTGTCATTACTGGAGACAAGATTCAACGTTGAATGGCCATCAAGACCTACATGAACTAGAACCCTGTAGCCAAAATATAATAACCAACCACTATTGATTCACCACATCATTGATGAAAAAAACCTTTCAAGATGAAAAATGGTTGATTAGCTAACCTTAAGCAAAAAGCAAACTGGGAAAGGAAAAAATCATCTTGCTTGACATGTATCACTGAAATCAATTATTCTCCATTCTATTCATCTAAAGAAAACTTTAAGAGTTTTACAAATATGTTCACTTAAAGGTTGGAAACATATCATACAAGAAAAGAGGAGATTAATTGATACATTCAAAATGAGAAGGCAGTAGGTTACCTTTTTTGTTTCAATAAAAGCTCTGTAAATCTCTTGTAATTAGAAATCATGTATATGGAGGTTTTTGAACCACATAAATCCGAAAAATCAACTCAAATTACAGCTCTCATCTATGTCTTCTTGTAAGGCTAAGAACTTGTATCGTGGTAACAAAAGGGGGATTGTGAGTAATTTCAGGTTTCTTAGAAGATTTGTAAATATCTTGTAATTAGAAATCATATATGTGAGATTTTTGAACCACAGAAATCTGTAGAGTCAAGTTGTATTACACCTCTCATTTAAGGCTTCCAATAAAGCTAAGGGCTTGTACGACAATGGCAAAAAGGGGATCATGAGCATTCCAGGTTCCTTAGAAGACTTTTGACCTGAGGAAGGGGCAAGTTCAAAAGCTATAGCAGCAAGATTTTAATGTAACAACAATGTCAAAATTAAAATGAGTTGCGGGTAGTGATAAGAACTGGTTAAAGCTGATTCTTGAGCTTTACTCAGACAATTTGATGCAATAAATTGCATTTATTTCACCTTAACTGCATTATATATATATATATATATATATATATATATATATATAAAAGTATTCCTTTCCGAGGACAAGGCTATCACCACCTCCCACATCCCCAAAACAGACCATAAAAGTTTTGGAAAGGCTCCTACTCAAAGCATGCATGCAATGTCATGGCTATACAGTCATCATAGACCTAGAAAAAAGGCAAAGATATGTGTTTTATATGATACTAGTCACTGCTAACAAGTATGCAACTCCTTGCAGTTACCATCAACTAGATGTAAGACCAACACTATCCCTTCCTAAACAAAATGCTATTAACTCGAAGCCTGCACACTCTGCAATGTGTCACAGTACCCCAAAAAATTCCTAGGCAGAGAGAGCAAAGAGTAGGGAAACTTACAAAGGCTAAGCTGCCAAAGTCCCTCAATGACTGTCCATATCGTAACCCAAATAAACCATCACAAAACAGCCACAGAATCTCTACATGGAACAAACCCTGCCTAAGGCTCCAGCAATTGTCTAATTATTTGTTTATATTTGCTTTCCTTCTAGTCAACCATAACAGAAACGAGGAACATGACAACAAACCAAATTAGATAAGATATATCTCACATCATAAGCACAACGATAGGGACACCCACTGACTAAGTCATTCATTCAATTCCAGTAGTTTTAGTATTATAAATTAACAACCACCCTCTACTCGCGTTGATTACATGGATACCAATCACATTAAGAGCTCTACAAAAAACAATCATTCGCACGGTTACTATCCTAACTACCACAGTCTAATGACTCCTGTTGACTGCTCCCGTCTTACATTCTTAACTCGTGTCTTCACAAACTACTACGGAAAAAGAATCGAAGTTCACGTCCCTTCTTTTCCTTTTACCATCCATAAGGAGAAAAAGAAGAAAACAAATAGTTATTCACCTGCTCACTTTCGCAGCTATTTTCCTACCGGCGTGAAAATCCCACTCTATTTGTCCATAAATGAGCTCTAAAATCACTTCTCAAATTTCACATAAACAAGTCCAAATTCACAATATATAAAACCAAAAAAATGAAAAGCTGGGGAGGAGAAAGAATAGCAGGTTTTTCCATTTCTTTACCGCAAATCTTAATAGGAGCTTCAAGCTCGAGAAGATTTGGCTGGCTAAGAAAAACATCCTTAGAAGCCGAACAAAGCTGCTTGATTTCCGCCTCAGTTAAATGAACCTGTTTCGTCGTCCTCCCATTCTTCGTTTCCACTAACCGCCGTATTATGTCGTCAAGTAAACTCCCGTCCATTAAAACAAACCCTAGCAAAAGCAGCAACTAAACAACTCTCTCGCGATAAAGGTTTCTCTGCTTTCCTTCAAGTGACAAAAGAGATTGCGGCGTTAAAACTAACGGCGGGATACGTGAGATTCTGGCGAGTAAGGTTAGTGGCGGCTATTTTCTCGCTTGGAGTTGACAGACGGAGTTAATTTGTTTTCCGTTAATAAAGTATTTTTAAAGATAAAATATCTTAGTATATTTAAAAAATAAAAAACAAATATTTATCATGGTGGGCGAGGACGCGTGTGAAGGAGAACGAGAGAAAGGGAGCCCCTCGAAAAGTTGAAAACTAGCCGGGTTTTAATGTTTAATAATTCAATCACGTTGAACCTCGGGAAACAAGACACCAGTATGTTTTCTGTAAAAATATTTTAAAAAAATAAAATAAGATTTTCTTGATCGTTTTAATATTTTAATATTTAAAATAAATTTTAAAAAACAACATATATATGATACTAGTTAGATGCCCGCGCGGTGCCGCAGGTATTTTTTTGTATATAATATAACATAATTAAATCTACAACGATAAATTTATATGATATAAGTAAATAAAAGTTATAGATTAGGCGATAAAATATTTCAAATTTTAAGTTGAGTTTGTCACGTAAGCATAACTTACATCTTTTATACTATAGGTATTAAGTCACCAACAATCATAAAAGAACGTGCACTAACATTAGAAAAAAAAAACAAAATATTTGAATAATAAAAAAAAGAAGAAAAAGGAAGCAATATTAATTTAAAATATTATAACAATAGCAACATCGGAGTCTTAACATTTCAAATTATTATCGCGGTTAGAATAAAAACAACAAAAATTATTAAATTGTACCGAGGGAAAAAATAAAAAGTATGCACAAAACAGCAAGCAAGAAAAATCAATTAAAAATTATTATAATTATTATTATTATTATTATGAAAGAATAAATAATCACTATTATTATAATCAAAGAATACATAATCACTATTATTATAATATTAATAATAATCACTATTATTATTATTATTATTATGTTAATGATAAAAGAAACAAAAATAAATGAAAGATTAGAGATATCCTAGAAACTTTGACAAAAAAATTTTAAAAATATATATTATCATTGTTATTACTGGAAAAAGAAAAATTATAAAATTATTGGGAGGGAAAAATAATAATAACAGAGTAAGAATGAAAAATACTTAAATCATGATTATTATTATTATTGTTATTGTTATTGTTATTATTGTTGTTGTTGTTGTTGTTGTTATCACCAATATAAATGAAAAGTCTATGATTTAACCGATTAAAAATCAAATCTCAAGAAAAAAGAAATAAATACTAAAGTCATAAACTAAAAAGCATAAATGCTAATAAAAAATAAACATTGTCAAAAAATTAAAAAAAACAAATGCATAAATATCCAATAAAAAATTAAAAGAATAAGAACCGAAATGAAAAATGACATTTATAAAAATCATTGTAATTGCAGGATTAAATTAAAAAAAAAATACTTGGAGGACCAAAAATAAATAATGACAATTGCTGTCATTTTAGAGAAAAATTAGAAGAAGAGGGACCGAAATCAACTTTTGTATATATAATCAATTTAAATTGAAGGGCCAAATTAAAAAAATCAAAACTTCCGTACCTGAAAATTTGATGAAATATTCACTAAATCAATAATTAAAAGTATAAGGACTGAAATGAAATATTCGTATACAATTAATGTCAATTGAAGGGCACAATTGCAAACCACAAAACTTTAATTTCAACAAATCAGTTATCAAAACTAAATTAAAACCTCAGGGACCAAAAGCAACTCACCGCAAACATTAGGGACTGGAGTTGACTATGCCGCGGAAGGAGAGAGAAAAACAACAGCCGGAAAAGAAAAGTTTGTCGCCGTTTAACCGGACATCATGGATCGGAACGCGCCGCGATGAACGATAGACGACCTTCAGGCGCATCTTTCTGCACGCGCGGACGTTCATTTCTAACGCCGGTAAGACGCCGCACGCGCCGCCTAAAGGGCACATTATCGCGGAACGCCGCTGGCGCGGGCCAGTGACGAGTCAGCTGCCCCCAGTCAATGACCCAAATAGCCCTGCTCTCACTGATATTTATGAAAATACCGGAGGGGAAATGACGCTCCAGCCCTCGTGTATTGTGCATAATTTTGTCGTTTTGGGTTTTTTTTTCGTCAGCACACTGTTCAACAAAAGTGCGAAAAACCGAAGGCGTCCCTGTGTCTTGTGCGCTATTTTGTTTTTTTCGAGGGGTAGATTCGTCAATACATTGTGCACATTACGACTATTAAAAAAAACCAAAAACCAGAAATACCCCCATAAACCTAATACAAAATACCGGATGACCAAGGCTAATCTCGCCTATACACTGTCGTAATTTACAGTGGATTGTGAGACAGTGTAGAGTGCTCTCTACAGTAAAATGGCAACGCCATTTGTATATTTGGTAATCTTAATATCCTGTTTCTCGAGATTTTGAACTTGTGATGAAAGTAGCCCTCTTTCAATTCTACCGAAGTCAAAATTATTATCCACAGAAACATGAATGGCAGACGTTGATTCGCTGAAATATATATTAGAAACACCACGCGTAAAGAGGATTGATTCTCTTGCCATCTATTATTTGTAAGAAGAAAAAGAGAAGATGATTCCATTTTTCTTGTATTTTTTAAAAATAATTTTTGTTTAATTTTTTTTAAAATATTCTTAATATCTGCAAAAAAATAATCTAAAAATTAAAAAAATAATAATTTAAGATATTTTGTTTTCAAAATTCCACAATATGACCCACCAGGTTTACTTTCGTTTCCAAATCCGACAGGATAAATCCACGTCATTAAGCACGGGACTCAACTACGCCCGCTCATCAAACCCAGACGTCATGGATGAGGCTGATGGTATCGTCATGGGTTAAAAATGAACTTGCAACTCAACTTCTAAATTTTGTTTCATTTTAGTCCCTATTCATACAAAAAAATAGTCAACGGATTTTCAAATTTTTCTTAAGACTTCTACTCGCTAAAGTGAATCCTGCTCGCAGAACAGGAAAATAAAAGAAAATACACAAATAAGAAGGAATATCATGAACGGTGCACCCTTATTTCGTGTAATAAATTATAAATAAATTCGGACTGGTGATGAACGTTAGTTTGAAATGAACTCATTTCGCGTTTCCATAAATGAGCGTTAGAGGATAATATGGTAAATCTACCAGATTGAACAACTTTCCATTGGTCGCAAGTCACAACCTCAAAAAAATCCACCGTTTTTACTTAGCAAATCCAGGTGAAAAAACCACAGAGACTAAACTACCCTCATACAATAAACTCAGGAGATGGCCAACGTTATAATTACCGTACCGGAATATACCCAAATCGACGGGGACCATTTCAAAATAACTCACCTCACCAAATCCCGAAAACTATAAATACTTCTCATTCTCATTTCTCACCCAAATTTCTTGCCCTAATAATAGCCCCCGTTCCCAAACAAACTCCTCCCTCTTTACCTCAGCCGTAACCATGCCTTCCCTATCCAAACACCTCCTTTCCCTTCATCTTCCTTTCAATTCCTCAATTCTCGTCATCAACTCCTCAACACGATACCGCTTTCGCTAATTTATTTTTAATTATACGGCGGTGATGGATGCGTCGGTGGAGGTGAATTATCCGGTGGATGTTGTTGTTGCGGCGGAGAAGAAGAAAAGGAAAAGGAAGAATTTTGTTATGGGATCTGATGAGGTGTTTGGTAGTGATAATAGTATTAGTAATATTTACAGTAATAATATTAGGGTTTCAACGGTTGCTGTTAAAGAAATTGTTGAGGTTGAGGAGTCGATTTTAGTTAGTTCTAGAGAAGCTGATGCTGCTTCGATTCAGCAGTGCAGCTCTTTGTATGTTCACAAAGGTTGGTCTTTTGCTTTTTTTTCTGTGATTTTTTGAGCTTACACAAGAATTTGTGTTGTTTTTCCTATACCTTCTTGAATTTTTTATTTATTAATTTAAATTTGGTTCTTGTTATATTCAACTGTGTAATCATTTCTAGTTGTAGATGCGATATCTTGTCAGGGAATTAATGTTTATTTTATTGGTGAGGGGTTGAAGGGGAGAAACCACTTAAAGATTTATTGTGGAAACAGGTCTGGATCTAGTCAAGCATGGGTTAGACTTTTGGACTGTAGAAGATGAATGTTAGATGAACGAGTGTGAGGTGGGAGAGGCTGCTTTTTTGGGTGCTCGAGCTTGACTTTCAGTTTTGTATTGTTAATTAGCTTTTAAATGCATCATTTAGTGTGTTTCAGGTTAAATTCTTGCATTTCAAATTAAATTAATATAAGCTTGGTTATCATGTGAATGTATTGCTGTTATCTACCAGTTCAACATCCGTGGCAGATGTGAAATAGCCCTTAGAAGCTTTTAGAACTGTGAATAGTTGTAGAAGTGGTCATGGGGAGTGATAATTAAAGATATAGCCATTTTTTGATATTTTGTTTTGCTGATATTAAAGCTTTGTATTAATTAAGATTATGATGTATTTATCATTTGTGGCTGCTTGCGTGTGCTGGGGTGTGGTCTTTCATGGTGGTGCAATGTTCTTTTTAACCATTGTTTAACAGATGAAACTGCTTTTGAGTCAACTTCATGGGAGAGGGTTTTACCTGTGGAACACTGTGAGCAAGTAATTCAGATGCCCAGCATACCTATCAGAGACATTTCTGAACAACTCCATTGTGTTGGCTCAAATGGGCCTTCATGGATTCCTAGGCCTGAAGAAGTGCAAGTACAAAGAAGAGGAGGGAAAGTGCCAAGAAGTAGCAGTGGTTGTTCTAAGAGGCCACGGCAATCTCCATCGGAAGATTCTACTGGCCCAGCTGGAGTTGACAACTCAAAGGAACCCTCTGATAAGCTAGGTTCAAATCCAACCAAGAGTGACTGTCATGGTAAACCCTTTTCCCTGGTATAAAATAACCAGTTGCTACAGTATTTTTCTGTCTACTTAGGATGCTGCTGGAGGAAGCTCCTTAAAATGATTTTCTTAGTTAGTAACAATTATAATGTTTTCTTGTACATACATATTTAATTCTATGCTCATGTAATATGGCAACTTTTCACTTAATATGATGGTTGCCAGTGTCTGCAAGCTATGGTGAATTCCTATAAGTGTGCATTTATTTCCTCTTTGTATTGCTTGCAAAACATACACACAGAGAAAGCAGTCTTGGAACTGCAGCATACCTTTTCTCTTCCACTTCTCTAAATCGATATTCTTTCACTGTCTTTTCATTTATAATTCATGTGTTGGTTAAGTCAAAATCTGAACTGTGCCAGGATGAATTCTCAAAATGATCCTGGATAGATTTAATCTTTCCATATCTCTTACAATTGTTGGCATCACTGAAATTCAATTCTAGCAATTAACAATAACCTATCATATATTCTTCTATTATATGCAACTTAGTACTGTGTGTATAAGAATATGCAATAGCACATATTGATATAAAAACTGTTGGCCAGCTCAATCCATATACTGCCGCGTGGTTTATTTATCTAATGCGCATTTCAGAAAAAACTCAATCGGCAAAACTAAAGAACAGCTTTGGCAGCAAGCGAGGTGAAAGGAGACACTCTAAAGTTACCATGAAGACTAAATATGATTCCTTCTCTATGAAGGCAAGTTTTTCGAGCTTCGGTTCAGTTGCCGGGGGGAACAACTTTTTTGGTACGCTACAGTGGCATGAATATTTGCTTTTGTTTTATGAACAGTTTTCAATGATAATATGTGTAAATTTTGTAATTGCTGCCCCAGCTTATTCTATATCACTTCCATGCGTACAAATTTTGTTTTCATACATTAGAGATGGTTGTCAAATCAACCTTCTAATATTTATGCAATTAGTGCAATGTTGATATTTTTTATGCATGATATAAAATTCAAATTAATGAGTTTTGCTTGAGACTTATTTGTAATTTTTTTGAAAGAAACCCATCAATTTGGGGCGAGGGAGAGGGGAGCATCAGCTTGTTGTTGAAGGCACAAATTGAGTCTATTGCCTCTTTCTTTGCTAGTTTGAAACTGCCCCAATGTCCCACTTCTAGTCTGGTTCACTGAAGTTGTGTGCTGTTCTGTTCTGGTGATGAATGGACATTCAATTTTTGGTTGCCATCAATCTATGAGATTTAACCATGTGATTCATAACCTAACAGATTTTGAATCTTTTTCTTTTTTGCGCTTTGAAGATTATGCCTCTTATCTTCACTTTCTGCAATACTTTTCTCTCTCCTGTTTCTATGGTGCATCTTCTCTCTAGGTAGGGTTGCATGAAACTCATGTTTATATCTGGATATTAATCTCAGGTTTAAGTGGTTCGAAGGCAGATGTTCATGGCATCACAAAGCTTGTAGATGATGTATCATTGAATGATCTTCTCAATGGCACTTATGACTGTCCTAGCTTAGGCAAAGACAAGGGGAAGAAAGCTGCAAATACAACTGAAAGTTTTCTGCATTCTGTTAGGAAAGCCTGCTCAGTTCTTCAGCTCCCCAGGCCTGCTCAGTTCCTGAATTTTGCAGAGACGGATGTCTTTTCCAGTGAGAGAATGCCCACATGCCCATCTAACTCTGTTTCTATTGTGGAAAATGGAGACTCTTCAGCAACTAATATGTCTTCTTCATCTAACAAGGTTAGTTCAATGAAGTTATTGGATGCAAGAGAAGGCAGACAAGCATGGCTTAGATAACGGGCCACTTGATAAGCCACTGTAAACTCTTTCTCTCTACCTATCTTTAATGCACTAACACACATATAACTACTCACATTTTCTTTCTAAAATCTTATTATTAAATTTCAAACTCAAGTCACCTTTAGTGTCGTTTTACTCCTAACAATATCCATTGGAAATCAGTTTGTAGAGCTGATTGAAAATGGGATGACCTGTATGCCATTCTGTGTGATTTTTTCAAGTCTTTAGGCTCAAATGAAAGAAATGTTTTGGTATGCTGTCATCTTACATGTGAGTGTTACTTGTCCTTTGTAGATACAGGATTCTCACAACAGGCCTGAAACTCCTGCTAATTGGCTTGATTTTTCGTTTGACCAACCTAAAGATACTTTGGAACGTTTGGCACTTCCTCCACCCAAGGATCTAGAGTCTTTGCTTCTTGATGCAACCAAGCATGCCGCATCATCAAGGCATGCCCCTGATCCACGTCCAGGAAAGCCAACATCTCGCCGAGCTAGCTTGTCAGCTTTTCCCTGGTCACACACTTTCACTGGGCACTCCAGAACTAATTCTGATTCAGTGAAGTGTTTGCCAAGTAGGAGTGCATGCCAAGGTAGATGGGTAAGAACAGGAGACAGTTTCAATTCTCCTGGGTCTGCCCCTTGTTGCTTTATGAACTTGGAGTCTCTTGCTTATGACGAGACCTTAGTTCCTTCACAAGGACCAAAGTTGGTTGTTGTAGGAAATAATGTTGATTCATTGAAACCTTGCTGTGGGTGGAGCTTGTCGACATCACTGGCTTCAATAACATCCCATGTTCTGTTAGGTACAGTTTCTTGAAGGGCTAGTTTTTTGAGATGGTCTTTTCAGGCTATTATTTAACAAAGACCTGCAGATCTTTGAAATCATTATAAGGGTCTTTTTTTCTTCCAACTGCAGAATCTGAAGGTGACCTAAAGTCTCAAGGAAAAGGTAAAATATGAAGATACTGGATAACTTTGTTTTCATTTGATTTGAAACATTGAGCTGCCATTTTTCAACTGTGTGATGTCGAGTAACTAATTTATGAGCTCAATGGCCTGGATGTGCTCACGCTTGGCATTAAAGACCTTGGTTTTACTGGATAGTCATCTCATTTCAATGTGTTTTTATTTTATGCATGTTTTTCTTTTTCTGTCATGCAGTCAAACACTGTCCAATAATGTTGGAGGCTGCTCAAACCTTGTATGACATTGCCACTCACGTGGTGAGGCAAAACCAAGATGGAATGTCAGGTTGGCCTAAGAAGCTCTCACAAAAAGCTATGAAAGCTCGCAGGGCAAGATCAAATGAGAAACGTGAAGATGTATCTGCAGCATCAACTTCGTCAATGGGGTATGACATTATGTTAAGAAGTGGTGTGGACCAGATAATACCATCAAAGAGGCCTAAACCCTCAACAATTGGGGAAAAAAAGGATCGTGGTCATATCAACGGTCTCAGGAAAGGGGCAACAAATTGGTCTACTCCAAAATCTAGTAGATCATCTCCCAATAAATTAATTGGAGACTCAATTGCAGAAAGTAGAAATTCTGCTGCTTACATCTTAAAGCAAGCGTGTATGATGGCTCCACCTGCAAAAGTTCTGCACAGGACTTACAATGATCAGCAAAAGGTTCGTAAATAGATGCAGGTGGATTGAAACAGAGAATGCTAGGCAGGACTGATATTTAAGATTCAGATGCCTGTTCATTCCAATCAATTCTTGTAATTCATCAACACCGCTGATGGACCAGCCGAATTGTGGGGGACAGGTGTACATATTGTGGGATTGTTGTATGGGTTTAGACTGTAGGCGGATGGGATATGCTGTTAGGGTTCATCTCGAGGGATGAACAACAATGTTGTACCATTAAAGACAGTAGTTGTACTTTACAGCAGGTAATTCTTTGCCTTGTGTAAAGCATTTCAATGAGGCAATAGAGATTTCAGCTCCTTTTCCTGTTTGATTAGTTGAAGTTCTTATGAGAAGCTGATCAGTTGAAGTTGAATATTTGGAATTTCAAACGAAAAGAGTTGCCAGCGGGCTATAATGCAAAGGAGCTTGTGGAAGTTCTATGTGAGATCTGGTTAATATTCTGAAGTCTATACAGAACAATATTTAGATTCAAATTCAGCACACACATGATGCACGGTGATTACAGGCTAGATGTCGTCTTTCAATATGTTCATATCACCCTCAGATCATGGCGACGTGTAGCATTCGAGATGCATGGGGATCAATACCTGCATCTCTCCATTCTTTTCGCCCCCAGAAGCTGTGGAAACTGGAGAGAGTAATCGGTGCGCTTCTTATCTAGTCTTGCACTTGTATCCCAAAAGGAAAAGCTTAAGATTGCCTGTATTTCTTGCAGCTTTGAAAAGGCTGTGGACTGATTCTTCTTCTTCTTCTTCTTCTTCTTTGACTGTGAAAAAAGAAGAGAACCATTCTTCCATAGAACATCTCCAGGAATTTAGAATAACACTTTAACTGCCACATCCTCATCTCATTTTCTTTTTTCAACTTTACATTACATCAGTGAAACAGAGAGAGAGGGAGGGAGGGAGGGAGGGGGAGAGAGTTCCTTTCATCAGATCAGAAGACAAATGGGAATTAAGTCTTTTTTTTCTTAATCTTTGGATCCAAGATTGATTGTCACCTCAACAATATTCATCAATCATTCACATTTTTTTAGCCGATAAATGCTCCTTGGTACGTCTCTCCCTAATACTTTGTCAAAACATATGGACATGCATATCTTGCATTCTCATCACAGAGACTAATGCCTGACCCACCCACCCCAAAAAAATTAAAATAATAAAAAACAAATATTTTTAGGAAAATATTTGATCCAATATGAGAACTAAACCCGTGGCAAATCCAGGATCAAATCCTGGCTCTACATTCAAAAGAAACACCTCTACCCCATAAGAAACACCTCCAACAATAGCTTCTTTTCTCTTGATCTCTGCCAAAACCTTTCTTGATCCATCTAACACTTTGCATGATCTATGTGTATAAGAACCTTCGACCACAAACGAAGGTCGTTTATCCGAGGATCCTCGAAAAACATAAGCAAGTGCATTGTGATTGCTATTCTTCCTGACACACCAAATTGGCTTCTCTGATAATCCGGTTTTCGCACAATGGTTGCCTGCTTCACCTTCATAGACAAGCCAGCTATCGATTCGTACTCCAAGCTTCTGCAATAATAATAATAATAAACCAAGTTCTAAGACGAGACCGATATATCCTAAATTCTTAATTTGATTCTTCTTTATAAGGTCTCAGGTTCAAGTTCTGCCTTTTAGTAGCCCGAAGAACCCCAAAACGAATAAAATTCGGGGGAAAAAAGGGTGAATTACCTTACGTCGACGCATTGTGAGGATTGATTTTCCCGAGCCATCCATAAGAATGAGTTCCTCAGGACGATCAATGTAATTATCAACGCGATAAACTAAATCTCCACAAGAATTGAAAACTGTTAACCCATTGCAACTAATTAAAAGTGACTTTCTCCACACTGTTAATAAAGTGCACTTGCCATCAGTACTAATCTTGGTTTCTACCTCCCCGGTCTCAGCAACTGGCTCGTGATGATGTTCTTGATCATGGACTGCTCTTGACAAAGATTTGAAGAAAAATACCATCTTCAATATAGTGGCAGTAGTCTTCTCTTTTGAACCTTGAATACAAGCTACCTGTAGAGTGTTCGAATGAGTGTCTCGTCTGTCTTATGATTTTGCTGGTTAGAAAGGAGACCTGCGCGTGTATTGCGCGTTGCTATCGTGGGGTTTCCTTGTAAGGAAGGTTCCACATTGAAATAGATGCAATGTATTCATATATATTAATTTTTAAAAACATATTTTTAAAAATAACAAATAAATAATAACATTAAAAAATAAAGATTTTTAAAGCTCACAGCCAGCTGCATAAACAAACTGTACCTAAATTTTTTTCGCAAGAAATGCCTCCTCAATTGGAGTCTTAACTATAAGAATAAAGATTAATAATGTCGTTTCGATCTTCAGTGATATGAACATTACTCAACTAGAAAATAATTTATTTTTAATTTTTTAAAATATAATATTATGTTAAGTAATCATTTAATAAAAAGAAATGATGTTGTATACGCTGCGATTATTTTCATAAATAATTGGGCTTACTTAGACTCAAGTCGCAACACTAATATATGTTTTCTGTATTTATTGACTTAAGGAAATAATTATATCAATTTAAATAAAAATTAAGCATACTATATATATTGTATTCAACTTTAACCAAATTAATTGACAATAAAGTATGTTATGAAATAAGAACGTACTAAGGAGCTATACGTGATTGATTTTTTTCAAGGGTATAATTGATAAATTATATAATATATAAGATCATTTTGAAAAGTTTGCCTTAAAATAAATTAGGAAGATCAATCTAATGGTAAAAAAAAAAAAGAAAAAAAAAAGAGGAATATAAATCTCTTGGGCTTAAGACTGCGGGCCCTCTAGAAGCTACAGAAGCTTCGGCTCGCTAAGGAAAGCAACTTCCTACCAAGTAAATACGGGCCATACACTGGGCTTTGGCCCGAAGGGATTTTCAACTTCCTTTGTTTGCCATATCTAAGTGTGTATAGGGATCTACCCTTTTCAGTCTGCGCTCCATCTGTAAGTCCATTTCATGAAGAATTTCCTAATCATTCCTGTTCATTTCAACATAGAGGTAGTTAAAATATTAAATAGTGGCTATGTGGCCTAATGCTTGTTCATGTATCGGATATATTTTTTATTTTAAAAAAAGGCATTTCATGTGTGTTATTTTTACATAAAAAAATCTAAATTATATTTAATAAAAATTAAGCACAAGATACTGTAGTGTGAATATGTGTAAGTTTCAACTTAGTGAATATGTGTAAGTTTCAACTCCAATGAGTTTTTACTTGAGAAGGGTGTTAGAGAATAATATAAATCATATAATAGGGTTTTATCTAATAGCTTGAACTTTTAGATGAGATGATTTATTAACATAGTAGAGAGCATTGTTATCAAAATTGTAAATTAACTCATAAAATCTTACGATTTTATGACTTAACATGTATTTATGTGCAAATTCGGACTAGAAATCAAAATCAGTAAAATTGGATTAATTTTATGATTTTACTAGATTTTTTACATGGATCAAGTTAAAACTGAATTTTACCTTATAATATTTGTTGACTAGAATTGTGAGATTGATCATATCTTTTAAATTATATATTGAATCTAGTTGAAATTTTATATGGCAATACTAGACACATGAAAATATATTATGGTAAATTTTCAAATCAAACAGAATTTAGAAACATATTATTTTAGAGAGTCAAAGCTACTAAACAAATCATGTTAAATCTGTGAAAGTAGACCTCGATGTATTATTTTGGACACATTCAAAGTTACAAGTGAAACTTTGTTGCGATTCTAGTTAGGAGGAAAAATAGACATCTCAATATTTTCAAATATATATAGGAAGTTCAGTAATTCATCCATACAAGAAGAATGATGTGTTTGAAATCATAACTGAAATATACCAGAAAATTATGAAAATTTAAGATTTGAACTACATGTTAAAATTTTAACAGATTTTTAGGATAAAAATATTATAAAAAAATAATCCAACCTCAACCCGACCATCACAAGTCTGAATCGGATAAAAAACGCTCGGAACTCAACTCCCTTTCAATAAGCGACGATTCATTAATTTAACACTTAATTCATAAACGAATTGTCTGGGCATGACTCCATCTATAATTGTACAAATGCTTTCCCTAGCTAGGAGTGGAGACTGGTCGCCTGACACCTGGCATGGTTGACCAGGTAAACGTAGTCAAGAAGACCACTTCTGGGTTCAACCGCAGCTAATTCTACCCTCTCCCTAAAAGAAAAAACAAGTAGTAATGACTTGGACCAGTCACGAGTTCCAGTTCCATGCCAGTCACTAGAACATAAGATAATCTATGTTTTCGTCCCTGCAGATCAGACAATGTTCGACTCCAGTTCCTATAGTTTAAATCTCTCACAAGGTAAACAAATGCCAATCCCACACCATACGAAATGTTTTCTGGGGTTTTTAAGAGCAGTTAGTTGCTTGAAGGTTCGAGGCCATTAGGATTAACATACAAAAAGCTAAACTACAGGAGACAAAGTAGAACATTATCGAACGTATAAGGGTTGAGACATGGCTTATTCAATATTAAAATAATCGAATGTGTACTAGTTCAGCTGCAGGTTTTAGTATATAGTTTTCTGAGGAGCAGAAAAGTCTATAATTTGCCACCAATATAAGATGATATAGCTATTTATAATGGATGGCAATCCCCATCTTAGAATCGAAGAATAATTAAGTAATCACAGGTAGATCCACACTCTACAAGCTTGACTGGCTAGGTCATTCTGATCAAGATATTGCGTAATTTATAAGCATCAAAACAAGTACCATGCATTGTTATTTCAGAGTACAAAGATCTTCACTGGAGTTTTCCTACTTTTGTATGTATATGATCACCGCTCCACTGCTTCTAAAATTGATAAATGCGGGGCCTTGGTTTTTATTCAAAAAACAAGCAAGCAACAAGAACATCTGTTTCGATGATCATGAATTCAAATTTAATTATATTAAGTATCAGAAATAGATATATTACTGGATAATTGCTGTTGTAGTTCAGGTGGCCTTTTCTTCTTTCCTTGCAAATGAAGTGGTAGTAGAGCTGTAGAAGTAAAGTAATTAATGGGTAGGGGAGAAAGCAACTGGTGAACATCAAAACAGAAGAGGCCAAATTACACCAATCCTTGTACAGGAGTTGTTGGGCAATAAACTCTCCTTGTGGGCCCATGGCCATGCTACTGCCAGTCGGCTTTACACGTTAAAATCTTCTAGAAGCCCACCTCTTCACGTCAAGCTTCTCCCTCCAGAATAGATGGATATAAAGCAAAGATCTATCGGGACCTAAATGAATTTATTTTATTTTTTAAAAAAATAGCAGTGAAAAAGAAAAGAGGGTATAAGGATTTCTTAAATTCTATATTTTTCTTTTAAAACAAAAAAAAATACTTGTTTTTGAGTTTTTTCAAGAAACGAAACATAAATAGTTAAAAAATTATTATTTTTCTTGTTTAGAATAATTCTTTTTTATTGTTTTATATTGTTTTGATGTGATGATGTTATAAATAATTTTTTTAAAAAAAAAATATTATTTTTATTTATTTTCAAGTAAATATCACTTTAAAAACACAAAATACCATACTTTTTAACACCCTTAAATTATAAGATGCAGTCCTAGATGATGATGATGATGAATGATGATGAAAGTCTTTTTTTATATATAAAAAAAATTGTTTCCTGAAAGCATATCCATCCAGACGTCATTTCACTATACATTTTAATTCAGATCGGTTCGCTAATTTATTTTCATGTCATTGATTTTGTGAGTTCAACTCGACACTAAGCCAATTGAGGTTGTACTCATATTCTACAGACCCTGCACCCCATTTTTCTCGTGTAAAGAAACAGTCATTTTCCACAGGAAATCTGAATTACAATGACCACGCAGCTCACCACTCGATCATTGAATCCTATTTTCCTTCGTCCAAGACTTTCCATAACTTATTTAGATTTTTAATTCCATGACAACATGGTCAAATAAAAAATAGTCTAAGGTAATTTATTTATTTATTTATTCTATCGATGGCTTAGCTTAGGGATGATGTAATTCGAAGTACAATCGAGAAGTGCAGTCTATTGTACTTAAGAAATTCGGTACTCGGTACTGCATACCATGGCAAGAGTCTGGAATGTTCTACTCACCAGTACCTCACGCTTGCTTCGAGTCAAGACTCAAGAGAGTTGAGCGACAACAAATAGACTTTGTTTATCATGTTATTATTTTTAATATTAATATATGAAAATAATTTAAAAAATCAAAAATATTTAATTTAAATATTTATAAAAAATATTTTTGAAACAACGGTACTAAACAAGATTATCCTATCATATTCAGGCCGCTACGCGTCGTAAAATTGTTTGGTGGAAAGATTTCTTATAATTTTCTTGTGGTGGGTGAACTCCTCGTAGCTTATGAGTCAGTCGTGGACAATCCCCGATCATATGCAGCAAAATTTTTATGGACAATGAAAGATCGACGTAAAAGAACCTTCTATTTCAAAAAATATGGTTGCTATCAATGGCGTTATTCATTCAGCTAAGAGGTACTGGCAGTGATAAATTACGCGGTTGACTTGGCTCGACCAAACTCTACACTTGGTTCTAGAGCCATAGCCCAATCAAGTTTCTTTTCTCTTTTTATTTTAATCACAGGCTATGCGTTTATAAAACTCTACTTTGAGATCAATGGAGGAATATGATTGGCATCTAGAAAGAAATGTTATTTTTAAAATATTTATCTAGGTTAAGTCATGTCTTTAACAAGGAAAAAACAAGACATGGAAAAAAAATATCAAACTCTCACTTTCTATTTATTTTTTTCTCGGATTGATTTTGGCAGTAGAAATTTTTATTCAAATAGCAACCATCATTTATACAGAAATCATGTTATAAAAAAGATCGAATTTATTGTTTATATGAGACTGCGATTGAGATTGTTTTTAATGTGTTTTTCATTTAAAATACATCAAAATAATATTTTTTATTTTTTAAAAATAATTTTTAACATCAACAAGTGAAAATATCTAAAAATATAAAAAAATAATTTAAAATAAAAAATAAATAAAATTTAATTATTTTTCAAAAATAATTTTGAAACGCAATCTCAATACTAAACAGATATTATTATCGCACTGGGTTTCACGCTTCATCAACTACCCAACAATTTGGTTAGATTAGCAATTGTTTTGTATTAACACATGGCGTGAAGGGTGCATTTTTTTGCCGGGTTCATTTTGTGTAGAACAGCTGCGGATATGGTGGAGTTTTAAATAGAGGTTGGTGGATGATGTGTTTGTCAATGGGCATATTTTACTTGTCCGAGAGTAATAGATGCGAGAGAAATCTTACGGTACAAGTTACCTTGATTTGGTTGGATTGGGATTTTATTATTATTATTATTATTATTATTATTTATTTATTATTTTCTAATGTCAAGAAAACAAGGGGAAATTAAAACACCAGAGATTCTTCGTAACTTGCCTACTTCAAACAGTCTTAGATTTGACCCTAATAAGATACACGCCAGTTGAATTTTAATACTCTTGGGGTTTGAAACTGCGTTCGAAACTTGCCTACTTTAAACAGTTTGATTTGACCCTACTAGGCCGGTTGAATTTTAATACTATTGGTGTTTAAATATCGTTTTAAAAATAATTTAATTTTTATTACTTTGAAATTATTTTAATATATTAATATAAAAAATAAATTTTACAAATGAAAAAATATGATTTTAATTTTAATATGAAACAATCAATTAGCTTACAAACGCATTCATGCTGTCAATTAGCTTTTATTGTTGTGAATCGATATCCAAGCACAAGATTTATATATATATATATATATATATATATATATATATATATGGTATTGGCAATTAGTTATTTTTCCTTTCGTGTTTATTTTTGTCCCGATAAAGATTACAACAGCGCAGCTACCATTTAGTTTGGGTTGATGGGCAAATCAACAAAAAATAGATAGATAAATTAAATTATTTTATCTTCAAGTGAGAGGGGGAGTATGGTAATCATCATGACTCTCTATATAAATATGTAATTATTTTTACTGTAGCAACATTATCCTTGTAAATTAAATAATTAGTTTTTATATACTAGCCTTAAACGTTATTCTTCTTGTGCTAATTAAATTATGTAGATGAAAGAGAGAATGCAATAAATCTCCGCGTTGATGATTTGGGCAAGATGTTACGATTTGTCTATCACATAATATATATGTTGAGAATATTAAAAAATGTAAATGACGATCCTTGCTATCTATTATCATATAACCCGCTATAACCGTTGATATTATCTATATTTTAATTAAGATAATAATATATTAGAATAACTCAAGTTTGAAGGGTTAATCGTCGAATTCACTACCCGGGACATGGAGTTTACTGAATTTAATAACTTTATTTTTTTTTCTAAAACTAATTTTTGAGTTTATAAAACATGAAAGCCAAGAGTTTTTTAAACTAATTTTTTTATTTACTAATAATTTATTTTAATCAAGTTAATATTTCATGTTAATTTTTTTTGCTAAAAAATAATCTTAACAAGATATTAACCCTAAAAGCAGGTGAATGTCACTTTTAAATTTACCCTAAATATACTCCTTAGCCATATTTATTCCAAACAAAATTCTAGCATTAACTCATGCTAAATTAATTAAGAGACAATTGTAGGTCAGTCAAACGTAGACAACCATAGATTGAGATAAAAAAAAAAAAATTCATGCTCTTATCCTCCCAGCGTATCTTTTTAATTATTTTCGGTCTCCGAAGAGGAGTCTGGACCAAATACATTGCTGAACCTGACAACATCTAATTAGTCGATTTGGGCCTGGTTAAAGCCCATATATTCCGTCTTTGGAAATATCCAGTTAGCCGATAAAAGAAAACTGTAATTCCGATTTTGAAGTATTTTTTAAAAAGTCCGGAGATTTCTGAGTGCTGCGTTGTCCACTGTGTTTAAAAATTAAAGTATTTTTTTATTTTATTTTAAATTTTATTTTTGATATTTTTATATCATTTCGATAAGTTGATATCTAAAATAATTTTTAGAAAATAAAAAAATTATTTTTATTCATTTTTTAATTAAAATTATTTTAAAAAATAACTTCCATAGTAAATCAACACTAAAATATCATTATAAAATTCATTTTCAAATCTTTTGTGTGTTTCGAAAAGGCATCTAGCAAGATTATTTGATTTTTACCAAAAAAGCATTCTCGGAAGATTGGAAAAACAATCTCTTTGAACAACAGTTTAAGAAACAAAATTCTTGATTACTCAATTGATTCATTTTTTTATTGATTTGACATACTCCAACAATAAATTGTTTTAAATTCTATTTTCTCAATGAAATCAGGGTTTTTTTTCCCTCTCCAAATAGTACTCAATATGTGCTCTGTATATTGATCTGACATATTAAAAAAAATAGATTATTTTAAATAATAATTTCTCAGTAAAACTAGAAAATTTAAGAAGAGGCAAACTCTCATAGTTATTAAATCTACCCCCTTGCTATTATGTTATATGGAGTTGACTCTAAAACAATGGCAAAAAATAAAATAAAATAAAAACCTAAAATGCCCACCTACTCCACAGCATATAAATATATATTACTCTCTCTCATTTCCAGGGCCTCTATATTTCTAATTCTCTTGAGCCTGTTTATTATTTTTATTTAAATTAATCTATTTTAGTAGTTTTCTACTATTTTAATGTATTCTTATTTAAAAAAAAATATTTTATATCAATTTCAAAGCTGCTATTACTAGCGAGCTCGTGCATAAAAGAGAGAGAAACCATTCCCAGGTAAGTGGTCACAGGGCACTCGAAATACAATCCCATTTCTGTATAGAAATTCTCTCTCTTGGTCCCCCTGCATTTCAGCCCATTCTTCACCCATAAAATTATTGGAGCTTGTCTTTTTCTTGCCTTTTTGTTCTTCATATTCTCTCTCTCTCGATCGTGAGATTTTTGTTTTTGTTTCTATCTCTAGAAGACCAGGAGCAAGCACAGCACTCCGCGTATTTAAGCCTTTTCCATTGGATTCCCAACGCGTTCTTTGACGACGACTGCTACCACTAACATTTCCTCTCCTCCTCCGCCTCTTTATCACTTCATCACTCACCTAAAATCAACCTCGCCAAATCAATGAGAGCTTCATTGCCAAAACATGAGCGGAGATGGGCCTCGGACACAGTTCCCGGCAATGCAACGGCGAGCACCGGAATATTGCCGGGAAACGAGTCCGGCGAGGAGTTTGTTGAGGTAACGCTTGATTTACAAGATGATGACACGATCGTGCTTCGTAGTGTTGAGCCGGCGACATCAACGGTTATCAACATCGATGATGTTTCTTTCATTACTGGTGGTTCTGTGTCAGCCGGAGACTCAACTCCGGTGTCAAGATCGCCGACGATCAGGCGTAGTTCGTCGAAAAAGTTATTGCAATTTTCTCAGGAGTTAAAAGCCGAAGCTGTAGCGAAAGCTAAGCAATTCTCGCATGAGTTGAAAACTGAGTTAATAAGGAGGTTTTCTTGGAGTCATGGACATGCATCTCGGGCTCTATCAGCCTCGAGAAATAATGGAGGTGGTGGTGGTGGTGGTTTTGAGTCAGCTTTAGCGGCTCGTGCTTTGAGAAAGCAGCAAGCGCAGCTGGACCGGACTCGGTGTGGTGCTCACAAAGCCTTGCGTGGATTGAGATTTATAAGTAAGAACAGTAAACAATCTAATGGCGTTGATGCATGGAGTGAAGTTCAAAGCAATTTTGAAAAACTTGCCAAAGATGGTTATCTTTACCGGGCCGATTTCGCACAATGCATAGGTTTGATTCTCTCTTGACTTGTAATTTCTTTCTTTTGGTTTTGACGAATGCAGCTAGCTAGCTTTCAGAGCACGAACCGAGTCTAGATTATTAATCATGGATTTTATTTTATTTTTCTTACTTGGATTTCAATGTCTATTTATGAATAAAAGTATTGAAGATTTAGTTGTTGTGTTTTGAAAAGGAATGATAGATTCGAAGGAATTTGCTCTGGAGCTTTTTGATGCACTGGGAAGGAGAAGAAGATTGAAAGCGGATAAGATTTGCATCGATGAGCTTTACGAATTTTGGTCACAAATTACCGATCAAAGCTTTGATTCTCGACTCCAGATCTTCTTCGATATGTACGCTTTATTTGGACTAGTATATAATATAATTAAACTTAACTAATGACTTTTTTTATTCATTAGTTAATTCGCCTCTTCTCTTTTCTTTTTTTCTTTTTTTAAAAAAGAAAAAAACAAATAAACAAATAGTGGAAGTTAAATATCTCACTCTCCTCTGAGATCATGCAAGCAAGGACATCGAGGTATTGAACCAACATAGTTTTGGTCCGTAGGAATCCTGTCTCTTCTCCTAACTCTGTACTAGAAACGATACAAAATAATAGAGAGAGAGAGAACAGGGAGGATAAAACTGTCTTTACCCCCCGAGCCCCAATTATTGAAAAAGTGATTATTTTCTGCACTCTCCTCACCACCCTGTAATCTTAAATTGATGGGTAAACTAGGTGATAAATATATGCGATTTAAAGTAGGTTCACTGTTTAGAATTTAAACTATTTTATATAACCTTTTTTTTCTGCTGTTGCTGATACGATGACAGGGTGGACAAGAACGAAGACGGTAGAATCACTGAAGTAGAAGTAAAAGAGGTACTGCAAATGTATATTATATTTTAATCACGCCTTTCTCTCGAATCCAATTAATTTAAGCTAGCTACATTGATTACGTGCTTCGTTTTAAAGTAACGTGCATGAATTAGCCAAACAGTCTGTCAAATTATTATTATATAAATAAAATAAGAAACCGACCTTCTAATAAATGGTAGAAATATTAAATCCAAAATGTATGACCCCTTGTATATATCATGATCAGTTTTGCCTAAACTCTATAGTTATAATATAATATATATAGCAGGCTAGATTAATAAACAGGGTATCATTTGTATTTATTTTTCTTATAAAAAATAATCGCTGAAGTAGGAGAGGATTCGGTGACCCTAAATTTATGAAAACTCGAAGACTAACTAATCCAATAGAATACACATGATTCAATTTTTCTTTCCTGATCTCTGACGCAATTCCCATGTTCTCAGGCATCTTATCTGTATATGATTAGTTTGATAAAATATTGACGATCATTATTCAACGGTTTAATGAAGTGGGTCTTTCTTTGAAGAGTTTCAGGTTGAATTTTCCAAAATTACCTCCTTGTATATATGCATATAAAATAAAACAATGCTTAATATGATTTTCGCAGTGGGGTTGGTGGGGGCTTTATGGACCATCTCCCTGTTAATCTTTAATTTGCATGAAAAACTCAAATTAGTGACTGTGAATTCTGCTGTTTTCAATAGTATATATTGGTTAACTTTATAATCTCTTTACATGAATTGGTAGATTATCATGCTGAGTGCTTCTGCAAATAAGTTATCAAGATTACAACAACAATCAGAGGAATACGCAGCTTTGATCATGGAAGAGTTGGACCCAGAGAGATTTGGCTACATCGAGGTGTGGGTCCTCTTTAATTTTACTGCCAGATAAATGCTAATATCTCTCCCTCTCTCGCTCTATCTTTTCATGCATGCTCGGTAAATCCCATGAAATACTACTATAGGTGTAATAATTATCTTCATTATTTTCAAATGGGGCCCCAAGCATTATTAACTAAATATGTTTAATCAGAGTCAAATTTGATCCCTTGTCTTGTTTTGGGTTATGATAATTAACATTCTTAATAAGGGAAAAAAAATAAAAAAAAGAGGCGCGACAGTTGCAATTTTTACAGGAAAGTCCATTGCTAGGCTTAGGCAACAGAGCCTAGCAAAATTAATTTACCGAATCTTAGTGGGTCTCGATGTTGTTGAACCGCACACGAAGAAAGAATGAAAGAAGAGGAGAGAAATAACAATTTTTTTTTACAAGTGGCATAACTGCTCTGATTAAGCAAACTTATTTATGTCGAAGAATATTTGTGGCAGTTGAACAGCTCCCTCTCTTGTAGCTGGCTGGTTCACATTCTTATATATCTACTTTAATATGCACGTCTGTTGTATATATCATAGAAGACTTTTGATGAGAAAGCTAAGAAAATAATTAAGATTAACTGATATTGTATGAAAATGTCAATTCAGTTAGGTTAGAACAAAGAAGAGTCGACGCATGGAGTTTCTTAGGGGCTCAGATGTTTTGATGACGAACACTACGTACCATTAAATTAAAAAAAGAATAGAGCAGACAAGTAATGATAAATTCAACGAAAAATTGAATGTGAATTGTCATCATCTAGTTCAATTGTCATTGTCATGAACTACCTCAAGAATTTCTTCAATTTGGAAGAGTAAACATCGATTCTTTATTTATCCACCACTAGGTTTTCGAATTACGTATTCTCATTTCTGTTGCTGTCAAAATGTAGATCATAGAGACTGGCTAAGATGGTAGGATAATTTATTTCTCATGTTAGAGGACCGAGATTCTGAAAATAATAATAATAATTAGAAATACATTAATTTTAAATATAAATAATTTAATTACAATCCAAGTGAGAAGAGAAAGGATGAAGGTCGGCGTACAGATAAATAAACAAGTGTATCGGAAGTGCCTTGCTGACCTGTACTCTTTTTTTCTTTTTCTTTTTTAAATTTTAAATTGATAATTTGATCTATTATTCCTTCCACCGTTTGAACCTGAAAAACAAAAGCTGGATACCCATGTGGTCTGATGGTATTTCTCTCAGATAATGCTTAGCCTCTCACTCATACATAAAAAGCATCACGCGTGTAATAAGTTGACATGATCAAGATTGTCTTTTCCATCTTATATATAATTCCGCTGCTGACTTCTTCTTCTTGTTTTTTTTTTTTTTGCTGAAAATGATACGCAGCTATGGCAGCTAGAAACACTTCTTCTACAGAAAGACACGTATATGAACTACAGTCAAGCTCTGAGCTACACGAGCCAAGCCCTGAGCCAAAATCTACAAGGGCTAAGAACGAGAAGCCCGATAAGGAGAGTGAGCAAGCAATGCGTCTACTTTATTCAAGAGAATTGGAGAAGAATATGGGTTTTGACATTATGGGTTATGATAATGATTGGATTATTCGCATGGAAATTCTTTCAATACAAGCAAAGGAATGCTTTCCAGGTCATGGGTTACTGTCTCCTGACAGCTAAAGGTGCAGCCGAGACATTGAAGTTCAATATGGCTCTAGTTCTCCTGCCTGTGTGTAAGAATACAATCACTTGGCTCAGGTCCACCAGGTTGGGTCACTTGGTGCCTTTTGACGACAATATCAACTTTCACAAGGTATGCACAAGCTTACCAACCCCTTCCTCTTCTTGTCTGTAATCTGTATTGCTTCATTAATACGTTTACATCCTTTCAGGGTCCCATATAGAAGACTTTTCTAGAAAGTCAAATTTATTGGTTGATCTTTGCCATGAAAATAGAATAATTTGCTACTACCTGAAATATCGATCCCGGGAGGTTAGATGAGGTTAGCTGGAATCTAATAAAACTCAACTTATGTGACTCTCAACCACAAAAATAAACACAGCAGCAATAGTTGACAGCCTATAGGCTTTCATACTCCTCTTTTATTACTATTATTATTATTATTATTATTATTATTATTATTATTATTATTATTATGTTAACCACAAAATATGAATTTTGTTGTCTAAGAAGGAATTTAAAAGAAAAGAGCCACATAGAGGGCGGAAAACAAATATTATTCGTAAAAGGTTATCTGTCTTTCGGGGTTAATCTCAGCATTTCTTTCTTTTGTATTTGCAAAGGTCTTTTCGTTTCCTTCGACGTCTTAGACAAAAAAGAAGGGGTGGGGATGGATTGGTCTGGACATGACAAACTGAACACGTAACTGTCGTGTCTCTTAATAATGCGCTTTGAATTGGATTGTACAACTGTTTTGTTTTGGATTTTGATGAGTATGAGACATTATAAATTACATACTATAAAAATAATAATAACCTTATACCTTTTCATTTGTGTAAATATAAAAATAATAGCATTTTTTTTTTCAATTGTGTTCAAGCCATATGATTAATTTATATTAAAATAGATATATTTGTATTATTTATTTAGTTCTCATCAATTTATATTAAAAATAGATATATTTGTATTATTTATTTAGTTCTCATCTTTTATAAATAAAACAATTATTTTTTATATCTTGTGATTCTTTTATTATAAATAAATAATTCCTTTATTTTTTAAAATTATTTTGTTTATTAATATTTTATTCATTTATGAATATATATTAATTATATGAATTAAATTATTATTATTTTCATTTATTTTGTTCTTTTATTTTAAATTATTTCCCAAACAATTAACTACTTTTAATTTAAAAATAAATCATTTTATTTTTCATAAATACATATCTATTTATTCGTTTTTAAAAGTAATTATCTTTTATTGAATTTATTTATTTTCATGCATACACCAACCAGCTTTATAAAATACTTATGTTGTAATGGCTCGTGCTTTACCGTAACCAAAAATGTTCTTAAATTTGTGTTTGGCAACGAGGACACTTCTTCGAAATGAATTACAATTTGTTCTCGCTTTTCTTTTGGTTAAACTTAGGGGATATAGGATCAAATCTAAAGGATTATTCCTATTGTGGGGACTTGATCTTCGTGAACTCTTGTCTTTTCCTAGGGCTTCTACTAAATATTAGCGAATAAATACATGAACAACTTTAATTTTTTGTTTAACTAAATTCTCATCATTACAAAAAGTTCTCCTCATGCTAGCTAAGACCCAAATACTATTTCTTACCACTGATAAAAGATGAAAAATTTAGTCGAGCTTAAATCAATTTAATGGTGTACAAAATGACATCATTAAATCACAAAATGTTATATATATATATATATATATATATATATATATATTATTTAATTACTTTATGGTGGATTACGCTGATTTAATATTTCTTAAATGGTGCAGACCATAGCAGCAGCAATTGTAATTGGTGTGATTCTCCATGCTGGAAACCATCTAGCCTGTGATTTTCCAAGGCTTATAAATTCATCTGATGATCACTATAGAGAATACCTAAGTAATGATTTTGGTGTAATCAAACCTTCCTACGCAAAACTGGCTAGCGGGACTGAAGGTGTGACTGGGGTTTTAATGCTGATCAGCATGGCCATTGCATTTACACTTGCAACAAGATGGTTCAGGAGGAGCCTCATTAAATTTCCAAAACCCTTTGACAGGCTAACTGGATTCAATGCGTTCTGGTATTCACACCACTTGTTTGTCATCGTCTACATCCTGCTCATCATTCATGGCGTGTTCCTGTATCTTGTTCATAAATGGTACAAAAAGACGGTGAGTTAAGAAATCTTTTGCTTACTAATTCTAATGGAAGTGGATGCTTTTCTGTGTTTGAGATTGTAAAATGACGGCGATTTCTTGCTTGCAGACATGGATGTATCTTTCTGTACCAATTTTACTATATTCCGGAGAAAGGGCGCTCAGGTTTTTTCGTTCTGGCTTATATACTGTCAGGCTTCTCAAGGTATAACATCCCGATGACCTCTGTCATTTCAGTTCAATCTTATTTTTGATGTCCACATGCTACCATCTTGAAAGAGCCCTGTAAACTGGGACAGTACTTCTGTGAAGTGTAAAACCTACTGTACTAGATTTTTGTCATCATTCTATTTCTCTTTCAGGTTGCAATTTATCCTGGAAATGTTCTCACATTGCATATGTCAAAGCCTCCCCAATTCCGGTACAAGAGTGGACAGTACATGTTTTTCCAGTGCCCTGCTGTTTCTCCATTCGAGTGGTAAGTCACTATCAATTTCTTAACTCACATGAAAATGTCATTTTTGGTGGTTTAAAACACTTTCAGCTGTAGTCTACCAGAGAGAGGTGCTTGTAAAATACATCTAGACCAACTACTAGCAAGAAACTTGCTCATTTTGTGCCTATTCTCTTTATGGATATGTCATTATTTTTGTGTGATTATTTTCATTTTCTGATGAAAGCCAGTAAAAAAGAAATTTTATAGGAATCAATATTGATTTCTTTCTTTTGTAATTGAGGATCGATTGACATCAACGGTGTCAGTTGGTTTCTTTGCTCTAATACCTGATTTTCTCCATAACTTACAATCAGCATTCTTTTATTTCTCCACTCAGGCATCCGTTTTCAATTACCTCCGCACCTGGTGATGACTACCTCAGTGTTCACATTCGGCAGCTAGGTGACTGGACTCAAGAGCTAAGAAGAGTGTTCTCTGAAGCCTGTGAACGTCCTGAAGCCGGTATGAGTGGACTTCTCAGGGCTGATGAAACGACAACAAAAAGGTACAGAATATGTCTATGTTTCCCTTTTCTTTTCCCACTCTGTTCCTTTTTCCTTTGGATAGCATTTTGTGATAAATTGTTTGTATGACATTCTTGTCTATTGACAGCTTGCCAAAGCTCTTGATAGATGGGCCTTATGGCGCACCGGCACAAGATTACCGTAAATATGACGTGTTGTTGCTTGTTGGTCTGGGAATCGGAGCAACACCTTTCATCAGCATTCTAAAAGATCTGCTTAATAACATTGTCAAAATGGAGGAGCAGGCAGTAAGTGACCACAAACCTGACTTTCACCTTTCCAATCTGCAATGTATACATATGATCGTTCCTTCAATGCTATAGATTCTGTATTGCGAACTATAGCATATTTCCTGACTTGATCCATGGTAATCTTTTAAATGCATTGTCACAAGTCTGATTCTCGTTCTCAGGATTCGGTCTCGGACATCAGCAGGACATCAGACCTGACAAGTAATGATACCCCAACCTCTAACAAAGTTTCACCAAAACGTAAGAAGGCTGTAAGGACCACCAACGCTTATTTCTACTGGGTAACAAGGGAGCAGGGTTCTTTTGATTGGTTCAAAGGGGTCATGAATGAAGTTGCAGAGCTTGATCAAAGGGTAATCAAGCCAACTTAGCCTGAAATTATGCAGATTACAGAAAAAATCCGCTTGGTTTCCTTGATTGTTGACTTTGTCGTTGGACTATTCCAGGGTTTGATCGAGATGCATAATTACTTGACCAGTGTGTATGAGGAAGGCGATGCTCGATCAACCCTCATTACCATGGTCCAAGCCTTAAACCATGCGAAAAACGGCGTGGACATTGTCTCTGGCACCAGGGTAATTACTAATTATTTTGTTTAGGCTCATTGCATGTTCATGTTGCGGCTCGGGTGTTATATCAGCAGGGCTTTTCCAAATTTTCTGACGCCTTCAATTACACATAAGTTACATTCTGTGCAGACAAATGACAATAGTGCACTGAAATATTAGACCATGCAGGTCTACTCACAATTCCTCGTTTTTATCATCAGGTGCGAACGCATTTTGCAAGGCCTAATTGGAAGAAGGTTCTTTCTAAACTATGCTCCAAGCACTGTAATGCAAGGATAGGTGAGTATACCTTCTAGCTAACAGGGTTTTTTTTAGCAAAGAAAGCCTATTCTTCTGTTCTAATCATATCACTATGGTTTTTGGAGCAGGAGTGTTTTACTGCGGAGCACCAGTCTTGGCTAAAGAACTAAGCAAGCTCTGCTATGATTTCAATCAAAAAGGCTCCACAAAGTTTGATTTCCACAAGGAGCATTTCTAAGTGAACAAGGGATGGTATATATATATATTATTTACACCTTTTTTCCACAAAACTCTTCTCTAACACCTTCCCCGACTGCAAAATAATTTATAATAAGCCAATGAAGCACTGTACAGTCTTGGGCAGAAGGGGTCGAAAAAGGTATATAGATGGATATGTGGTTATGTCTAGCACACCAAGCACAGCCAGAAAAGTTATTCTGGCCGGTGAAATGGCTAGTGGTTTCAGAGGTGAACCCCAGCCAGTTCAGAGTTGACATGTCGATAGTGGAAGTAAAAGAATGGAGAGGTTGACATAATGTGATAAGTTTGCCATGCATGATTGGTAAACATTCAAAGGTGGACAGTTTTGAAAGGGAGAGTCCTGAGGTAAGCTTGCAGAGAATCCTTCTGGAATGTCAATGCTGCTGGGAGGAGTCAACCATGTGAAATTGCATTGATTATAGTAAGCAAATTATATGTACATGATATTCAGTGTATTTATTTTCTCCCGATATATTTTGGTCAATATAGATGTTATTTGTAATGATCATTAGGGCTACCATTGGAAAGTAAACGGGGTCCCGTCTGTTAGGAATAGAGTTTCTATTGGTTGGAGTTGCAACCATTTTGATAGAATTCGAATAAAGTATTTAACTAATTGCTTTATTAGTTATTCGATTTGCTTGCTTTTCTAGCGTAAAAAAAATCTAAACTTTTTAAAAAACAATAAGAATCCAAGACTCGGTTTATTTAATTAACTGAATTCAATAAACTTTATTAATTTAATAATATATAAAAAAGAAATTATGTTTTAATAACATCAACAACAGTAAATAATAATAAAATAATAATTAATTACCTAGAGGTTCAGAGTGGTGAGGCACTTTATCCTAAAAGAGTCAGGTTCAATCTCCTTCGTATGGAGGACTATTTGAGACACTATTCTTTAAGGCTCACCGTGCGAACATGGATCAGTCAGCGATATCGGACACCGTAGTTTATAATAAAATCATAATTAACTATAAAAAAGGCTGCCAATACCATACTCATTGAGGAGAATAAAAGAAAAGGGTCTATAATACGTATATTTAATCTTTAAATTCAATTAATTTCAAATATTCAATTGATTTCAAATAAAAAAATTGTTAGAAAAATCAATTCTAACAAAGAATGACGAACAAAAATACCAGAAATAGCCTGATAATTTTTTAAATAAAGAGTGAAGAATCATTTAGAAATCAAGTAAAAAAAACAACAGGGCCCAATCTTTAACTTAAAAAATATAAGAAAAAAAAATGAACTCGCAATTCGTGAAATGAATAATCAAAAAGCTCACTTTTAAACTAATATAATATTCAAGATTGAAATCAGAAATAAAATTTTAAAGAATAAAAAAAATTAATCGGAATAAAAAAATAAAGTAAGGGTGAAATTGCGAAAACAAATAGTTCACTTTTAATAACATCTAAATAAATTTTATGTGCTAGTTAGTTTTTCTTTTTATTATTATTTCAAGGCAGGCACATCATCTTACTATGCATCTAGCTTCTCTTCACCGACTCTATGAATATGTTTTTAAAGGTATTTAAATTATTTTATCATTCGAACAATAGATAAAATTACAATATTGTCCTTGCCAAAAAAGTAAAAACAATTTTTATTTTTCCATCAAAAACATGTTCATGTTCCCATTGTTTTTTTTTTATTTCTGTTCCAAAACAATAAACCAAAGGACTGTAAAGGTTACTAAAAACTCAATGATGCTGCTGCTGCTAAAAAAAAACACGATTACTATATAAACAGCGATACATGCGTATAAGATTATTATTATATTGAAGAGCATGAAACAAGAAATACGGTCTCTTAAAATATTGAAGAGAAACTAGCCCTCTGCACTTACAAGCTCGAGCTCCAGCAAAATGTCCGACGGCAATCAGATAGTTCCATTAGCACCGGCTAAATTTTATCAGAGAAGCAACGAAGAGTCGATGCAGCCCAGAGCCTTACGGCAAAAAAGAAGTGGCAAATGTTTTTTTTATTTTCTTGCTTTGATTGTCCTCCTGAGTGCAATCACCTTGGTTTCTGCAATAATTGTGGCGCCAAGAACTCCGCATGTAAAATTAACCTCGGTTGCCGTCGAATATCTAATTTACAGCAACGATCCAATCCCTTCATTCAACATGACACTAGCAGCTGCGGTAAGTATCAAGAACTCAAATTTTGCTCGCTTCAAATTTGAGAATTCTAGCTCTAGTGTTCTGTGCGAGGGCGTGGTAGTTGGTGAGGCAAAACTGGGCAGCGGGCGGGTTGGAGCTAGAAAAACAAGGAGGGTGAATATTGCTGTGAAAATCAGGTCATCAGATAGTCTGTCCGAAGCTAAGAACCTGAGTGGTGATTTTAATTCTGGGAAGTTGAAGCTGAACAGCTATGCCAAGCTGAAAGGAAACGTTCGTTTGTTTGGAATTGTGAAGAACAGGACTGCAGTAATGAATTGTGGATTGAATCTTAATTTGACTAGCCGTTCAATCCAAGACATACAGTGTATCTAACTAAATGTATAATTGTTCCTGTAAATATTGTGAGAGTGTTGCATGATTATTTTGTTGTCTGTAAAATGTTTCGGGAATATATATATGCCTGTGTGTGTATTTTCAGCAAATCAATTCTGTAAAAGGTTTCTGTATTTTTATATAGATTAATTTCTCATCCTATATTATTCAGCTTCTTAACATAGAGCTTCTAGCTGTGCTAGCTCCCATAACGAATAGCTAGTTCCAGGTTGTTTCGTGAGCATGCATGTCCTCCAACTTGTTTCCAATAAAATATCTCTCAATGCATCCAAGTTTCTACGTGGGCCGCATTGGCAGCTCGACGATGGAGAAAGAAACCTTAAGGGCAAAGGTAACTTGCTGAACTCGAAAAGGTGTTCATTGATTATGGATGTGAAAGAAACATGGGACCGTGAATTTTAAAAGGCCTCCATGAGAATTCAATTGCAAGGCACCGATAGGGACTTGTTTGGGGGAAGATAAGCACTACTGATGATGCTAACAGCCGAACCAACCCTCCTGTTGTATGAAAGACGTGTACCTCAGGGTTTTGCAGTGGCTGATGGAAATGACACACGGTTTGACTTCGACTTGTTGTGAGATTAACCTAATGAAATCCATAACAAGGGATGAAAGGATCTTGTTTTTGACGTGTTCTTTTGTTTTTAATTTTTTCTGAATAATAAGATCGTGTTTGTTTTTGTGGTGCCACCGGAGGTTGATAAAACGCTGAGAGATTAAGTGTTTGGTTAATTTTGAGAAACAAAAATTTGACATGGAAAATATATAATGAAAACCACATTCTACAATAAGCAGCTAAGCTAATACTTGATTTTCAATTTAAAAAGATGTTTGGGAGTGTGGTCACACTGGAAGCTGAGAAAAAAACTATGGTTTCGATGACTGAGAAGTTGAAAAATTGTTGTGTGTCTCATTTCAAAAAGTTAGCCAAACTTGGTTTTGTGAAAAGCGACGAGTAGCTATTTTCATGCGTTTATTCTCTGCCATTTATCTTCAATTTGTGGTGTGATTTTTTATTATCCTAAAAATATTACTGTTAGCATTAATTAAAAGAATTTACTTCACATTGTCCCTCACTGCCTCACCAAAATTAATTCACCATCTGCCTCTCATTCCTCAAAACCGTCCCTCACTCTCCCCTTCTCATTTCCACCCTCCCGTCCCTCAAACTCATCAAAACTGCAAATATACACAAACCCATATGTGAACCAACCATGGGAAGATTAGCAGAGTTCTGAGGGAGCTGAAGAGTAGAAGGGTCCACATTGAGCCCATCTTTCAAGAAAAAAAATTATAGTCATCCATGGTAAACACCTGAACTGTTATCCTAGAATCCCAAACCCAGTATGTGTATGTATATATAAATAAATATACGTTTATGTCTATGTCATTTAAATAAATTTTACAAGTTGAAATCAATATGAAATACTTAGTAACTAAGCACTTGAAATTGCTCAAACTCAACCATAATTTTAACCAAATACTATAGAAATTATTCTGAATCGCAACTAAAATACTTTTCATGAAACTATTTTTTTTAAATTTCAACCACAAAAACAAAAACAATACCGAATACACCGCATCTGTTTTACTGCATATAATGAAATCCATATTCTGATGCCCCTGAAAAAACCATGTGATTCTCTCCCGTGCTTCTTGATGAACTAGACGTGTTTTTCTATTTCTTTCGTGGTTGCCCTCGATCCTATTTCATGTCCCCAACAGCTTCATGAGTTTAGCCACGCTTCCATAAAGAGTTCCATTGAGATTATCTAATACATCACCGGAGAAATATTTTTCCAATCGATGCAGGCTTAGAGAGCAATGATTTTATCTTCCACGTGTTTCCATAGCTTGGTGGTATTGTAAGATTTCGGAACTGACTTGGAGTGTGGATGGCATTATTTTTTAAATGATTTTCATTCAAAAATATAAAAAAATATTATAATTTTATCTTTTAAAAATTATTTTTGATACCACTGAATGAAAATATTCTAAAATTAAAAAATTAAAAAATTAAAACACGGCAACAAACATTATCTTCAAGTCACAGAAATGGACTTTGCTTGTGAGACAGAATAAAACCAAAATGCCCAACTCCTTTGCTTGGGCTTGGAAGCTGTATTAAGCTTACAAAAATGTAAGAGGAACATTGATGTTCTAATCCCATGGCCTGGTGTGCAAGGCCTGGCTGCCAACTTTTTCATCTCAATATCTAGCCAGCTGGGCTACATATAAGCTTTTCTGTGTAATAGACTTGGCTTCGATGACAAATTAATTTGAAAAACAAAATCATGCTAAAAATAAATAAAATAGAGATTTTATTTTTAATAAAAAGTATCAACCATTGCTGTCATTGCCCCTCTCGTACACTCTTTAACTTGCATCACCATATCTACACTTTTAATTCAAATTTTCAATATAATCTTGAACAAGGATTTGAAAAAAATGAATGAATGAAATCCCATGTAAATGAAATTGTAGCTTGAGTATAAGGTAATTTTGGCATCACCTAGAGCATGTTGATTTGCATATATCAAAGGTGCTATTTGACAACAATATAAAAGAAAGAAGGGGGCATGATAGTTGAGAGGAATCAAAATAGAGAAGGCTTTGCAAGAAAAACTTCAAAAGGAGTTACATTAATTTGAATTTTTATTTAACTATATTACTGATAAAGGGAAATATGATGCTGGTAAGTGAAAATTGAATTTGAAAGTTTAATGAGAAACTAAGCCTCTCAAGTTTTATCATATTTGTTTTTTTAAAAAAAAATATTTTATCTTTCAATTTTCCATTTTTATCATGTTAATTTTTTTTGTTACTTTTTAGATGATATTGAGATATTTTATAAGCTTCTAGGATGAAATTAAGATCGATACATCAGATGGAAATGGATGGCGGGGGAAAACTAAAATAAAAATGAAATATGTGGAGATTGATTGGAATTAAAATGAAAGATAGGAGGGTGTAATTGGAACAAATCAAAGTTTTTAGATGAAATTCAGAAAATATATAAACTTCAAGGGATAAATTGAAATTTGCCCCTGATTTTCTCAAAAAACATAAGAAAAAAATTAAAAGTCTAAGTCTAAGAGTCAAGACGTATAACACAAGCAAACGCGTTGGGACCAAATATAAAAGGTTTGACAATTTACTTCATTTACATGTCAAACAATGTGGACAAAATTCAACAAATTGCTATAAGATAAAATAAAATAAAATCGAATCATTCCCTTCTTGAGTTTAGTCATGGCGGAGAGAGAACAGGCCAAGCCCTTAGCCCCGGCAGCATTCCAAATCCGCAGCGATGAAGATGAAAACATGCCGGCGCCTGCGAAAAGTCACCGACGAAATTGCATAAAGTGCTGTGGCTGCATCACTGCCATTTTCTTAATTCTTGCCACCACTATTGTAGTCCTAGTCCTCACAGTTTTTCAAGTCGAGGATCCTGTGATCAGGATGAACAACGTGTCGGTGCAACGGCTAGAGTTTGCTAACGGGACTCTCCGGGCTGATGTTAACGTTACACTTGTAGCCGATGTCACCGTGAAAAACCCTAATTCAGCCACGTTCAAATTCAACAACGGTACAACAACTGTTTACTGTGGTGGCATGGTGGTTGGTGAGGCTAATACTCCGCCGGGCAAGGCCAAGGCAAGACGGACGCTGCATATGAATGTCACGGTAGATTTAATTCCGAGCAAATTGTTGGCCGTTCCAGGCTTGATGAGTGACATACTTTCGGTAGGGAAATTGAATGTGAGCAGCAATACAGTAATTGGCGGCAAGGTGAGGATACTCCAAATTATTAAGAAATACATTGTGGTGAGAGTAAACTGCACCATGACCTATAATTTTGCAAGCCAGGCGATTCAAGGAGGGCATTGCAAGCCACATCTTAGCATCTAAGGGTTGTAGTAAACAAACTATATATACTGTAGCTTTCACGTTTTACTGATATAATCTTTCTTGTTGTAGCTTTCATGTTTCACTATATTGTATGAATTTGTACTTGAAAACCAGGGTTTGCTCCAGATAAAATTGGTCCAATCAAATCTAAACTTAATTACTGGCCGTACCTCTCCGGAAAGAGGACATTCTCTGCCATAATCCGATGAGAGTACTCGTTTTGCTTAGACCATGCTTTTTGGAGTGGCGGAACGGTAAAGTCATTTTTGATTCCTAGATTTTCCACTGCAAAGAACACAAAAAAGTCCTGCAGTTTCTGTAAACGTAAATAGTATTTGTTATCATATGTCTTGAAAATGAACCCGGAACTAAAATATTGAAGAAAGTTCTTGGAGGAAATTTCGTGCATGGAGAAAACAGCCAAACGAAAGCCTCCCAAGTGACCATCAGAATTTCTTTCGGAGGCCCCTTGCTGGTCAGTTGATCAATGAGGCCAGTCGTTTTGTAATCATCAAGTCAACATATATGGTTTGTAGTCAAGATACCGACATTTTACGTTTGAATTGGTAGCTGCTACGTTGTTTTCGTGCGAAATTCTATTACAAGACCTATTGGGATTTTGCAAAATTCTAACTGTGATTTGACAGATTTTATTTTTTTGTAAGGGCTAATTTCATTGCTGGAAATAGAATATATTTAATTCTATAATTTGCAAATCAAATCAGAAATAAACCATTAGAAAAAAGTGGTTGTAAACGCAGAACGAGTTTGTATTAATTTGAACCCTCCACCCACTTTCGTATTCCAATTGTGTGTTGTCTTCGAGTATTTCAGCACTCCTCTTTTCATACCAAACCCTAAGAGGTGTGAAAACGTGAAACCGAACTCAAGAATAGTCTGCTACTCGGAATTTGGTGGAGTAAAAATACAGGAAAAATTTCTTACTTTCCCTCTTTGTTTTTATTTCGTTGATTGATTGCATGCCTGCCCTAAGTTGTGACAGGATTTTGAATGATTTTTTATTTAAATATATTTATATTTTAAAACAAAATATTAATATGTGTGTTTGATAAAATAAATCGAGAATTATCTATGATAATTAATTTAGCGGGGAATTATTTAGTATTATTTTTAAATTCAAAATAGTATGCCAATATTTTATGTGTGACTGAAAGCTAAAATAATCAAAAATATAATATAACACTGTTCGAAATATATTTTAAAATTTTGGAGTTAGGTTCGTTGTATATTTCATTATTTTATCTTTTAAAATCCTTAACAATTGATTTTATGTGTTCATTGTTTGCGAAATAGGAACGATGATTTTAATGATATTTTTTATTTTTTTCTTGCTTGTTTTGTTTTTCAAAAATTTTATTTTTTTATTCTTCTACGTAATTTAAAGATTTTAATTTGTCTGAACATATTTTTAATAGTTCTAGTCATGATAATGATGGTAACTTAGAGATGGATTTTAATGATATTTTTTTTTTGTAGATTGAAAATCAACTGTTTATTTTTGTTATTTGATTATTCTAGGTGTATTCACAATTTATATTTTGTTGTTGTGTTTAATTTAAATTAGATTATAAAATAAATTAATCTTAATATAATGAATCTTCTTGTTTCTTAACTATAATAATTTTATAATGATGATTTTATTAAAACCTACTAAATAAATAATTTTATACTGATGATTTCATTGAAACCTACTAAATAGATAAATTTTTATTGAATTAAAATTTATATATTTCAAAGACAACTCGGGTTCCACAAGAATTCTTCGTAAATTTATTATTTTTCCCAAACTTATATATAATAAAATTCAAACAATTAATTTTTTGTGTTAAAAATATAATTCCGGTCAAGAGGAAGTGGTTTATATATATATAGACAGGGCTTTGTCTCATCTTGTGCCGCCGATTATAAAGATGCAAGTTCCTTTTCCACAACTGTTTATTTGAGGTTAACCTGGGCTTCCCTCGAAAGGATGCCTTGGACATGTAAATATGATATTTAAATCACCAAGACCCAAATCCCTCTATCATTACTTCCCCAAAACCCATTTATCTCGATTCATTGAATGGCAAGCCCTTGTCGTAGAGAGGCCACCAAGATGACTTTATCCATTCAAAACAATGTCCTCATAATGAGAAGAATGATTTTTTTAATTCCCCGTCCATGATTGCTGGCTTAACGAGCTAGTTTCAAGACATATCCCCCTTGATTAAGCAAGAAGTTTTAGTTGGGGGATCAAAGGCTAGTATTCCTGGGTAGACGCAGCAACAACTTTGGTGGGTGTGGGAAAGCTCGCCTCGTCTAGCAATGGTACAAAACAGCGATCCTAGATAACAAGGATATGATTAATCTCTCCTAACCTCCAAGCTAATGCTTAATGAGGCAGTAATCACTAACCAACGCAAAAGCAGGTGACCTCAAAGCTTTGTGGAGAAGGAATAACCGGTGTCCAAGCCAGTCTTCGCTTGTTTTTAAAGTTATAATAGTTTAATATATCTCTAAATAAATAATATTCATCACGAAAAAGTGCGCACAGAATCTTATCACTGTCCAAAACGACAAAAGGGCTGCCACGGGATAGCACAGCAGAGTAGTAAATGCAGCAGCAGTTTTGTTGGACCCAGGCCTGGCAGCGGCAGACAGATTTTAATCTCCGACGTTATTTCACAACACATACACAATGGGGTTGCATCAACATCATCGCTAACCTTCCTTAATTCCAAGACCATGATTAGACCATGAAAAGAGAGTCTGTGGGATAAACCCGAGAGAAAGTGGGCAAAAGGGACTAGATTAATTTGGCTTGGCGGGCAGAAAGATGGCATCTTTACTCCCTCGATGTCTCTCTGCTCTCTCCATGCTTTTAGAAAAGAAAATCTTTTTCCTGTTCAGGTTTCCACTTTCCCCACTTCTCTGACCACTAAAGACACCTATTATATCCTGACTTCAGGATCGAGGACACTTCACATAAATCCAAAAACACCCCTCGTTTTCATGGATCATTGCATATTACTCCTTTTCTGTTTCTTCATCATAATCGGACCCAAAAATCGCCTAAGTCGAAAGAAATTTGCCATGAGGACATGGCACACATGCAACGCAGCTGCTAATTCTGTTTTTCTTGATAAATCACGAAACATCGTCTTTTTTTCTATGTTTTTAACAATGCTGAAACTACATCGAACATCTTTTTGCTAATTATCACCAAACAAGCCTGATAGCCCTTTTTACATTCGGAGTAGAGTTAATTAGCGAGTACTAATAAACTATTATCCCGTATCCACAAGCTTAATCATTATTAGTGTCCATTAGGAAATTAGAAAATGCAGTGCAATTTTTTTTTCTTTTAAAAGCAATATAGATTTTGTTTTAGAAATAATTAAAAAGTAAAAAATTAAAAACGTGATTCGACCAATATGAACCAAGAATTCCTCTAAACTAAGGCATATTTACAAAGGAATAGTTTCAAGAGAGAGAGAGAGAGTGTACTAGTGGTTTTCCAAGCCCTGCTGCTGCTCATTTCAGAAACCTCAGAAAGATCATATCAATCTCTGCTCAATCAAATCTCATTTTCCGGGCTTTTTTGGGTCCATAAGAACCTTTCCCTTCATGATCTGACGACTCAACATTATTTCTATTGATTTCTCATGTGAAGGATCACTCACTGACCTTGATAACACAGAAGAATCAGAATCTGCAAACCCAGCAAAACAAGGACATAAAACAGAACTGGTTAACTGGAAGGCCATATGGTATTTGGTTCAAGTAATTAAGAGTGATCAGTTCATTAATGAGTGTTTTACCTCGAGAAGCATTGAATGATCTCTTGCAATGAAGGATAGCACTCTGGATCCCATCGTGTTGCTGCAACAGCGAATCATCTCTCCTGTTTGACAAAACAGGACCCGGAGGAGCCGCTTCCGCCGACGACGACGAAGCTGATCTTCTTTTCCCTAAATGCTTGCACACAACACTCAACCCAGAAGGCAAATTCCCCTGTTTTTGACCCTTAGCCACCGCCGGAGCTTCCACACTTTCCTTCTCCTTTTCAACTTTATCAGCCGTTGTAGTTTTCTGGGTCACCGTGGATGGTGGCGGAGCAGCCGGTGTTTTTAGCCCAGAACCTAAACTTAGTTGACCAGTTAATTTCAATTTCTCTCCGTACCGTTTAGAAACACGGATATAAAGAGGCTTAACTTTCTGTAGATACTTCTGCATTACATCCTTTGAAAATTTCTGCTTCTCGTCTGAAGAAGCAACACCAGCAGCTGAAGCAGTTGATTCTTCTGTAGAATTCTGCTTCTGCGATGACTTGATACTTTTGCTATTATCTCTAGTAAACAAAGACATCACAGGAACTTCGTCAACCTTAAATTTCACAGTAAATAGCTTACTTTGCTTGCCATTTTCCTCGTTCTTCTCCCGTTGTAGTTTGGGAGTAGAAGAAGCTAATGAAGGCACCACATTAGCTTCAGCCTTTTCATTTGTTGTTGCAGTGTTTGGTTTCTTCTTTAATCCCAACATGAATACGCGAAATTTTACAGCAGATTTTAGAATAGACACGGATAACTGAGAGGATTTTGAGTTTGGCTCAAGCGAAGATGGTTCGATTGGCACAAGCCTTCCTTTGAAAAACAAATCATCAGAAGGAGAAAGAGCAAGATTTAGATCACTCCTGTCGTTGCTAGAAGCCGAAGAGAGAGTGAAATCAATCTCCCTCTCTTCGTCCATGTCATCATCCTCAACCTCATCAGAAGCCTCAGCAGCATCGTTCTCCTCCTCGGAATCAGCCCCATTGTCTCCTTTGTTCTTCTTTATGCCGTCTCCTCCTTCCTCTTCTTCATCAGGAACTGCAAACTCCAAATCAAAAAAAGGCCCGTCATCGTTATCATTCTCGTCATCAGTTTCCGCTCTGTTTGGAGACACAGCAGTGACAGTTTTGGTGGCGCGTACGTTACAATTACCATCTCCTCCACCGCACCCACCACCACCACCACCACCAGCAGCAGCAGCAGTACCACCACCTCTCCAGTACTTGAGCAAGCTAAAAGCTTCCATTGTAGGGAGAGCCAGAATACTGAAAGGGGAATAAATGACCGAGTCGGTGGTTGTTTAATAAGAGGGAGAAAGGGGAAATGAGAGTAAAAGGAAGGAATCTTTTTGAGTGAGCGAGTGAATGAGGGGGGTCAGCTGAGGTGAATGGGAGTTGCAAAACGGTGCCTGGAAATGGTGGCAGAGCGACAGAGAGAGTAAGCTTTTTTACCATGACAGAAAGAGAGAGGGAAAGAGCGATTGGCTTTTATTTTGTCCGGACTTGTTAGGGTGTTGCAGGTTAGTCATGTGAGTGAGACCAGTCTGAGAGTCAGAAATTCTAGAGAGTAGGATATAGGGTTGTTCAGAAATGTAGGGTCTTTTCTCTCTCTTTTTATATATAAGTTTTTGGATTGGAAAAATAAATGGAAAATAACACATTATTTATTTAGTCTAAAATAAAATATTCCCATGTAAATTAATTAATTCTAAGAAACAACACCAGATTCAATGTTGAGAATACCCGATTAAAAATTCTATTGTCAAAAGAAAACGAAGAGCGATAAACTCGTACGAGAGAGAAAAAATAGATCACCGGAGCATTTTTTTTATATTTTAGAACGTGGATGTCCATGTCATCCATTCATTTTCATCCCACAGCATGTTAGATCTAAGTTTATAAGATATGAATTTTATTGTTTTTCAAGTATTTTTAAACAGTAAATATCATCCTCCTACCTTTTTTTATTTATAAAACCAGGTTATTTTTCAAAATAAATAAATGTAGAGATGGAGTTACAGCTGTGTAGAGCATACGGATATTGTGTAATAAATGGCTGAAAGTAGTACTCTTACCTGTGGTGAGTCCATCTAGTTTTCACATTGCGGTCAATATTGTAATGCACCGCGTCGCCTCATGTATCCTTCATCTGGTAATGATCTCAAAACTGAGACCTGAGACAAAATCATTTGTTTGTTCATCCCAAACAACCTTAAGATTTGTTGATGAAATATCGAGTTGGGTTTGTTGGTCTCGGGAATTTCTTATTTCATATTATTTTCTGATAACCCATTATGTGGTATTAGTGTCACGAAGAGAACTAGATAGAGGAGTTGAGTTTCCCCACAACTGGGGCCATGCGGTTTAAAAGTTTAAGGATTTGATTTTCAATACGAGGATATAGCAAACCTGTTTTGAGATGCTATTTTCAAGGTATTGATTGCTATTATTATATTTGCTTAATATATCCTTCGATACAACACATTGTTAAGCTAAGAATTACCTCTATAAATTTTATTTTTAATGAACTTAAATACAGGTTTCCAAGTAGCGTGTCTGTGGTGACAAAGAGTCTAAGATATGCACGATATATTTCAGGTTCGAGTCATGATATATATTTCTTGTAAGAATTTGAGACAAATAGAATTTTAATCATTTATCTAGATCATAAAATACATTTTTTAGAAATAAGATTTCATTGAATCAACAAAAAAAACTTAAATATAGGGTTTGCATGAAGAAAAAAAAGATAAAAAAAATCTAATTGAATTTAGTCAATATCGAAATAGTACTAACAAAACAAAAACAGTATTTAAAATCAATATATTGGTAAAGTTTAGATTCACGCAACTTTAGACCTTTATAGAGTTTTTAGACAGACACAACTCTTCAGACCAATATATTTTAGAGCTTAAAATGCAATTTTTCATTCAAATTAATTGAACAGCATGGCGGAGTTGTTATGCATAATTAATTAATTCTAAGAAAATAATCAATTAATTTCTAAAATTAATATATATATATATATATTACATATCAAATCACATCATATACTATAAGATACAGGATAAAGTTGTGTGTAACTAATATATTAGCTATATTTTATAACAGATTTGACCGGATGTAAAAAGCGTCCCAACTACTTCAGTTATTCACTACCATTACTTTATGTTTCGTAACTGACAAGGTAATTTGACTGGTGAGCTCAGATCTGCTGTCTTTCTACACGTTGTTGAGCGGGTAGATGCATGCATGTGTGTGAACATTGCCATCTATTAAGTTTTTCAAATATTTATTTATTTAAAAATATATTAAAAAATATTTTATTTTTTAAAAAATATTTTGAACATTATTATATCAAAACTCTTATAATACTAAAAAAACATTTTATTTTTAAAAAATCAATTTTTTAAAAAGTATTTCACGAGTAACTCACAAACACAAACGGCCAGTTGTAAATGAAATGAGCTCGCCGAAGCATCTCCGTGTCTGCAGTTTCCAGTGAAAGGTAATGGCTCAACTTCCACGATTACACTAGAATTAAATTGATGTTGTGACTTTAATTATATATTGTGTTCAACTGTTCATCAACGATGATATTTTTCAAATGACATGGTTTTGAATGGTGATTTTTAAAATTATATTATTTTATATATATATAAAATGTTGTATTCATTCACCATTTGCTCTTATTTTTCATGTTAATTGCCCCATTTTTCCAGTTTTTTTTATATTATTACATATGACAACCTTCGACCTCTAAAATTGCGATGAATGCTTGATGGGTTCAGAAATTCCAAAGAATCTCTTTCACTCTTGCCACAATAACTAATAAGAATTGATTTTCTCTACTGGTGGCAACATCGATAAGAGTGATTCTTCATTAAATGCAGTCTTTTCGAGAGAAAATTGGTGGAACCTGCAAGTCTTTCATTAAATGCAGTGGTATTTTGTTTTAAAAATATTTTAAAATAATTTATTTTGATATTTTGAAATGTATCTGTATTAAATAAATATTTTAAACAATTTTTTTTAAAAAATAGAATAATCTAACCACCCAACAGCCCATGGTGAGAGAAGTGGTGAAAAGGTAAAAAACGTGGCTAGTGAAAAAGAAAACACAAAGGAAAGCAAGTTTGACTGAGCACTCTTCCTTCTCTGCCGTCGAGCCAGGGTCTAGGCCCTGCGCCTTCTTGGTTAACCCAAACTAATATTTTTTTTACACTGCGACAAGGATTGGGTGCCAGCTACGATACTTGTTAGCAAAGCTGCCACGTAAAACTCACGAGCCACTCATGCAAGTACGGGACACGTAACCACGTTGCGTTGCATTGCATTGCACCATAAACTAAAAAAAAACTGTGCTTTATTGTTCATTTCATTCCACCATTTTTTAAAATGTCAGTGGCATCGGGCACTGCATATGTCAACAGTCAGTGCTTTAATGTTGTTGTTGTTCTTCTTTTATTTTATTTAAAGAGTTTCTTTTAAATAATAGTTATTTGTTGTTATGCGTTTAATTTTGGAAAAAGATTTTTTATCCATCTATTTTTTAATTTTTTATATCAATGAATTTCATTTTAAAAATAAAAAATAATTATTTTTAGATGATATTTCTAATATATTTATCAATGCATAATATATATTTTCCCTTTATATTGTTTCAATAAATTTAATATGTCTGTTTATTTTTATTATCAATTAATTAAATAAAAATAACTAATTTTTGGTAAACATAACTTGATAAATACAATGTCTTGCAAGATTAAATATTTGCATCCACATTTGTCTCTCAATTTCTTAAATTTTATAATTTGTTGTTGATTTTTTAATTATTTATTAGCACATACAATTTTCTGCTTATCAGATTATAAGCATACATAAACCTTTTAATTTACATTTGATTTTGGGTTAAAAAACTATACAAAATATATTTAAAAAACTTGTATATATAATTATTATTTTTATGAAAAATAAAATAACCAGAGCGGGTGACACAACGAGTTCCTCTTCTATTATGTTACAGCAAAACACAGCACAAAAAAGTCCCATCCTCCACATCCTCAGAGATAAAGACCGTTACTGATATTTCGGGTTAGAAAATCAACGGATAAAGAACCACTATCTGATGGGCCACCAGTAGAAAAGAAAGGCCTTCTCTCTTAAATCAACTGTTGAATTCGATAGCAGCCGTCTGATATTATCTTGATGGGCCCCACAAAAGTGAAAGTACAAACGAAACAACCTTCCAAATCCTTAAAAACGGGCCTCCACCCCCTTCAAAGTGCCATCACTTATCCCCCAGTCTCACCTTTGTAAGTTGGAGGCCTTTGTGGGTCCACTAACAAAATCTAGGTGTCAATTTCATCCTATAGATCCTGCTAAGCAGGGGTCATGCTCCGTGATGGCCGGCCCGGTTTCTTATTAACATAACAAAATATTAAGCAGGCTAAAAACAAATTATGAAGATGTTATATTTAATTAGATTACCCAATGTACTCACACCCATTCAATGTCCGAATAAAATGAACAGCGACAAAGTAAGCAATTCACTAAAATTCATTGACGAATGAAACCATAGTTCTTGCCTCACAAACTCATTTGATTAATCATATAATAGGTGGAACTTAGAATTAAAAAAAATATATTCTTTTTAGGTTTGAATTTTATAGTTGTTAATATGATCATTATTAAAGGTTTATATAGTTATTAACTTGAAGATTTATGAGATTAATCAAGATAAACATAAGCTAGCCAGGACGTGTATGTTAGCGGAAAAACAATTATTTGATTAAATAATAAAAAATCATGGTTCACATTTTTAAATGCATATTTAATTAGATAATCTATTTTTATATAAAAATAGTCAGCAGAGGCAAAACGCTCCCCTGTTTTCAGATTCACATTTATTTAATATCATCTTTGGAAAGAAACTTTTATTGGCAGTTGCTTTTTCTCTAAGAACTTATAGAACTAAGATTAGGTTTAATATTTTTAGATTCTCATTCAATTAATCTCATCAGTCAAAAGAAGCTCGATAATTAATTTATTTATTTATCAAAAGTTGATTGTGATGGTTTTTTAAAGCATTTTTTTTATTTAAAAATATATCAAAATAATATATATTTTTTAATTTTTTAAAATTAATTTTGATATCATCACATAAAAATAATCCAAGAACATAAAAAAATTAATTAAAAAAAATAACAATAAATATTTTTGAAACGCCACAGCAACAGGCAGATTATATGAAAATATTGAAAATAAATAATGGTTCGTGGAAATAAATGAGAGGAGGAAAACGTCAATAAACTAAGAGAAGAAGCAATGGAAACGGAAGATAGATAAAAGAAATAGAAAACCAAATCTAGCTCTCAATATTTGTTCCAACAAGCTTGAACCATTGGCTCGTTGGATTGTCCTTGCATGTAGGATCATCTCCGACGCAGATGCACTTCTTGGTTACGATTTTTCCAGCGAATGGAGGCTCCAGGTGCAAGCACTGATACTCTCCATTGCGATCTTTGGAAGCTAAGTGAAGTTTACTGGCAGAGATTTGTTCCCAGGAGTTCTGTGAGCAGTCAGGGGTGAGGACAGGTGGCAGTCCATCGCCGGTTGCTACGAGGCACAGCCCAGTTCCCTTCAGCTCAAGGGGACCTGCAACTCCGTCGTGGGTCCACCTGGCCGAGCCCTTGCAATTGCCTGCACGAAGCTGTCCATTCCCTTTACCTACACAAGCACCACTCTGTGGATGGTACATGATGTAGCTCAGAGGAGCCTTTGATTCTGGAGCTGCATGAAAGGATTTGTTTTTGTTTTTTGTTTCAAAAAAAGAGAAAAATAAGTGGCAAATGATGCAGAAAAGGAGAGAATGTGTGATGGATCAAAAGTAGACATACCCAGAAGTTTTTGCTTAAGAAGCCCCATCCTCCTTTCAACTTTTGGATTCTTTACACGATTCCAATCGATTTCCAGGACTCCAAAATATTCCTCCATGTTCGTGACGTTTTGTCTAAAATAATAACTTCCTTGAAAAGCCCACAAGCCCCAATCCAAGTCTTTCTCAGCAGCCCAAGTAGAGAAACAACTCAAGAATCTATCATCATTAGCGGGCATTTGTTTCCTGTCAACACCAAATTCACTGAAAAATAAAGGAACTGCATTATCACCTTCAGTAACAAAGCCAAGATTGTTGTTTAGTGATCCGATTTTATCTGCACAGGCTTTATTCACTGATCCATCCACCCAAGGATTTCCTTCACCGCCCCATGAGTACGAGTGTCCCTCAAAAATCAACTTGTTATCAAAATTAGATATCAAGGAATGATCCTTGAAGTATGTCAAGTCCGTGGCAAAATTTAAGCCTGAAGCGACTATGAGCACATCTGGATTGGCCTGGTGAACCCGTGCTGCTGCTTTCATGATGTACTGATCGAACCAGAGAGTTGCATTTTGATTCTTCCCGCGGGGTTCGTTGCGCAATCCAATGCTAATGACCTACAATAGCATGATCCATTGGTTAATCTATTCATATAATCTTTTACGAGAGAGAGATGTGAAAGTAGGAAGAAGAAATATGGGTGGAACCATTATGATTATATTAGAACCAGAAGATCCAAGTACTGTATCCAAAGAAGAAAAAAGAAGACTTGGGCATAACATAACACAGAGAAACGTTTCCTCATCGATTGGGTTCAAAAAGAGATACGAGGAAGGAATAATACTAACAGTAATAAAAAGGTGATTTAAGGGAAAGTTCAGTTGGAATACCTGAGTTTTTCCCTTAAAGAGCTGGGCTACCAATCCGAGGCCTTCTATCCACTCGTCAAGATCAAAGCGGGGATCGTTCGGGAAACCATTTTCATCATCGTTGCTGCAGCACCAAATTGGATCGCTCATATGGTTATCAGCATCAACCATCAAACCAAAGGCCCCGAGAGCATCAACAACAGCTCCATAGGCTTGAGGGACAGTCATTTTTAGCACAAAAGGGTTGTTCTTGATTACCCCAGCTTTCGCTTTCGTCAGGTTTAGACGGTCAAAGGATTCCTCGATCGTAAGATTTGCATATCGAGTGAACATGTGAATAGAAAATGTGAAGCGAACGCAGTTGTAATTGTTCTTTACAAGTTCTGACGCAATGAATGGCAAGGGTTGCTTATCAAGACCTTCTGCCAACATTGGAAAAATGTGGGCAGGCCAATTCACACAATGTAGCTTCACCCTTTCTCCTGTTCTTTCATCAACAAGCCATCTACCCTGGGTTTTCAACGGAAGAGAATAACCTGGGATTGCATAAAGAACAAAACTAAACAAGAGAATGGCTTGAAAAGTTATGCCTGGCATCTTCATCGCTAAAACCCTCCAAAACTCAACTACCTGAGAACCTGTGTTATTTGTCACCGCACCTGACACATTTATATACTGGCCGAGAGATAAGTACATAGATTTGTTGGTTTGAATTTAAATGCGGATCTGATCTGGATATATGTCAATTTCGAGCCCGTTCGCCAGCCTGTAGATTAAAGATAGGCATCCACCAAACAATCAGGAAGTCTTAAAAGCACACGGTTCCTTAATTACATGTAGCCGCAGAAGTATATGCCAGCCTGCAAACACACATCAGGTTTCTTATATGGATAAATTTTATCCACCTTTTTCCATTTTATGTGCAGGACTTTTCGTGCGAGTAAAAAAGAGCGAAAAGCAAGAGATGGGGGATGAAAAAAGAATGCGAGAATGAATGCTGTTTTAATTCAATTCTGTGAGGATTTTGGATAGGAATTAGGTAGCTGGCTAATTTGGGGTTCGAAAAAAATAGTTAGGTGGAATTAAGTTCGTTTTACAAGTAGTAATTCGGTGCATGGTAATACAATTTTCTTGCATGACGAATTGGATTCTTAACAAGACCTAAATTATAAGCATGCAGCGTTGAAAAGTCACCGGCACTCGCCCTCATATTTAAGGACACTACCTGGATAAACCTCACACATTTTTCAGTACAAGCTTGAACCATGTGTAAGCTTGTCGGGTCATCCTTCCACAGTCTCCAGCACAAATGACTTCCTCGTCACAGTAACACTCTCGGAAGATTCCATGTCCAAGCACGACAATTCTCTGGCAGCGAAGTGAAGTGAATTTGTAATTTCTTATAATGTAATTGGATCCGCATGAATTTGTAATCTGTTATCATGTCCTGATCGACTTGTTGATTAATTTTAGATCAAATCTAGGAGATATTCTTCAACATATTCGCAATGCTATTTCAATGCCCGTTTCTCTGTCTTTGGCTTAGACCACAAGGTTACTCCTGGGTGTAATCCTTATATAACAATGAGGTATTGAGTTGAATTCATCTCAGTCAGATCTTTAGAGTTTTGATTGATAGTTCATTTCAGGGTTTATGAATTAATTAAGGCACGCTTAAACCCACTCGAATATTCACACTCCAAAAATGAAGTAATGACATGTTTGTTCTCTAAAACAAAAACAAAATGAATTGTTTTGAAAGGTAAAGGGATATTTTCAGCGAGATCAGTTTATCATTACAACATTAATCAAAATCACATTGCCCCCTTCACTATTTTTTATCATAGTAAAAATGAATATTTAATCTTAAAAGGAAAAGGAAAAGGAAAAGGAAAGAAAGCTGATTTATCGTCAAGTCGCTTCATTGAGTGAGTAGAACTAGCAGCGATGCAACCCGGTTCTTTTATGATGGAAGGTTTCCCCGAGTTTCAGAGTTTTGTGTTATTGACTGTATTTTGATGGCCTATGAAAATGGTTATCAAGCACAACACTAAACCATGTGACCCAAGCACATCAACAAACTGATTCGAAGGCGTGAAGATTAGTGTCGTGCATTTTTAAAATTTGTGCTGAAGTAGGCTTGGCACATGAGCACGAGTGAACATGAATGTTAGCCAAGTAACTCGAATACAATTATATTTGTTTCTACAACTTGAGCTGCAATAATTTGGGATTGTTTCTCAAGACACTTAGCGAGCGGTGGTCTAACGTGGGAAGGCCAAGGACAGAGACTTTCACTCTTCACCTTCTGTTTCATCTTTAAGCGTTTTGCCTTGAATCTTCATTGATAAGATGGTGAACCTTGAAACTACATTGGCTTATAATGTCGGTTTTGCCAATTTATCATAGCTTTCATCTTCAACACTGAGCCTTAGAAATCATCCATAGAAGAAGAGATTCTAATTCAAGTAATGTCTTCAACTGGCATACAAGGAAATAGGAAATTCAAACTTTACAGAAGATGTTTGCCGAACCAGTTGCATTTCTGCTTCACCTCGCAAGTATGCATGATTGCAATTCAAACTAAGTTTTTGTCCTTTTTTCTTAAATTTCATTGTTCCTAGGAACTTGGAAAGGAAGACATTGAAGATGAGAACTCTTTAGTATTCTTCAAAACAGCCAAGCAGGAAGAGAAACAATATTAAAAGAGGAATAAGAAGAATTGGAAATTGGAGAATCCCTGTGGTCAATAAGGAACCACATCAAGGATCATTGACAAGCAAGTCACAAAATGGCATCAACTTACCCCCGCCAAAAGCCCCTATTCTGACATCCAGAATGGAAAGAAGGAAAGTCCGAAGAAGGAATGAAAGGGAAAAAATTGCGGCGACTCCTATATTAAAATTCTAACATGCTGTGAGAATCCTGCTCGTCAATGCTCCATTTTTGCACAGTGATAAACTTGCAAACCACAGGTGGTTGCTCTCACAGTTTCACGGTGATTATTTAGATTTCTTTTCAGAAACCCTGCTCCCGGCAATCTTAACTACAGGTAGCTCTTTTGACTGAACAAGCTTCAAAGCTGGATGTACCTTGAGGTCTCCCATGAGCAACTTTTGGCCCACGTCCAATTCACTGAGATCCACATCAATAAATGGAGGAATTAAATCGGCGGGGCAAAGAAACCTCACAGTCCTCTTAATAGTATTTAAATAAGCACCTGCCACATGGCTCGATCAATCAACATCATTTAAATTAATTAGGAAGACAAATGAAAATCAATATTTCGGTGCACAAAACAAATTCAAAGTGAAAAATGAGGGAATGCTTCAAATTATAAATTATGCAGCAGTGGCCGGAGAATTTTCACTGGAGACTACTACTTTATAAACATCCCTACTAGAGATGGCAATTTCATCAAAACTCAATACATGCCAATCCGAACCAACCAAAATAGATGAGTTTTTTTAGACAGGTACCCCGTACCTAATAGATAGGACATAGATATTGTCAAACTTGACCTAAACTCAATCCGGACACCTAAGATACATGCATTTATATATATATATATATATATTGTATTTTATGTTGAATAATAAATGATACTCGGATAATAAATGCTCATATTGATACTCAAAAACTGATGGATATGGTATAGACATGTAAATTTCTTACCCATTGTCATCCCTAATTCCTAGGGTAAGAAAAAAGAGGGCAATTTATTATCAGGTAGCTTAGTCCTGTGAAAAGGTTCTCACGTGATGCATGCAGGACACTCTTCCTGCTAATGACTATTAAATGAGTGTCATCGTTTATGGTCAAGAGACCTTTTTTTCCCTCTTTCCTCGTGATTGAACTTGGGAAAACACTGTGTTCATATAACTATGGCTGTCAACCAGTCATTGACACTTAAGACTGCTAGATGTATAGCTGGGAAAGAGCAGCCCCCAGAAGTAATAGAAGATGTCAATACAGAAGAGGACAACAGCTACATGGAAATATGTAAGAGAAGCACTTTGATCTTAGAATATCTTATTAACTTTGCATCAATTAAGAGTATGGTTGCAAATTTTATCAACTTGAACAATGGTTATCTCATCCATGTGCTTGATAGGTATGAATAACAAGTTTAGGCGCATGCTGCAAGTGCCAAATTCACAGAGAGACAGGTATACATGCATCGAGCTTAAGTTATTTGTCTTGCATGTAACTGGCACTTGCAGGTGCCAAATTCACAAAGAGAGGCAGGACTCATCCTCGAGCAATCTGATGCTGAATAGTTGGAGGTTACTTTGACAAAAGAACTGGATTCAAATTTAGTTCATCCCCAAATATGAGAAGCAGATAGGTCTACAAAAGATATTCTACAAAATTTACTCCTGTTTTAACTTTTGATAGATAGCATTGCAGAAATCTACAACCCTAGCAAATTCATTCGGTCTCAGGATTCCTAATCTGATAATTGCTCATCGTGCATTATAGCGAGTCTTTTTGTGGGGGAGGGGGGGCCAAAGACATTTCACATACATGTCAGAAAAAGAACATGATCAAACAGGGAATTCGATGCTCTTAAATAATTAAAACTATTAAGACATGCAAAAAAGTGTTAAACAAATGGAAGTATACACATAACAAGATACAGCAACAAAATGCATTCCTGGAACCAAGACAGTTGGCATTCATGTGCACAATAAACAAGCCCAGATTTTAACAAATAAAACCCAACAAAGATGTGCATTGTGGTTATTATGAAAAATCATCAAGAGAATGGATGACCTAATTGACAAACAAACCATTATACTGCAAAATGAACAAATGATTAACCTTTCCTAAGTCCGGGAGATATGTCTTCCCCTCTGAAAACAAGTGGGATATCGACCTTCAGCAAAGCATGAGAAGGTGCCCTTATAAAGGTCACATTAAGCGGCTCATCTGTCCCGGCATGCAAATGTACCTGCCACGGTTCAACAAAACATCAGTTCTAGATAAAAACTGTGTAACCTCTCTCATGAAGAAAGAAGAGAAAAAAAATCAACACCAACAATTCCTAATCAGATATCCATCCTCTAATCCTCTCACTACCCCGATTAACTAAAGCTCATTCATTACACTGAATCTCTATGCATCCTAACGCAAAATTTCTCCACCTTTATTATTAATTCACAAAAGAAAGTTTCAATTTCTTTATATTCTAAACACAATTAACACCAACACTAAATTTCTATGCAACCTAACACAAAATTTCTCCACTTTTGTTAATTCACAGAAACAAAATTCAATTTCTTTGTATTCTAAACAAAATTAATACCAACATCCAGCATTAATTAAACATAACAAGACATGCAAAGAGTAGACTTTTTAAACACTCTCACCGAAGCTCTTCACTACATTGTAGCACTTCCTCTTAAAAAACCAAATTTCAAATTTTCTAAAATTAAAACAAAAATAGCAACAGTCAACAAAATAAAAAAAAAAGGGAGCTCAAAATACCGATCTCGGCAAGACTCGAACTTTTTCTATAACCTCATCGGACTCGAACTGAGGCCTAACATCAAGCTCAAAAAGCCTGGACAAAAAGAAAGGTCTACCAATCTCATTGACCAGGTTCCTAATTCGATTTTTTTTCACTGAAATCAGCCTTTTATTACCGCCATGTTGTCCATCTTCTTGTTCAAAAACGATACTTGGTACTCTCCCCGCTTTTCGCTCTTTTGCTGATACATTTTTGCCTGAATCCGAGCGCGGGATTGCAAATATTGTGTCTAATGGGTCAGGTTTTGGTAATCCGTCGAGTAGGGTGGTTTCGATTGAGGGTGGTGTTTCGATTACAGCAGCGGCAGCTTGAGAGAAGCAGTGGTTGTGGTCGCGGTGGAGGGTTTTGGTGGTGAGTTTTAGACGTTGGAATCTATACATAGTGAGAGGGTGAAGTAGGGTTTTAACGGAGGTTTTGTGGGTTTTGGAAAAGAGAAGGCTTTTCCAGAGGAGAGTGGCGGCGGTGTGGGTTCAATGGGAGGAATGTGGACGGTCCGGTTCTGAGTTGGGGTAAAATGGGTTGGGAACGAAACGGCCACATATTGAATGAGAACCTAATTTGTATTTTTCTTTTTTATCTCGAGTGCTAAGATCCCATCACACATCTAAGATCCCAATGTCCTGCGACTCGTTATGAAATACTATATTTTTTTAATATAAAAAATATTAATTATTTTATTTTGTTATAATATAAATTTAATTAAAATAATAAATCTATTTAGAATTAATGTGAAATGCAAGTTTTTTTTATAAAATATATGAATTTTAAATTAATATAAATTTATCTGTTTGGTAGTTTTTAATGACATAACCAATATAAAATTATTATCATCATTAAAAAAGCAAGAAGACTTGGATATTTGAATTATTAAATTCATTGTATTAAGATTAGTTCATTGTATAATTGAATTTAAAAATAAAAAAAAATTGTGAAAAGACCTGCAATAATTAAATAAAAAATAAGTAGTTAATTTTCTATCCATAAAAAGATGAAAACATAAATTAAAAATTTATCCCCACGTTACCGTCATTTTTATTACTATAACAATTAAAATTATTATCAACATTAACTGCTTACACAATTAAAATAATTAAATTACCTCAAAAAATAAAAATAAAACATTTTAACAAAAAAAATCACTAATATTATCATTATTACTGCGCAAACGATAAAATCATAAAATTATATGATCTGAAAAACAGATAAAATAACATAAAACACACAAAAACAAAAGAACAAAGGGAAAAAAGAAGCACTATTACTTTTAAAATTATCACCAAAATAAATTAAAATTTCAGAATGAAACCTAATAAAAATAAAACACCGACAAAAAATGAATCGAAAAAAAATAATCTAAAAGTATAAATGAATAAATACAGACATAAAACAAACATTGTTCAAACATTGTATTTTTAATGTGTTTTTAATTTTTTTAATATAATTTTAATGTGTTGATGTTAAAGATAATTTAAAAAAAAATTATTATTTTAATATATTTCTAATAAAAAATATATATATTTTAAAAAATCAATCACATTTCCAAGCAAAAAAAAATATTTCAGGGAAAAAAACATAATCTATAAAATAAAAAAGCGATAATAGAGATTGGTTCGATGATTAATCTAAAAAAATGAAAAAAATAAGCACAATCTTTTTAATGTCATCCTTGGGAGATTTTTTTTTTAATGTCAACTCTTATTATTTTTTTTAAAGAACTGTGTAGAAAAAGCTAGTGCCTTTATAATATTTACGATTTCTAGCATGATATTGATTAAATAAATGCTAAATGATTTGTAAATTAGATTTGAAGGAAATTTCTTTGTTGCAGCATCTTCTGAAATACAAATCAAGATCAGATGAAGGAAACAAAACAGCTCAATAACTGCCTCCACGGATCCAGTTGTTATAAAATCTTGAGTTGGCAGCTCAAAGTCTTTTCTCACTTTTTTTCAACCTTTCCTTCAAATTTAAATCCAGAATAATAGTGCCGGGTCAACCGGCATGTAGAAGATACATTTATCCAAAACAAGTCCCCAGAAGTTGCCGCAACCTCAGCCTTGGGCCTGTGGTCACTGGACTGCAGGGCTCTCCTCACTTGATGGGCCGCGTGGTGTGGGCGCTTTTAGTTGCTGATGGTTAGCGCGCGTTGCGTGGCTTGGATTTTTTTTTTCTTAAGTAAATTATTATTATTATTATTATTATTATTATATTATATATATCTAGTTATTGTTATAAAATCTGGTAAAACGAGGGATGACAGGTTCGCAAAAATCTAAGGAAACGTCGTCGTAACCGAGGTCTCGACACCAGATTTATTTTGGTACCTAACGCATAGCATATTCGTTCCAAATGTCCTGTTTAGCCACGAGAGCCAGCTGTGCAAAAACCGCCGCCATCGAACCAAATATCGAAAATGCCCCATCCGGTTTGAGAAGTCACGGGCTTTATATCTCGAACTAACGATGATCGAGCAGGGCTAAGACTGCCAAACAAAAAAATAAAATCCACAATAAAATTTCTGGAGTCAACGAAACATTAAAGTCCGGTCGGTTTATGAAGCTGCAAGGACATGGAAAATTTCTCAGAGGTTTCGATGTTATGGCAAGCTTCGAAAAAGAAATTCTCGGTTCTTCTGCATTACTCTCTGATTCACGGCAAGAATAAGGTAAAGTGAGACCTCGCCATCTCTTTCTTTCATTTTCTTCTTCTTCTTCTTCTTCTTCTTCTTCTTAAATTCAGCCTATCAAATCAGTGACGAATGCATATTGTTTCTTCTGGGTTCTTTGTAAGTTTATCTTAATTTTATAATCTTTTTTTTCTCGTGAATAATTTTGTGTTTGTTTGCTGAAATGCCTTAGGAAAGAAAATGAAAAGTTTCATCCAACTCTTTAGTTTAGTTGCTGTGACATTAAGACAACGATCCTGGGTGCTAAAGTTTGTTTTTTTGGATCCAGTGTTTGGGTTTCATATGTTTTTCGATTTGGGCTTGCCAAAAGTATAGCCTTAAACACGAGAGAGACGGTAATAACACTGAATTATATATCAATAAAATTGGAGTTTTCCTCGTATAAGCTGATAGGATAAGTGAAGTAGCAAAAACCGAACCGGAACCGCTGTGCGATGCCACCTCTCTTACGGCAGGTCTGGGCCTTGTTAGAAAAAACAAAAATGACAAATAGTAAATTAACTGCATTTTTACTCCCACTCTCTCACAAACTCTGTTACAAACTGGGTCACAAACCCCTTCAATTTGTCCGATTTAAAAATATTTTTAAAAAAACCCAAGTCATTAGTTGAATTGCTAACTGCTAATTAGTAATTGTGATAAAATAACAATAATGAACCTTGACCCTTTTGGAGTTTGGAGTGTAAAAACAAATATTAAAATAAAACTATAAAATAAAATAAAAATTCAGTTAAATCAGATCAACTAATAAACTCTACGGTCACAAATATAAAATTAAAATCATCTCATAAAAATCAAAAAATATTTTTAATAAATCAAATAAGAATATAATAATTTCATGTAAAATAAAATAAAAAGAAAAGAAGTTAAAACTCGATCTCTATTAAATAAAATATTTTAGGGTAAAAATTAAAAAAATAGTAAAAAAACAGACAAGATACTAGAATAACTATAAATTAAATAAAACTATAAAACTGATAAATCATGAAATTGAATGACGAACCTAATCTATTTCCCATTTGAACACGGTCAGATCCATCACAGCCTTCATTATAAAGGTCGGCAGCATTTATTAAGTGACGTGTGGCTCACATGTCAAATCAAACTCCAATTAATTTTGACTTTGGACTTGATGTGGACATGATTTTTATAGGCTCAGAGGATATTGAAATTATCTTCGTGGGAAATATTGAAAGTATATTTTTTAATGAAGTGTCCAGGTTTTCACATACTTGATAAACAATAAAAGAAAATTAAATGCTAAAAAAAAGACAATTAAATTGCCCATAACAAAAATAATTATTTCCCCTATAATTATCAAGCTCTGACACGAGTATTAAGAATTGGCGTGGCTCAATTGTGATGGTTAAAGCGAGATGTAGTTGACAGTTCAAGATGAAGAGGATATGACTGTGCAATATAGGTGGAGACTACTGGCTAAGAAAATTATCGCGGTGGAGCTTGACTGTGACCATGTGAGGCATAGTTGTAAGGGTTTGGAACTGAGATGGGTTTCAGCTGGAGTTCCAAGAGAAACTTGGTATAAGATAACCAGGATGACTCTAGTACCATTAAAATATTTTATAATTCTAACTGTATAGAAACTATTTCTTATTATTTCTTACATGTGCTGACAAGGGGTACATGGGACACATAACCATGTGATGTATGGCAAGAATTTAAAATTTGAGTTTCTATTTAAATATAATACAATTTATAAATCTATATAATCAAATTTGCTTCTTTTCATTGTATCCTTGTCATTTTAGTATTTAATTAATAATCGCATCTTGGATTTGGTCTTAATGAGCTGGCATATCAATGACGCGGGTTCTAATACAAGTTAACGAGTTGAAAATAACGATAAAGATTATTAAAAAAAATATTGACTTAATTATATATTTCAATTTTTGTTTAATATTAATGTGTGTGTGTTTGTGTTTGTATATGTAAATAAACTAAGATTTCTTCAATTTTAAATTAATTTAATCTCAGTATTCTCAAATATTTTTAATATAATAATATCTATAGTAAATCTTAAGAAATAAAAAATATTTTATTTTTTACAATTAAGCTAAAAATATACCAAATCAAATCATACTTGGATAAAAATATATAGTGAGAGTTTCACATTTAGTTTAAATTATCAAAACTAAATTTATTCTATTTCAACGTAAGCTGTATATAATTCAAAGATAAATAACAATAAAAATTAAAAGTTAAAATAAAGAATATATATATATATATAAATTATTCTTGAAAAATTAATAAGATGAAAACTAAATCAAAAATAAAAAAAAACAAAACCAAAATATATAAAAAAAAAGCTGAAACGAGTCAAAAAAATTGGCTCGTCATGTTCTATTCTAGCAACATAATTATAATGATAATAAAATATATTAAGAAATTAAATTTAGCATGGATATCTCGCGCTTCCTCTACGTGTCAACAAACAAGGACTCAAATGATATCCCCAGTACACTTGCCGCACTCGCATTTTCAAAACTTCCAAGAACCAACCACCCTCTTGTCCATTAGTAGAAGTTGTTTACTTTAAATATTATTTTATTTATTAGTACCAAAAACACTTTATAATAAAAATAAAATATATTATTTTAGAATAAAAATACACTTTATAAAACAACTATGTTCGAAACCATCCCCTCTATATCTTGACGTTTTCTTACCGTCAAATCCAACGGTCGGCAGTCCTCGACTCTATAAAAATCGCACTCATTCATTTATCTCTTTCCACCTGTCCATCCGTCCCTCAGAACCTATCAACGGGCACGATCAATCATGAACATCCAATGGCTCATGTTAAATCTAAAACAATCACTACATAAACAAACACTTGCTCGACTCCTTTTATTACGAAAGACACTCCAAACGCCAAGAAGCTTCGTTTTCTGCTTCGAAACTGTAGCGTATTAGGGTTTTGGCCAGGGTTTGAAAGATGGCAGAGCATGATAAGGAGGACGCAGTGGGGGAATCGATGATGGACAAGATATCTGAGAAGATCAAGGGCCATGATTCGTCATCGGATTCTGATTCTGATCATAAGAAACCGAAACCTAATTCCGATTCCCTCCAGTCTAAGATTTATCGCCTTTTTGGCCGTGAAAAGCCTGTGCACGAGGTTTTCGGTGGCGGCAAACGTGTGTTTCCTTGTTTCATAATTTTAATGATTTATATTTATTGTGAAGCTTGCTTACAACCCTCTTGGTGATATTATAGGAAAATAATCGTGTTATTATTTTTTTTTACTGATTTTTTTTTCGCTGTTTTGTGTGATTTTGCTGTGATAAAAATTTTGTTTTCGATAAAAAAGAAGAAAACTTGTGATATTTTGTGTGTGTGACTGTATAGTTAACTTGTTAGCAACCGAGCAGGCACCTAAAATTTGTGTTTTTTGTGGTGTTTTTAGCGTGATTCATTGTGTTTCTATTTTCTTGTGATTTTTTTTTGCTGTTTAGTGTGTTTAAGAGTGTGATTGCTGTGTGGTGTATTTGATCAAGAGGTTAATAATTTTTTTTTGAGTAATTTATAGTGTTTGATTTATTAGAAACTAAACATGATCTAAAATTGGCCTCCTTTTTTTTTCTTCTCTTGATTGATATTAAATTGTGATTTCCTTTTATTTTAGTTATTGTTTTAAAGATCTAGATCTGGCTCTGTATGTTTCAATGGATCTGGCTGGTGGTTAGCAGTGCTGATGTGATAGGTTCTTAAAAAGCTAACTTTATAGCTTGATGTGAAATCTGACCTGCCTTGCCGTTCTTTTCAAAGAAAAAATAAGCTGGATAATTATATTAGAAGGGTTAGTTTAGATTTCCTTTGTAGGCCTGAAGAAGTTATGGTTAGAAGAACTTCTCAAATGTATAAACACTTCAGAATGACTCAATTAATTAGCTTCTAGCCCTTTAAATTCATTTAATAGGTATTGAATCAAGCGTTGCATTTGAATTGGGATCTAGTGTCCTGCTATACTGACATAATAGATTACTTTCGTTGAATGAATTACCCATTCCTCTGGAGGGGAAACGTGGAGTATCTTTCTTTGTGCCTGATATGTGCAATTGGTAATTGTGAAACAGCTGCCGATGTTTTCCTATGGAGGAACAAGAAGATATCAGCAGGAGTGCTTGGAGGTGCAACTGCTATATGGGTTCTGTTTGAATTGCTTGAATACAACCTTCTCACTCTGGTTTGCCACTGTTTGATCGTTGCTCTTGCATTGCTGTTCTTGTGGTCTAATTTCTCCACCTTTATCAACAAGTAAGTTTCCAGTCCCAGCATTATACATTTTTCAACTTTTCCACTTTTTATGTTTCTGATGGTTTTTTTCTCTTTAGGTCCCCGCCACGCATTCCAGAAGTTCGTATCCCAGAGGAACCAGTTCTACAGATTGCAGCCGCACTTAGGTTTGAGATCAATCGGGGTTTTTCTGTCCTGCGGGATATTGCATCAGGAAGGGATCTGAAGAAGTTCCTCTCTGTAAGTTGATTGAATTGGTCCAGCAATGCAATATCATAACATGTATCTGTATTGTGCTTCAACAATGCTTTATCATAAATTGTATCTGTATTGTTGTTTCAATGCAAGTGTTTGCGGAATCGTGTATAATCTTTTTTGAATTGCATGTGCCATCGACCCAAAATGCTTCTAGTTTAGATGTTTTTCTCAGGAGTTAGGAGACTCTTAGTGATCTCATGGGCATAATGACTTCGGGTGCAAATTATGACACTTGTTATGTATATCTGGAAAAGATGATAGTGGCATGCACAATATTATGTTGTGGCATGACTGTTGAAGATATGCGGCACCGCATCACTAACTGTATCGTATACTTTCTCCTCTGATGTTACATGGCTTAAAGTTGCAGGAGTGATTTGTTAAACATCATTCTGTTTAATCAGGTTATTGCTGGCTTATGGGTCCTGTCCATTGTTGGGAGCTGGTGCAACTTTTTGACCTTGTTCTACTTTGGTAATGAACGTGCTATCACTATTTCGATGTTTTGATGAATGTTTACTACGAGCTCATGATGTGGTTTATCTTTGTTCCAAACAGCTTTTGTATTGCTCCACACTGTACCTGTCATCTATGAGAAGTATGACGATAAGGTAGATGCATTTGCAGAGAAGGCAATGATTGAGATCAAGAAGCAATACGCAGTTTTCAATGCAAAGGTTCTAAGTAAGATTCCTATGGGGCCATTGAAGGATAAGAAAAAGGTTTAGAGGGTTTTCCTGTGGCCGATAAGTTCTGACAAATTTGCTAGCTCTGTTTTTTTATTTGTGAAGTAAAACTTTACCCAGTATTGCTTAGAATCCTCGTCCTTTTTTTATCACCTCCTCCAATTAGGTCACTGGGTTCAAATATGGATGAAAATGGGACTCGTATAGTTGTTTTTGCTACATACATGGGCAGAATTTCAATGTGTCTTATCTTCTGTGAGTGGTCTTGTGACTGTTAGTAGATGCTTGTCTATTGGGTTTTTATTCTTCTTTTTTCGGAAATTGGTCTTGGGTTTTTATGCATACATGAATTGTATTTCCGCATAGAGGTTCATGGATCATTGATGTTTGTGGAAGAAAAAAAACCCTAAAAGCCATCCATTAGGGTGTTTCCCCAAGATTCGAGACGCACTACACTGTTCCAATGCTTTCATCTTGATAAAAAAAACTAACAAAGATTGCATTGCATTTGGCGTGAAGTTGTTTTTTCCAGGAGGTTCATTGAGGACTGGAAACAAAGTAGTACACTTTTTTCTTGAAACAGTGATGTGATTTTATTGTCTTCAAAAGAAACAAAAAAATGCATGCTTTTGTGCGGTTGTAGCTTTTATGTATGGTTAAAACATCTGTGCATTCTTTAAAGTAAAAAAGCATTAAACTCTGAAGTGATTTGCCTTAAAAATGTAGAATCTAAGCTTGATTTTAAGGGTGTTTTAGTTTTTTAGTTGGGATTTTTTTGATGGTTCACTCAAGGGCTGATTGGTAAATTTACAAAGTTGAATAATATTAAAACAATTACTAATGCATCATGCAACACGTGTGATGGCTCCCTGATGTGTGATTACACCAAAATTAGCCAACCGTGATGGTTTCATGAAGGGATGTTTGATTACCAAAATTCATCATCCGTGATGGTGTTTGGAAGATCATTCTCTTCGTGTTTGAGAGGCCTAGTGCACATTATGAAGATGTGGTTGGATTCTGATATTTTGTTTTCCTTTCTTTTTTTCTTCTTCCGACCTGTAAATTTTGGTGTCAGCTTTTTCAAAAACTGATTGTATTATTATTATTGTTTAGATATTTTTATATGTTGATATTAAAAATAATTAAAATTTTTATGTGTGGAAAACTTCATCAAGATCCGTGGACCTGATGATCATCCCTTGCCACTAGTGGCGGACAAGGCCTGGTTGCCTTCCTGGACACCCTCTCCACCACTGCATCTTGTTACACAGTGAAAACCATCCACGCTTCACATTCCTAGAGGTTTTCGCAGCACACGACCAAGAAACCACTGCAACCTCTCTTTTGCAAAGAAGAAGGGAGAGACGTGCAGAGGGAGAGGCGTGGAGAGATGAAGGGATTCTGGAAATGGAGATGATTTTTCTATGGAGAAGATGAGAGGAGAGGATGACAGTTCTGGAAGAGGAGAGGAGAGGATGATTTTTTTCGTTTAATCAAAATGCAGAGCACCTCCCAGGTGCTTTTCTTAAAATGTCATTCGGGTCTAAAAAAGGGGTAGGATCCATTCATTTTAAATAGTGTTTGTTAATAACCAAACACCAAAACTTCATCCCGTTTAGCAAATGTGTAACGTACCACGTTGCCAAACGGGTGCTACTAAAATTCATCATCCGTGATGGTGTTTGGAAGATCATTCTCTTCGTGTTTGAGAGGCCTGTGCACATTAGATGTGGCTGGGTTCTGATTATTTTTTTTCCTTTTTTTCTTCTTCTGACCTGTAAATTTTGGTGTCAGCTTTTTCAAAAACTGATTGTATTATTATTATTGTTTAGATATTTTTATGTGTTGATATTAAAAATGATTTAAAAATAATTAAAATTAGATGTATTAAATAAAATATATTTTAAAAAATAATTGCAATTACACTTGCAATCAAGCATCTAATTTGTGTTTTTATCAATTTTTGCTTTCTATAATTTGCCTGTTTATTTTATTTTCAATCTTATTTCTACACATTTTATTTTATTTATTGAATATGCATATTATTTTAATTGGTTTTTAAAATAATTTTCTTGAATTTGTTTTTCAATTTAATCCCTTAGCATTTATATATCAATTTTGATCTTTATTTTTTTAATTGCTTTATTTTTTTCAATTTGTCTTTCAACATTTTTTTATCCAATTTTGGCCTATATTTTTTATTGTTATATTAAAAAAAAACTTTATCCCAAATTATTTTATTATATTTAGTTCCTATATCATATTTGATCTTTATTGTTTTGATTGCTATTTGTTTTATTTTAATTTTTGTATTGATTAGAAATTTTACCTTGTGATTTGTTTTTGTGGATGCCTTTTTACAGGGCAATTTTGGTATGATAGCTCATATTCAATTTAATTTTGGGTTCTTAAGCCATTTTTTTTTAAAAAAAAATCATCATTCAATAATGGCTTATTGAGGTTTGTGCTTCTTTATTTGTTTTATTTTTCCAATCTCATATCTTGTGCAGCATGTTAGTCGAGTTAACTAGGTTGTATTGATTTTTTTTCTCAATGTATTTTTTTGTTGTTGTGAAATTGGCTTTTTATTCAATTTCATTATTTGACTTTGAATTATTAGTTACAATTCATCATTCAACATTGGTTAATTTGGGTTTGAACTTTTTTTTTTTGTTTAATTTCTTTGTTGGGTTATTTTGATTTTATATCAGGAGTGACAAGTTAGTTGAGTTAACTTGAATTTTTCTTCTTCATGTTTTCTTTTTGTGAAATTGGCTTTTAATTCAATCATTATTTGACATTAAATTATTGACTCATGAACTTTTTGACTTTTTTAATGTAGGGTCATCTAGAATATATATAGTTCAGTCAAATAGGTTTTTTCTTAGATCATTTGTTTTCTTTTTTTAATCCATCTTTTAATATTGTAGGTTGTTGGTTAATTATGTTAACTTGGTTTGATTCAAATATTTTGTTTGATATTTTTTTTAAATGATTTTTTTCATCATGTGTTTGAAAGAATGGTTATGTTGTTTTTCAAAGTGCTTTTCTTTTAAATATACACTTAATATTATCATAACCTCAAAATAATTTAAAAATACTAAAAAAAAACTTTATTTAAAACGATTTTTAAAAAGCACTGCTTTCCAAACAGGACCTAAGCGTGAGCTTTGCAATTGATTTCAATTTTACCGATGCTAGTTATTTTAATCTCCTATGCGTGGTGAATTAAAAATTAACCTATTACGCTGACCAAGTCTTGAGGTACTTTTGCATGGCGCAACTGTGCTCTCTGGAGGTGACAGCTGGACTAAGAATCTTCATCTGGCCAGGTTAGCCCATTTTCTCTGGCTTCGCCGTTGAAGAATTTGACCGCCTGTGAACTCTCTTATACGCCCTTGTAAATTTGCCTGGAGGGTCCTGGGATGGGTAATTTGAGGGGAAATAAATAAATTTTATACGCCCTTGTAATTTGAGGCCTGAGAGCTGAGAGTTGAGACTTGCTATTATCAATGTTATAGAAAGGTTGTTTAAAAATTATTTAAAATAATATAATTTTTTAAAAATATTTTTAATAATAATACATTAAAATAATCTAAAAACATGAGAAATATTAATGTAAAATTACAAAATTATTTTTTTTAAAATGTTTTCAAAAATATTTTTAACATATAAAAATAAAGAGGAAAACCAAATGCCATCGAACAATACCTCAACACTTAACTATCATTCCCTAACACACATTTTATATTTTAAAAGCTTTGGTAAGAAAAGAAATATAACAAGAAAATATATAAGAAAACAAGGAAAATCAAAACCCATTTGAGACTCGCAAGCTTACTTCCATTAGATCACAGCATGATTTCACAAGTATTTGCTGAAAGTTGACAAGGGATGATCGATCATTTGCTTCGTGGGCAAAATTCAAAATGCGCATATTCCAAGAAGAGAGATTTCAGAAAAAAAAGAAATGGAGTGCATGCGAGACTTGTAGGGATACAGCAGTTACTCATTCAAAATCCACTTTTTTTTTTACGTGGATTTATTTTATTATATACAAGAGTAAAATTATTTTTATTAGAAGAAAAAAACAGCAGCAGCAGCAGCAGCAGCAGCAGACACAGCCTGCTAAAAGTAAAACTCGACTTCATTAAAAGCTATGAACAGCAGATGAGAAATAGGATACCTCGTCAGGACAGCGAGGTGTTAGGTATATTGCCATTTGTGGCAATACCCTACCATTGTTGAAAATGGTAGAGTTACCAACCCACCATTGTTGAAGAAGGTTGGTGGCCAACCTTTGACTATGAAGAAAGTTTGGTGGCCAACCTTTGATTTATGAAGAAGATTGTCTCCTCACTCTTGCTATAAATAGAGGAGCTACTTAGAGCTTGAGATGAGAGAGAGAGCAACACAAGTGAATGTGTTGTGTAGAGAGAGAGAGAGCAACACAAGTGAATGTGTTGTATAGAGAGAGTGAGAACCACAAGTGAATGTGTTGTGTAGAGAGAGCTAGAGAGAGTTGATGAGTTGAGTAGAGTGGATGTAATCCTCCTCCTCTATATGTATTTATTGTAACCCTTTCTCTATCTCTAATACAATGTCTCTCTCCCGTGGATGTAGGCGGTTTTGCCGAACCACGTTAAATATTGTGTCAGTGTGCTTAAGCCTCCTATGAGCAAGTATCAGTACACCCCCGGTCCGCGCATGGGAAAGCCGGAATTCCCCAACAACTGGTATCAGAGCTGATGGTTTAAAGGGGTGTTTGATTTTGCTCAAAAATGAAAATTGTCAAAATTGTGTTTTGACTATACCACTGTGTAGAGGAGGCCGAGACGAAGCCATTGGTGAAAACGACGTCAAAATCTGATGTCAAACATGGTCGCACTCTCCATCACTCTCCAGGAGGGCATTTGCCCACGCGCCCCATGCGTCTTCTTCGCCCGGATTAGCTGACCCGACCCGAATACCAGTTGACCCCAACAACTGGTATCAGAGCCGTTGGTGTAGGTGTTTGATTTTTTGCAGAAAAATCAAAGTGCTCAAAAACGAGTTTTGAGCATCTGATCTTACAGAGGAGGTCACCACGATTCCAACGGTGTATAGTACACTTAATTTGGATCTCAAACGAAGGAGTTATTTCCGGTCACCGGCCAGTCAACGCCACGCCACCGGCCAGTCATCGCCACGTCATCGCCACGTCACCAGTCAAGTCAACAGTGCCACGTCATTGGTGGGATAAGATTCTGTGCAGCAAAGTCTACGTGCAACCGGATCTGAGATTGAATCTGGGCTGTTCATGAGGCCATACTTGTTTTGATCATATGTTAGCCGTCTGAAATGCGATTTGGACGATTTCAGACTTGTTTCCAGCTAATTTGATCGTTCCGGATGCAATGGTACGGTTCGATCGTTGAGATTTGAGACCAAAAATGGCAGTGGCGAATTACCAAAAGAGATTGCCCGGTTAGGAGGCATCTGAAGGTCATTATGGTGGTCGTTGAAGAGAAGAAGAAGAAGGTGCACATGTTTACCCAATTACATGTGTTGAACTGCTAAGTGGGGAGAAATTTAACTGCCTTGAGGGAAGGTAAAATTGGGACACTCTGGACACCCGATCATGTGGATAACTTGAGGTGAAGAGTGGAAATTGACGAAGACCAATCTTGACGAATCTAAGCACTGGTAGTCTCGCCAGATATTGAGAAATCATGTATTAAACCACTATATTCCAGATCACTTGTAAGGAAAAACCAGCTAGCAAATGGTTGTATATACCGAAAGACAGTACGATGGATAGATATGGCCTAAGAAGTTCTGTCTAGGAGATTGGGTTTTAAGCGGGACCAGTGTGACCCCTCCAATCTTTCCTGGGAACTTGCTTAGTGGAAGGATTATCCATACGATACTATTTTCGTATATATAGCAGTTTGTAATGAAACAGTTGAAGACTAGCAGGATGGCGGCATAAGGGAACAGTTGGGTTCTGTATGATCAAAGATCTGATGAAGTGGTGATTTCTCCAAAGAAGTTAGATTCGGTGACTGTGATTTCTCGAGGGGAGAATTGATGAAGACCCCGATAATGGAAGAGAAATACAGCAGGGGATAAAGATTGGCACCCTATTTTGACTTGGACGGGTGTTATGACAGGATGAGCTACTGTCAAACATAAGCAAGGAATAGAGAGAAATCTGGAGAACAGAAATTGCACGAGGGCACACGGAGATTGTGTAAGAGTACTCGTAGGATCCAACGAGGTATTGTAATGAGACAACAGGTGCAAGGAGAAGAAGTGTTTCCAGATGAAGCTCAGAGCAGAGACTGTTAAAGTTTGTACAACAGGAAGTCTCTTATGCTCTTAATGAAGACAACAGGCGAAGACCTTTCCAATGCATGCAAGGATAGAAAGAGAGCTGTTGCAGAGGCACCTAATTGAGGGGGTGCAAATGCCTGTGATAAAAGGCAACCGTCTATGATGAAAGACGAAGACACCAAAGAGAGTTGGTGTAGGTGGAGCTGTCGAGCAGAAAGACACAAAAGCTCTAAACATAGAAATCGAGGTGGAGGATTGCGAGGAGTATACCGCAACTTTTTCTTTCTATGTAGTCAGTGGCAGTAATCTCTCCCATAAGTGCACATGGTGGTAGAGATTTTTAGATCCACTTTGAAGCATCTCAGTTGAAGGAGGATGCGATCACCTATGAAAGGTGAAGACACCTTAGATAGAAGGTGTGTGAGGGCCATGATAGGAGCCCGGATCAGACCGCCCCATGACAACGGGGGAAGACACCTTTGAGAAGGTGTGAGGGCCGTGATAGAAGCCCCAGTTCAGACACCTAAGGAGAAGGTGTGTGGGCCACGATATGAGCCCAGTTCAGAACAACCCCAGAGCCAATGTGATGGCTAGATATGAGTGGACAAGTGTATAGCCAATGAAGTGGCTATGATGAGTATGGAGACAAATGCAGGATTGACTTTCATGGATATTGCCCCCATGCTAAAGATCAATGAGCTAGAAGACATTTGCCTTGGACAATAAGAGGGTGACTTGTGGAGCATTAAGACGCGGCTGCTATGAAGGAGCAGAGGGCATGCGAGGTTCAGGAACGAGTTGACTCTTGTCAAGGTAGTGAGCTCGGTAATGGCATTGTAATACTCGAGTATGAAGACAAATATGGATCAACCTTTAATGGGCTGCCCCATGGTTAAAGATGGAGAGCTACCTGGACTCTTACGACTAAGAGCGAGAGACTCATGGAGAAGTAAGGCGTGGTTTCTAGGGTGGAGCAGAGGGCAGGCGCAACTCCTGGATGAGTAGACTCTTGGAAGAGTGGTGAGCTTGTGATCATATTGAAATACTCAATGACTGTCACACTTGGAAATATTCGTTTGAGGGGGTGTTGTAAGCCTTGGTGTAAGGCTTGAAAAATCATTCCGGACCGAGCATGGTTGATATGCTCGAAGGGGAATGTTGTGTTGAAGACGCTCTCAGAATGGTAAGCTTGGAAGAGCTGCAGAATGCAAGCTTGTGCTCGAACAAGCAAGATGACAATTACCCACACAAATGGCAAAGGGGGTGATTGTTAGGTAGATTGCCATTTTGTGGCAATATCCTACCATTGTTGAAAATGGTAGAGTTATCAACCCACCATTGTTGAAGAAGGTTGGTGGCCAACCCACCATTGTTGAAGAAGGTTGGTGGCCAACCTTTGACTATGAAGAAAGTTTGGTGGCCAACTTTGATTTATGAAGAAAATTGTCTCCTCTCTCTTGCTATAAATAGAGGAGCTTCTCAGAGCTAAAAATGAGAGAGAGAGCAACACAAGTGAATGTGTTGTGTAGAGAGAGAGAACAACACAAGTGAATGTGTTGTGTAAAGAGAGTGAGAAACACAAGTGAATGTGTTGTGTAGAGAGAGCTAGAGAGAGTTGATGAGTTGAGTTGAGTGGATGTAATCCTCCTCCTCTATATGTATTTATTGTAACCCTTTCTCTATCTCTAATACAATGTCTCTCTCCCGTGGATGTAGGCGGTTTTGTCGAACCACGTTAAATATTGTGTCGAGTGTGCTTAAGCCTCCTATGAGCAAGTATCGAGTACACCCCGGTCCGCGCATGGGAAAGCCGGAATTCCCAACAAGGATTCCCAGGTTACACGTGGAGCAAGTAGCCAGACACAATTGACGAGCAGAAGCTGGTTTATGCCAATAATCAATGAGCTAATTAAGATGAACTTGAGAGCACTACATAGAAAGTAGAAACACCATGAGATGAGAATTCCATCAACACGACAACTGTTTCATTTTCATCAGGCAGCATGGCCGAAAACGACCCAGTCAAGTGTCAAGTTGAAGCTCTTATTCCTAGGGTCTGTTAATCTGAAGCATTATTACAAATACAGGTTGGTAAAACAACATTACATGATGGTCAGGTCAGAAAGAAAGTTGAAAGTTTTTCGCCATCATTTTCTTTTTTGCATTTCCTCAACCTTTCTCTGTTCATCTGTTGAATTTCGTTGAGGGCTGAGAAGAGAACCTTGAGGGCAAAGAAGAAGCTTTAGCAATCCACCGGTGCTCATCGTTTACGAGCTATCCTGGATCGTGGGTTCTAGTTTCATCTCATAAGAAGTAGGTCAACTGCTGTTTTTTCCTTGAACCTCCTTCCCCATACAATTCATTCCACTGCCGCAACTCGTTCATTGAAGCTCCTTCTGCAGCAAAGCTAGCGGCAACCTGCATCACCAGGAGAGGTTTACGAATGAATGCACTTAAATAAGGTATTTTTAAATGGGAACATTGTCAAAGCAGTAAGCAATGCAGTGAAACACTGTCAAACTATCTTAATAGCACAGGAGGAAAAAAAAACTGTTTCTATTAACTTGATCCATAATCATCTATATCATTTAAGCTGGCTGCTTCTAAAAGATTATATCACCCAGAATCATTCTTGTGCTGTTTCTTTCTGTGTGCTCAAGCTACGGAACGAAAGCGTTTTTACCTGATCCTTTGCAAGCTTAAAGTCTTCCATATTTAGTGGTCTAAGGGTGATGACTCTCTCTTTTTTTTCTTCTGTATCAGTAGCTTCTCCTAATTCTTGTGCTGCTTCAGCTCTTTGTTTTTTAACCTGCAAATAAACAAAGGTTTTGGAAGAAATGAAATTTAAAGATATTCTTGAGCATTCTTTTAAGAGTATGGTTGGTCAGAAAATTTTCATTTCAAGATTTTAGAAATATTTAAGAAGCGGAAGAAAAAGCACTTGCCAAATCCTTTAATCTTTCTTGTTGTATCAACTCCCTGACAGGACGATAGGCAGCTGTAGTGCACAAGTTCTGTTTCAAATACACATATCACAGTCAATAAAGATTAAAGACCCAACGATGCATTCGATACCAAAAAGACTGTAAGCAATACACACCTTAAGATCACTTCCTGAATATCCTTCTGTCATAGTAGCAAGCTCCTTAAAATCTAGTCCTTCCATCTTCTCTTTTCCCAACAGAGTTTTCATAATCCTTTCCCTGTGCTCCGCAGAAGGAAGCCCCAACATAATTCTGCATATTATTCGAACACTCACGTAGTCAGAACAGACAATTATTAAGCTGTGTTGTGACATTTACATCACAGAGGTCTGTTTTATAAATCTTATAATTCAGAATAGTATGATATAAAAGCAAGAAAGCAGCACTCCAGTTGCAGATTCTCAAAGGTAAAACAAGGAAAAAGTGCAAATACAAACAAATGAAGATTGAATCACTAAATGCGCAAGGAATGACGGGGATATAAACTATAAATAGGGATAACCACCTCCGCTCAAAACGCCTAATAATTGCTTCATCAAGGTCAAATGGTCGGTTGGTTGCAGCGAGCACAAGTATGCGCTCACCCTGATTTGTCAAAAGCCCATCCCAATGAGTCATGAACTCATTCTTTATCTTCCTCATCGCTTCATGCTCCCCAGCTCTACTTCGCTGCCCAAGCATGCTATCGACCTCATCTACAAATATAATAGTTGGGGAAACCTTTGCTGCCAGTGTGAACAAAGCTCGGACATTCTTCTCATCTTCACCAAACCATTTGGAAGTGATGGTTGACATAGATACATTGATGAAGCTGGCTCCAGCTTCTTTAGCAATAGCTTTCGCAAGCATTGTCTTCCCAGTTCCAGGAGGGCCAAACAGCAAAATTCCCCTGCAAGGCTTTAGCAGTCCTCCTTTAAAGAGGTCTGGTCTTCGGAGAGGAAGCATCACTAGTTCGTGAAGCGATTCTTTGGTCTCTTCCAAGGCACCGATGTCTGCAAACGTTACATTAATCTCACCCGGAGGTATGACATCTGGCCTTATGCGTTTTTCAAATTCATTGTCAGGAGGAACTTCCTGAAATCAGATTGATATTTGAGTAGTCAAAAAAGGGAGAATGACAGAGATGAAGATATAAAACAGAGTGAAGAAGTCCATCCTGAAACCAAGGGGGTTAAACCACATAAACTTTTTAGGGTTTGTACTTTATCCAAAATTGTGAAAATCAATGTTGATATGATGGCAGATGCACAGACATCAGATATGTGATACTACTTAGTCACAAATGGAAGCATACAGGAGCTTTTGATGCTGGTAAGGAATTTTCACCAACTGCCGTAATCCCTGAAGCCTCTTTCTCTACTGAACTTTTATTTTCTGGATTCACACCCTCAGCTTTTGTTTCTGGTTTCACAGCAACAGTCCCATTCCCTCCTGCTTCCTATAATTATCCACAAGAAGCAGAGGCATTGGTACTATATTTTTATTTTTTAAATTCACGTTGAATCACAGATAAGTGTATAAAACCTTGGATGTTTCTGCCTGAGCTTCCACTTTCAATGAACCTTTGCCCATGGACTTGCTCTCCTGGAATATACTTAATCCATGCGATAAACTGTTTCATAGCTAGCACTGTGAATACATGAATAACACTTCAAATGCAGGAACACCGGTATAATTATATAGCTTACCTTTTGGATGACACAACAAGTTTTCCATTTCTGTATTCAGGATACTTGTTGTTCATTAAATGGTAAGAAATTGCAGACACCACAATCTCTTCTATGTAATTACTGAGAGCCATCGTGTCTGCCACACAGACTGCATCCAGATCATCACAATCCAGATCATTGGCTGAAAGTACTTCTATGATGTGATTTCTATTATCGCGAACTTGGATCATCTTCATATCCTCCTCCAGCTGATTTTTCCAGCTGACAAGATGAGTTTCATCTTCAGGAGGCTTGATTTCAATGTTGTATGGGAAAAGAGCAGTAAGCTCCACATCCACCTCTCTGGAGTCATTACTCGGATCTAAAACTCGTGAACCAAGGATCAGCACCGATCCAGACAGTTTATTGAACATCTTCCGAAACAAATTGTACGTCCTCTTTGATCTGAATAAGATCTTCTCTACATCTCTCAGGTACAACACAATGGGACTAGTTTTAGACACATGAACCAGAACCTGCATGTGTTAAAAAAATTGAAAGGCCCGTAAAGTTCTACTTGGAGTGAGCAGTGTCATATGACAAGCTAATCTCCAATATTGGCAATAAAAATTCATAAAATTCATATAGGCACAATATTGCTGTGAAATACCGATAATTCAAAATGCCAATACCTTGTAAAGAGATTGTATTAGAAGCTTCTCATCAAAAGACCAACTGCTTGTACGCCTCAAAGGAGCTTTAAGAAAAATGTGAAGAATTATAAGAAGCAGAAATATTGATTGCAGCGCAATTAAATTATAAAGATGCTGTAAAAGTGTAAGTATATGTAATCCTGCATAAAAATATTCCCAACAGCTCCTGGTAGCACATCACCTCCATATTCATGACATGTAAGCGTGTGAAAGAAATGGTAAATTAGCATCTAGACTACACTACTTTTTAACTAAATTTGATTATAAAAAAAGAAGAAAGAAATGAACATACAGTCCACCATGCATAAATTGAAATGCAAAGTCAACTGTATATCAGAACAAAACGCGTCTGTGGCATGGCACCCATAAACAAACCCAAGTTTCGGTAGCAGCGATTCCCTGAATCTCATTCAACATCTACACCATATGGTAGCAGATAGCCAGACATAAGAGAATAAACTCTTGAATGAAAAACTTTGTTGCATACTGCACCCTTTAGAGGTCAATACAATCATTATAACAAGAAAAAATCGTTGATATTCAAATTCTGAAGGAAACACCTGTATTTGCAGGAGTACTCTGTGTAAGTTCATTGCATAGATTAGCTGCAGCAGAGGAATTTCTTCTCAGCTTCCGAGGATTATAAGAACTGTCTAGCTCCCTGAACTAACGTGGACAAGGCCACACATTACATAAGGGAAAAATACAAAACCAACATAATAGAATAGGCTGCATGTTCCACAAGATCAATCAAGAATACCCTACACTACCTTGATGGAATATCCACACCACTAGACTGCCTATGCAGTGTGCCTGCAAGAAATCGACTTGGTCAGAGCTTCAGAAGAAGTTAAAACATATAAACCATATAGAAATTGGGTTAACAATGAAAAAACATTCTAATAGTGTCTAATAACATGAATAATCATGCATGAAGGTATCTTTACATTGCTCTTAGCAATCTCCAACATCCTAGAAATAATCAGATGGATTTCACAAATGATATCCTAAAAGAATTTTGACAGAACGAAGAATGGACTATCACCCACTTTCCCTGACTATAGGTCAATAGCAATGACACATTCTGTAATTCCTATCCTAGTCATATTTCATTTACATGACAACAAAGAAATTCCCAAACATACTCTTGGGCTCCTCCTTTTGTGGAAGAATCGAAAATGATCCAAAGAAACCAGACAATCGCTCTAGTGTTGTCTCTGAATTGGATCTTTTGAAAAACTGCAGTAAAGATAGCACATTTAGAAAATAGAAAGTCAAAACCTCACATTTAGAAAATAGAAAGTCAAAACGTAACAAGGACCTAAATCCATATGACAAACTAGAGGATGGTTAGGAACCAAGGGAAGCTTACAGATTCTTTGTTTACACCATATTTGCTCTGTATCTGTGCAGAACCAACGCTTCGGATATTAGTGCACTCAAAATAAATAAATAAATAAATAAAAGAAGGAGAACAGGAAAAAAAGAAAAAAAACACAAAGAACCAACAGACTGCAAAGCATAAACTCACCTTAAGAGAAAAATCTGTCGCATCTAATAGCAGCAATTTGGCTTCAAAGTAATGTGCCAAAGCCTTGGCAAGCATTTGTTGATAAGGCTCTTCAAGAATTAAAAAAAGAATTTGCAATCAAAATGTGATCCCATAAGTTAACATAGGTATATGAGTGTGTTTATTTTCGACCAAGCAAAATATAAACACTTCAGATAACCAACCTGCAGGTCCTGAGAGCAAAATGGCCCGGCTTGCCGGTGAAAGGTTCCTGGTGTACCTGGAAACTTCAGCATGCTTCAGGTGGAAATAGGCAGCACTTGTTAGCAATACCCGTGTCTGCTCACTGTGTCATCAGGAAAGATGTCAGAGAGCGCAAAATCAGATACCAGGGTACTACTGAGCATTGCAAGCGAGTTTCAGTAAATAAAGAGATTACTCACAAAGCACATTCAGGAAGAGCACAAGAATTTATTTATTTATTTTTTAGAAATTTTTTTTGCCATGCTGTTTCTCTATTTTAGTCTTGTCTATGCTTGAGGTCTTGAGAAGGTTCTACATCTAATATCACTAGTTCCAATACAGGATAAGAGAGTTAAGAGATTTTTTTTAAAAAATAAAATAGAATTAAAGCCCTGTGGATATCATAAAACGATTACAACCAGTATGGATTAGAATAAACAAAGGTAAAAATCCTTCCTAGCTGAAGAAGTTTAAAGTTGTGTATTTTGAATTTTTTTATTATTACATCATAACACCAAAAATTGTACTTTTAGTATGAACCCGTAAAATCACAGGCAGATTGAAAATCAAGCCAAAGAAAATTGTAAGATAAAAAAGAACCGGAATCAACTCCCAGTACATCAATCAACTCCTAAAATGTAATTAGTAATTAAATAGCAACCTGCAGAAATGTAATTTAAATCTGGGAAACTGAAAAGATACTATAAAATAAAATAAAAAATGCTAAAATTTAAAAACATTGTGCAACAGAAACACGTAAGAGAATGCATCTGATTGTCAGAATCACATTGAACGATGAATAAAACAAGATTAATGTTAATTTTGCGGGAAAATGTTCCTGATCTCCGAGGTTTTCTATTAAATTAGCATTGATCATTTAACTGATAAAAATAGTAACATAAGCAGGGCATGAAAATCATGACAAACACTCAATTATTTCACGCACTTTCATTAGACACTAAAAGAACTATCTGCCACACAGTATTACTTTTAATTTATTTAGCCATTATTAACTCTCTAAATTACTCCCACCCAAAAAAGGGCTCTCCATAAATAAATAAAAATATGTAAATAACTACATAAACTACAAATTTACGCTGAGTTTTGATTGTCAAAACTCAAAAAGTTGTTGTTGATCAAACATTGCTAGGCTAATGGTACAAGTTCAAATTCTCTACGTCCAGACTAGTGTATATATATATATTGAAAAGACCCATATTTCCATTTATAAATGAAACTTTCTGAACAAACTTAATATAACATTATAAACAGAGCATTATAAGAGTCATCAGTGTGATGATGAATAGTAAAATCTTCAGCAGTTCGGTTGTACCATGCGTATATCAGATTCCAGTATTTGCTAGTGCAATCACAAAATATTGATATTTGGAAAAAAAGAAATTGAGAGAGAAAGAGAGACCTGAGGTAGTAAGGGAATTGATCAAAGGTGACGCCGCTATCTCTTCCATCAATAACTTGCCTGAGCAATTCTTGCGCCATCGTCTCCGAATTTATACCGTCGGATGCTTCTCCTCTCCATTTACTCACTGTTTTTCCTGACGCCAATCCTATTCCCACCCCCACCCCTACACTCAACGCCGATAACACTATATGCTTCTGCTCCATAACTAATAACCAAAATAAACAAAAAAGTTGTCACTGTCCAACAAAATGAGGAGAAAGATTATTCTAGAGATAGTTTAAAAAAGAGCAGCGGGTAATTTAGAATCACACAGAGAATAAACGGTTATGGATGTATCTGAGTGACGCTTTTCCTTTTTTTGATATTTAAGACACTAACCGATTTAAGCGACTCTTCTTAACCGCTACTCTGTTTTCTTCTAAAAATATTTCTGTTTTTATTGCTCCAAAAACTGGGGAGCGAAAGGAGCGGATCTTACGACACGCAAAGCTTGCTTTAAGAAGATTATGAGAGTACGGGAATGGTGCGGCGGCTGTTGTGAGAGCACGGTGGTTGCGAGGGAGTTCCCGCTTTCTCAGGGGAGAGCCTCGGGGATGAGGTTTCAGTTTTTAAAGAGGAGATGATTGTAGGTGGAGTGCTGAGTGTTTATATAAAATTTAGCACGTGTCGCTGTTTCGGTCTGACAGGTTTTTTTCTTATAAAAAAAAAAACTGTTATCAAATTCAATGAAATCCACCGTATCCATTTATCTTGTCGATTCTACTCTGTTTCTTTTTCAGAAACCATATTAGATTAAATTTTATTTTATTTAAAATCTCAACTTGTTATGTATTTTTTTTTTCAATTTTATAATTCAATAATTAATTTATTAAGAATTGAATTTTATAATTTATTTTACTATAGTCTAATGATCTGAATCATAAATTTAAAAAATTAATAATTTAAAATAATATCATTTTGATTTGTTTTAAAAAATCTATTTTTGTCACTTATCCAAATTAAAATCGTTGAACTTATTGAGTTATATGCGTTTAACTCTCACTTTTATATTTATATTTGAAATTTGAATGGTGTAACTTCAAGTTAATTTATTTTTTAATTTTAATTCAAAATTATATTTGTCGAATTAATATAAATATATATTTTGCAAAGCATAGCCATGACAACTGTATTGCACGTGAAATGAAGACAAGGAGCACTAGCTGGACTCTATTTTACAAAATGAAATCATGAGTCATGGAAGAAGCATGAAAAATTCTTATGTTCGTACCCCCATATTGTAGGTCTGTCCGTAACTCCACACCGATGCCTATGGACTATGCTCTTAACCTATTTAATTCTGTGTCAGAATTGCAACTTCAAAATAATAAAAATAATAATAAAAATAATTTGTGGGTTGAACGATAGAGCACAGTAATGGACATTTATCTTGAGACACTTGCAGGACAAGTTGCCCATATGGGAATGTGGTGGTGACAAAAGCTTTTTATATCCATTCAAAAAGCTACTCGTGGAAATATAAAGATTCTTAGAAATCTCCCAGCAGATTTTAGTTTTATTTTTATTTTTCTGCAGTGAGATCTTGATTGATGTAGAACACTGACCCTTGTCTCATTAAATATTAGCTTGCCATTGCTTTTCCAAGAAACAAACCATAGATCAATTGTATTTTGCGTACCCTAACTTTCCTAAGCTTGAATTCATGTTTCATTGAAACTACAAGTGACTGGCTATGGTCTCATAAGCAGATATGTGACCTGACCGCATCAACTCAAAATATTTTTGAAAATAATTAATTTTTTTTTAAATTGATTTTTTATATTTTTAGGTCATTTTCATGTGCTGATATCACTAATGATTTTTTTTTTTTAAAAAATTATTATATTAATATATTTTCAAACTAAAATCACTTTTAAAAAAAATCTAAAACCATATTCTAAAACCTCCATTTGATATCTCCAAAGGAAGGAGTTTTTGAAGCTGTCTCTATTTCCGTTCTAAACAAAGATGTTAGAGTGCAGTTGTGGATGCGAAGTCAAGCTTTCACAACTTATTTATAATAATTAAACATAGATGGTAGGTGTAATTTTGAAATTATACAACACATATTTATAGTTAGTGGCTTCTAATCCCACTCCTGGCATTTCCAGACTTTTTTTTTCCGTTTCCAGTTTACTGCTTTAAATGCAGCCACTTCAGTCCATTTTTAGGGTCTCGAATTCTTATTTGTGATAGTTATGTTCTCTAATTCCAAATGGGTTTTTTTTTTTTTTACATATATAGATCATAGAGTATAAAATAAATGGCCATAAATTTCTACCATGTCAAAGAATAACCGAAATAAAATAAAAGCAACAATGAAATAAAAGGAGAAAGAAGAACAAAAAAAGAGAGGATCCCATTTATTGACAGTATTACAACGCTAACAAGAAAGATACTGCCGGGAAGAAAAGGATTACCCTTTCTCCCTTATTGTCCCTAGTATAATTACAGGCCTGACTGGAAGATGTAATGGACTAATTCTACAAGTGAAGACACAGTAGAAGGGGCCAATGAATCTCTGTAAATTAATACTAACTTGCATTCTGTTGGTGGACCTATATGGAAGAAGACATTGGTTGATCAACATTGCCAAAGCTGCAGTCTTCTCATAAACCCTATGCTCAATTTCCCGATAAATGATCTATATGTGAGGTACAAAGCTAAGGAGCTATTTCATTAAATCCAAGAATACAAAACCATTCCAGAGGCTATGAAGAAGCATAGATGGCAATAAATTCCGTGACCGTGTAAATATAACACCCATCACCACTCCAAGAAAAATAAGCGGTAGCATTCTCTGTACATTAAAATGTGCTAGCGCAAAGGCAACTGAACTCACCAATATTGCACACCAGACTGGCATGTACCTGGTCAAGGATGGGAGAAGGAAACCCCGGAAGACTATTTCCTCCCATACAGGAGCACACACTGAAACTACTATAGCATACAGTGCCATCGCCACTGGATCCCGTGCTGCAATTGACTGCTCGACACTAGAGAGGGTGACAGGTGTAGAAGGCAAAATAGGCAATAGGCTAAGGTTGAATTGAGAAAGCCGGTTAACTAGTGGAAACATGAGACATCCAAGAGCAACGTCAAACACCCAGTTCCCTTTCAACCTGAACCTAAACCAATCAGATGAAAGGGGACGGAATCGAGACAGGCAACGATGAAGGATTGCAATTCCAGCAAGGCCTTCAGTCACATCAGTCACGAGGCTGAACAAAGCTTGACCTCTAAATGTTAGAGATTCCTTGTTGAAACCAGAAATGTGCGCTGCAAAAGGAATCACCCAGGACCCTATGAACCAGAATGAAACAACCCAGAGAAGCATCACCTGCATCACCAAATATTGCTAAGATACTGTCCCCATTTTCAATACTAATTAGTATCTACAATTTAACTTAGGTGATAGGATTACTATTAAAAATATATTTTACAAGTTCATAACAAGGTGGTCCTGCTTTCGGTATCATGCTAAAGAAAATCCCAATGACTCCAATTCAATTATTTCATTCCCAACCACATCCTTATGGTTTCAGTTTCAACTTGCAAAGAAACTTTGTATGGTAGTTGACCATTTCATGACATATTGGCATAACTACAACACATAAATGTTTTGTCCATTCATTTCAAATCCAAATAACAACTACAAATTCCAGATGTCCATCAAAGAGCAACTAGGTGGAAAAAGGCTTACCTGAACTATGGTCTCTGCTCCCCATGGTACAATCCACCGGCTCCCAAATTCCCTCAACACTACTTGAGCAGCCTGAAACATTTACAAATTAAATAATGAGATTTGCAAATAATATTTTACTGGATACATGTATATTTATCTTGATAGCAAAAATTATATTCCTAACAAGAGTAGTATGCATTGTTAAACATTTACAAATTAAATAATGAGATTTGCAAATAATATTTTACTGGATACATGTATATTTATCTTGATAGCAAAAATTATATTCCTAACAAGAGTAGTATGCATTGTTTCAACTTTCAGAAATGAAATAGAAACATGATGCTCCATTTAATTATTTTTAAAGAGAAAGCCTTTCTTTCTTTCAAGTGAGCCAAAAATCATAATGGAGAATGAAAAAGATTGCAGCCTTTCCATCAATTTTGCATGAAAAAGATTGCAGCCCCTCGAATAATATAATTTGTTCAAAATATACTTTTTGATCAAATATCAATCCCATCCCTTATGATTTCATGAGAGCCAACAATCATAATGGTCAAATCCACCCATTTGATATGAAAGCTGAGGTCAGTATGCAAGTCCTGATTATCAAAATGAGGAATCTGTTAGCAATTTAATTAACTCACGGACTCATCAATTACCAAAGGCATTTAACTTGCTGAAATGCGAACTGAAATGCGAACATGGGATCTTAAGTGATCTGAACCCCACTTAGATATTATAATACCTGAGTGGAAATCTACCACTACTGCATCTAAATAGCAGGAAAGGCGTGCACTGCATGAGTCCACAAATAATATTCACCCAAGCCACAACCATAAAACTACATCGTCTAGATTTTTCCCCACTACTCAGACCCGCTCTCCCAAACTCAGTAATTCCATATAAAGTTATAAACAGCAACACAAATATAAGATTGAAATGGCAACTATAAAAACAATTAAAAGTACCATAAAATCAATAAAAATGAGAAAAAACATACCTCTCGAAGACTTGATATCCAATCTCCTTTAACAGTCGTAGAGTTATCTACTTCAGGCTTCACCAATTCCTCAGGCACGTAGCATTCAACACTATCAGGCCCATGATTTACCTGAGAAATCTCGTCATTTCTAAAGAATGAAACTCTCCATTTCTGCAACATAATCCACAAAAGAAAAACGATAAGCTAAACATTATTTCATTGATTAAAAAGGAAACTCCCCATCTGGTGCATTTTTCATTTTTCTTAAAAACCCCAATTTGGCTAAAGAAATAGCCTTTTATTAGCTCCAGTTAGTGTTTTTTAAGTATCTCCAGCTCCTAAATCAATAAAAAGATTCCAACTTTCAAGTTCCTCTCTTTCCTTTCCATTCTCTCAGCAACAAACAAGACCTATCCACCAACCCCAAACTAAACAGCTATAACTAAATTGAAAAATTGGAGAAAAAAATGAGACTTACAAGCTTTGGTAGTTTCGAATTGGATTCGAGGATTCGATTATTCCCCGCTAAAAGAGAGTGATTTCGAGGTCGATTAAAAACCCTAAGGTTGGGTCTTGAAGGAGCAGAAATGGGTTGTTGAGATAAGCTCAACATCTGGACTTATTAAAAACACTAATTATTAGCATGTGGATTTTTATTGATTAAATGCTTTGAATTCAGATGCACAGTTTAGGGGAAATTGAAAAGGAAAACCCTAATTCATTGAATGTTGGCTTTCTTTGAGGGAAAGGGTGTGTGTTTGGTAGTTGAGGGGAGGCAGTCTGTGGCTGTGGATAGGGAGTTAAAAATGTGGTTGTGGTTTAATTTTCTGAATGGTGGTTGTTTGGTAACGGGGCACTAGCGTCCCATAAATTCGGGGGCGGCAAATTCAGTATGGCAGCACGGGTGACACCGCTTCCATGTCTTTTTTTATTTTTTATTTTGAATAAACCGGACACTGTCTAGACTAATCTACACTCACCGGTCAACCCATGAAAAGATAAAATGCTGGCTCCATGCAAAAGTAGGGTCGATCTCCAAACCTTGTTTAAGGGATAAGATTGTCAAACCACTCACACCAACCACACTTAGGTCTTTCTATATGTTTGTTAAATATATTATTGACAATGATACTTTATATTGGTATGTTCGTGGTTTTATTTAAAAATAATTTTTATTCAAATTTATTTTAATTTTAACACATTTAAAATAAATTTTATCTTTTTAATTATTTTTTTTGAGTTCTTGGATCTTGTTAGAAATACAACAAAATAAGGTAGGTGTTTGTTGGAATTTTGGGAGGTTTATTAGCAACATTTTATTTACACCAAGAAATTAACAATAAGGCCTTGATAATAAAGGATTAATTTTTCAAAAATAAATAAACATTGAACTTGATTAGATTTTAAGTGGTTAAACAAGTAAGTAACTAATATAATTTTAGTTTATGTCTAATATATTATATGCTTAGTATGTTGTTTGAATCCATAAAAAGAAAATATCATGATAGGTTTTTATTGAAATGCATTGTAAAAGAACTTTCGCGTGATATTTAAATTACTATTCTATTTTATCATGGTTCTTAAAATATTATGATTTTTTTTTTATGGCAATCTCAATGATTCTTTTCAATTATTATGAACCTAATATGCAGAAATAAAAAATAAAACATTTTTCATTAATCCTGAATGAAAATACAATCTCTTGTTTCAGCCTTTTGATGGATTTTATACATGATTTTATCAGATTTATTGATTTTATCCCTTTCAATCACATATAAAATATAAAAAAAATTGTTTAATACGTGTTTTTTAAAATCTTTTAAGACCATGAAAGAATTTTACTTAAAAAAAACAATACTTGCAATTAAAAAAACATGATTTTGCTAAAATAATAAAGCGATGCAAGGAAACAAAATTTAGTTTAAAAAACACTTTTTTCTTGGTAGTTGTTTTTGTTGTATTTACTGAGAATGTGTACTTTTATAATCATTTAACTTAACAGAACATGAATTCCCAAAATTTAATTAGGGTCATAACCTAGATCATATGTTAGATAGGTTAATCTAATTTGTCCCAAATTAATTCAACTTTATTGTTTCAATATTTTTCTTATAAAAATATTAGATTGATGTCATTATAAATTTTTGCATATCAAATCAAGTTTTGGTCGGATTAATCTAGTCATAGGTGCATTTATCATATCGATTTAATTCGATTTGATTTTTGTGTTTTTAAAACATTACAGGGTGTTTTTTTGGGATAAAAATAATAGGGATATTGAGATTTTTAATTTTTTTTGAAGTATTTAAAAGTAAAAACAATTTAAAAAATTAAGTTCTGAAAGTTTCAAAACTTGTACAAAAAAACTAGTAGATGATAGGTGAAAATTTCACGTATTAAAAAAAAAAACATTCTTATCTTAGGGTGCATGAGGTTTTTATTGCTGGGTCAGTCATGTTAGCCTATATCCTTTGGTGCGTTTCACTCTTTATTAAGATTATTTTTCATTAGCTATTTAATAATTTATTTATTTTATAATTTTATAATATTTTTTCATAATAAAACAATTATAAAAAACACCAGTTTATGTCATAATAGCGTAAAAATAATCAAAGGATTATTCTTATTTCTTTATTATATGAAGAGCCAAGATTATTTCTCTGCCATCATGGTGGATTCCTTTTGTTCAAGCCCTCCTGCCCCTATTCTAGATATTGTTACCTTCTGAGGAACCACGGTTGTTTTCTTGAGAGCTAGACCAGAATCTCGAACACGGTCGACAGATGAGAGTTCACAACTTGAGTGGAGCTCAATTATCTCAAGCACAGGGTGGAACTCAGGACCTCATTTATAGACTTAAAGCTTCAGGTTCACAGATTTTGGATATTAGATCATCCTGAGAGGATATGGATATGGAAAAGTAGTGTTTTTGCCTATTCAAGCGTCGTAAGCTTCAGCGGTGTTATGCTTTAGGGTTTCCGAGCATTTTTTTTTTTTTGCGATCGCGATGGTGGCAAGTGTGTCGAACTCGTTGCCAAGCAATTTCATGTGATCACACTGTGACCTTACAGGCTTACAGCAACCCTGTTTTTTATTTGTATTCTTTATTTGCTTTTTCTTAACGATTTTGTGCTCATGCGCATGACGTCAGGACTGAGTGCCAAACGAGGACTGTATCCAAGCTGACTTTTTCACCTGAAACGACCATCCAACTGCACATTTTCAGAATATCTCGCTGCTGCCTCTAAGCGGAATTCAGCTAGTTTCCTATATTTCTCTAGTTTTAACGAGTGTTAGCGACCCTGAAATCATGCTCTCAACAAAAAAAATCGAATCTGACGTAATTTCATTCCCCGTTTGCGGAGCTTATTTCCCTCTATATGGTAACATGGCTGTTATAAAGAGTTAAAGACTGCTGAGATTTGATAGAACAATTGAAAAACGATGGAAGGAACATGGCATCAATTGTCAGCAAAAGAAAAGGCACCATCATTTTCCAATCCTTCTTAATTGATGGTGTGTGTGTGTGTGTGTGTGTGTGAAAATATAATGCGGGGCATAAAGGAAGGTGCACATGGGCAGGATCAACAGATTGTACAATACACCCTAATCAGAAAAGAAGTATTTCATAAATCTCAAGTATAAAAATGATAAAAAAAAATCTGGCAAAACTGGTCAATTTCTCTGTGCAGAGGCATGGCAGATAATAACAGATTCTAAAGAGGAAGTGTTTGTTGTGAGGTGGCGGCCTAACCGAGGTCAGACATCTATCTTAGTCATGATACAACAGCATTGATACATTAGGGAAGAAGTTGTTTCTCAAATTGAAGCCAGGGTAAATAAAAATGCACCAAGCTCATTTGCGCCGTCTGTTTGGGCCCAACTCAGGATTTCCTTTTCTCATCATGGCTACGAACTCCTCGTAGTTAATCCTTCCATCCTGCAAAGGGATTTGAGAAAAAAATTATTCATGATTTCAAAGAGGCAATTTCGAAATATGGTTGTATTCTCCGACAGTATTTACACAACAAATTAACATTATCAGGGGCGATGAGACTTCTTTTAAGAAATTAATGACCCCCCGAAGCTTCTTGCGAGTATTTTGGTAAAAGAGGTCCCAGTTCCTCGCAAATTTAAACTGACAGTTTTAGAAACCTAAGTTTCTCGGGCATGAAACATCTGTGCCCTCAAATCACTTCTCGATATTTGTTCCAAAGACAAGTTTTGGCAAACTAAACTATGTTTTTCTGTTCCTTGACCTCAAAAAAGCAAAATAAGCTGAAAGCATAGATTAAGCAAGAAACGCACATGGTCAGTGTCAACTTCTGCAATGATCTCTTTAATTGTTTTTGCATCACCCATATTATATTTCATAAGGGCTTGCTCCAACTCTTCCATTGTGATGTACCTATATATAAAAACAAGATAAATCAATGTTCACATACAAGCACAAGGAAAAGAAATTCACAAAAGTACAAAGTGATAGAGAAGTAAATACCCGCTCTTGTCCTTGTCAAAATATTCAAAGGCCTTGAATAAATGATCCTCTCTTTCCATTCTATTCATGTGCATGGTAGCTGTTATAAACTCAATGTAATCAATTGTTCCATTTCCATCGACATCAGCCTGCAAAAGCAGCTCATCAATCTCATCTGAACCAGATAACAGATCATCAAAAGGAGAAACAATATGCATTTAACTTACCTGAGGTAACCATTCAGAACTGCCTTAGAAAAATGTAACATTTCTATGCTGATGAGTTGAGCTATTCCTTTATTCTTGAACATTGTGATTACATTTTAAAGCTATAAGATGAAAGAAAAGTTTTGTAATTTATAAGTATCCATGTGATGAATATCCACATTAGTTGTCAATCCTAATGGCTTCCTTCTTCTATCCTGATCAGAAACTAGATCTCCAGTTGTGAAGAGTCAGACTGCTTAAACTAGATAGGATTGAGGTAAATGCTCCTACGGGATTACACTTAATTTCTCTGTGTGCTTGAATAGAATAAAAAAGAACCTGAAGGCACCATTAAGTTCAGGAAGACATAAAGAACAGAAAAGAACATATTGTTACCGCTTCCATTAACTGCCTCACTTCGGACTCAGAAAGCTTAGTACCCAGTTTTGGAAGACCAGCTTTCAACTCTTCATAAGTGATTGTTCCATTGTTGTCCGTGTCCATAGATTTGAACATTTCCTTCAATCCCATAATTTCTTCCTCGGAAAGGTTTTCGGCAATTACCTGAAGCAACAAGAGACAATTGTCTCTACAATAAGAATGACAAACATTTTCTTTTCTGCTTTATCCTCTGGATTTCTTTGCATTTAGAAAAACAATATAGCATCCCAGCTTGAGCTTTCCAATTTTAAATGATCGTCCATGAAAAAAGATGACTATAAATTTCACTACCAAAAAGAGAGTTTCTCACCTTCAGTGCTATTTTTTTCAGTTTGTTCATTGCCCTGAATTGTTTCATTCTAGTTAAAACTGCAATATCAAGAGGCTTATCAGAGGCACCATCTTCTCGCATCCATGGATGATCTGCATTGCATGGCAATTTTAGTTTAATCAAGCCTCCTCCATTTACGAGGCAAAATAACTTGTAGCAAAACTATGGACAACATGTATTCAAAGAGCGAATTGCGGGAAGGAGGCATAACGAAGATAATATAAGCAGTTCTCAATGCATCAAGCCATCAAGTGCAAACATTTTGTTTATAATTATCCAATCTTATTTTTACAGGGGGGATGGGCTTGGTCACTTGGATTAAGCAACAACAAGCAAAGATGCCAGGTTTCTGACCAACAACAATGTAAACAAGCATATGGAACTTTGTGCAATCATAACTCCAAATCATGAACCATGGCTCAAACTTTGGGGTGTGAGAATAGTTGGATCTTTCTCATTTCTTACTTACTTTTTTTTCTTTTGCAAGGAGGGCATATGAAACAGGGAATAAAAGAACATAGGGAAGAATAAATCAAACATGAAACTTTGGGAGATACGAATTAAAACCTTCAAACCACTTTTATCTCCAAAAAGAATTTGCTTAAGGTGTAAGACTTACTGAGAACCTCAACTGCTGAAAGTCGTTCCTTTGGATCAGCTCTTAGCATTTGTTTCACGAGATCTTTGGCACTACTAGATATGGAAGGCCATGGAGCAGAGGAGAAATCGATATGTCCCCGGAGAACAGAATCAAAGATGGTCTGTTCAGTCTCTGTATTTGAAACAAAGAAAAAGGTGAGAGACACAACCACCCACCACTTCTATGTATTGTACATTATCAATTAGTTTGGTCATCACGCAATCCAAAAATGGAGTAGAGATCTTAGCTACTGTCATCTTTATTAATACAAACTTAATTTACAACCAGAAAAAATCAAGTTCTGCCAGATATCTTCTTCAGAAATGTTGCAAATGTATAGAATATAACATAACAATGATACCAGCATCAACTATGTATCCAGATTTTTTAATCTCAATGAAGTTCAAAAGCCACACCTCCCCAAAATGGTGGAACACCACTGAGAAGAATATACAATATAACCCCAGCACTCCAAATGTCAACCTCAGCTCCATAATTCCGTCGCAGTACTTCAGGAGCTACATAATAAGCACTTCCAACAAGGTCTTTAAACACATCTCCTGCAAACACATGCAGACTGCGGAGTTAAAAGTTTTTACCAATAAGCCAGCAGTAATAATATACCTTATCATTTGTAAAACAAAACAATTAGTTAAATTACAAAGTGATAAGATAGAATCTTACAGTGCAACAATTAAATTATTTAAAAATTCATAACTTCAAGGCATTATAATTATACTGGCTTCAATTAACCACAAGACAATCACCTGGCTTAAAAAACACAGAGAGTCCAAAATCAGTAGCCTTCAAAGGGGAATCCTCATTAGTACTCAAAAAGAGGAAATTCTCGGGCTTCAAATCCCTATGAAGCACTCCCATTGTATGACAATCATGCACAACAGTTACAATTTGCCTACACAAATTAGCTGCGGCTCTCTCTGAATAATGCCCTTTTGCTATTATCCGATCAAACAACTCCCCTCCTTCACACAACTCCATTATTAGATTCACTGCATGCCGATCCTCGTAAGCTCCCTTCAATTCCACTATATTCCTGATTCAAGAAAACTAAAAAAATTTCAAGTTCACATTTTTAATTAGTCAATAAAATTTAAACAGCTCAGAGTTGTATATTTGATTAACTGAAGAGTTAAGAAAACTCATTTTTTCTGTTTTAATCAATCAAACGAACTAAGGATCAAATTTGGAGCCCTAATTAATCATAATAACTAAAAGAACGAATGTTGCATTTTTTTTAATTAACCAAAACAACTAAAGAGTTTAGTTTCTTGTTTTTAAATAGCCAAAATAACTAAAAAGCTTGAATGAACCAAACTCCTATAAAGCTAAATTTTGCATTTTTAACTAATCAAAGAACCAAAAAGCTTACATTTTCATCTTCACTTATTATCTCTAACCAATCCAAAAACTTAAAAAATGCCTATACTTGTGAACCCCCTCCCTCCCATCTTGTCGTATTCTTACTTGAAGAAACTAAAAGGCTTTAAGAGTTCAAACCAATCAGAACATAAACTAAAAGGTGATGTTCAAATTTACAGTTTTAAATCACCAAAAAAACTAATGAGCTCAAATTCAAATTTACTAATTAAACAAATAACCTAAGGATCTCAAATTTTGAAAATCTCCAATGACCAGATCCCTTAAACGCTCAAATTCCGCATTATTAATTAACCCAACAACAAGGATCGCAATTGTTTTTTTTATTTTTTTTTATTTTTTAAATTAATCAAAGTCCTTGCAAGGTAAAAAATCTGCATTTCTTTTCATCAACCAAAGACACCTAAAAGAGCTCAAATTTGCATATTTTTAACTAACAAGAGGAAATACATTGCTTAAACTTCGTCAATTTAATTAACAAGATAATAACTAAACAGATCAGATTTTGAATTTTCAACTCCAATCAATCAATTGAAAAAGCAAATAATCAAAGCCTGCAAATCCAAGACGCCAATATACAATTTAACAGTAGTAGGTCCTTCCTTCTGCTCCATTCTGAGGAGCCGTGCAGCATCTCAATTATTTTCTTGCTCAAATGTTAGAAAACTCATTCAAATCTGCAATTAAAGTTAATTAAGCTTAAATCTGCATTTTTAGTTAATCAATTAATTAACGAAACTGTACTGTAGACCTGTGACCAGTAAGGTGATGCATGATCTGTACTTCACGGCGAACATCTTCAATATCATCACGATTGATGAGCTTCCGTTTAGCAATTGACTTGCAAGCGAAGTTCTGTTTAGTCTCCATGTGAGTCACTAAGTACGTGACTCCAAATTGGCCGCGACCTAGCTCGCGACCAAATGTGTACGTATGTCTAACATCTTCCATCGGCCGCCCGAGGACTCTGCCGACTGTGTCCGAGGAGTGGTGGAGGAATTGAGATCGCGGTGGTGGAGAGGCATTTGGAGGAAGGACTTTTATGCCACCATTAGAGGGTGGAGGGTTGCGGTGGTTGTTGTTGTTGGTGGCGGAGGAGGAGGGGAGGCTGTTGCAATTTCCCATTTTGGGGAGGGGTATTTAGGTCAACTAAGAGTCAATGCGAGAAAGAAGGAGTTAAGACGGACCGATTTGAGAGGAGTCCTGTCTTGTTGAGTGTGTGGGGGAGGTATTAAATTACTGGAATGGGCTTGCTCGGGGTGGTTTATTGTGTGGCAGGCTATGGTAAATTTGTCTGTGGATTCAGCTGGCCATCCCGTTGACGACTTAAATTTGAAAACAATTATGATTCACATTGTGAATCCCAAACATGAGTATTTAATTCACTTAATTAAATTAATGACCTAAATTAGTTAATCTTGATTTTAATTAATTAAATAAATAAAACTGGATTATTTGTGAGCCGGACCAAAAGTTTTGTTTTTTTGCACATGAAACATTGTATCTAGATCACATAACCATTTAGTCAACAAGTAGGCAATATGGAAAAAAAATGAATATTTAAGAAAAAAACAAAACAAGAAAAGTTTCAACTTGCCTATGAATATCTATTGATCAACTTCTTCTTTTTTTCCTTCTAAAGTCACCTTATAAATATCCTTATTTAATTAAAAAAACAAAACCCAATTTATTAATCTAAAAATATCTAAAAGCACAAAATCAAACTTGGTGTATTTTTTTTCTAGACAATATTAAAATTGAAAATAACCACCATAATTATCAAAATCATAGATTAACTTGTAAAATCATATTATTTTACAGGATAATATATATTAACATAGAGAATCGAACAAAAAACTTGAAAACCAATAAAATCATACTTGACTCGTGCAGAATTATATAAGAGCACAAAATCAAAGTTTATTCGACTTCAATTTTTTTTCTTAGATAATATTGAAGTCTAAAACAACCAATATTATTTTTTTCTTGTCAAATAAAGGTTATTGACACCAAAATTAATATTTTCTAGTGATTATATTAAGTGAAAACCAATGATTTTTTCTTTTTTCTCGGGACCCAATAATTTTCTTCTCTATTTTCAAACACAAAGATTGAAGAATTTAATTAGATAAAAACTAAATCCACAACAACTATAAAAGATTTTAAAGGAAGGAGAAAGAAAGTAAAATAATCTCTCCCCTAATTTTAGTGTGGTCTACACTTTATTTACTTACCTTTGTTAATTTTATTAATCTTGTCAAGTTTTTATTGATCGATTGTTAATTTTGTGATTAAGAGTTTCAATTGAAAAAAAGAGAGTGGGTGGAACTATATTGACAAATCTTTTGTAGTAACTAGTAATAGCAATACTACAAAATGGATTAGTAACGGGTTGGTTAAAACAAAATTGAGTGCGTCTGCCGGGAGTCGAACCCGGGTCTATTGCTTGGAAGGCAATTATCCTAACCGTTGGACTACAAACGCTCGTTGAGATCACTATATTAATCTATATAGTATCCTGTCCCATTAGTTTATAGTGAGAATTCAAGGCATGGCTTTGGAATATGCAGTCCGCAGTTCCTCGGAAATTCACGTCCTTAGTTCCTAATTTTCACTGTCTTTATAATCTGATTAATTGATTCTTGCCCAGAAACTCATTCATTCCTTCATGGTCACTATAAAACTAGTAGATAAATGTCCATGGTGTAATTTGCCAATGTCCTATAACAGCTAAAGATCGGACCGATTCTTTCCTTTTCCGGTTCTCCATTTGCAAAGGAGTTGAAATAAATGGTAGACAGCTGACAGCCCAATTGAAATCATACAGATGTTATAGAATCACATGAATAAATTCACATGTTCTAATATCCTCCTTTATGTTGTGGTGAAGAGAATTCAAGGAGGTGGTCCATTTGCATCTCCACAGGTCCCTGTAATTTCTTGGGAGCATGGAATAGTATTGGTTTCCTGCTAGCTTGCTTTCAATCACTTAGGCATCCAATTCCATGTATAACTTGTTGGTTATGGTTATACATACATACATACATACATACATACATGCATGCATGTATACATACATACATGACCACCCACACACCTGCTAGTACCAGAAAATTTTCGGATTTCTAAGGTTGAGCCAGGAAAGAAATAAAACAAATGCATGCCACTTAAATTGCAGAAGGTGTGAAGGGTACAGAAGCGACTTTCATATATGGGATGTTATTCTATTATTATCCGCAAATAATCTGAAAGGAATCTTGGTTTTATTCCTGCAGAACAATGTGTTGAATTGTTCTTTTAAACTCCTGGCCACGATATACTTCTTGTCAATATTGTATAGCAATATTTTGATGTCTGCCGCTGTAATTCAGCATTCTGCTACATTATCAATGATCATAATTTCCAACCTCAAATGAATATATCAAACTAAAGATACATAGCACTCTAACCGGGTGCCGGGTCTAGCTCGGTACATAGTTAGATAAAAAAAAATGAATGAGACAGATGAGTATAGATGTGTTCAATGTAGGAGATGGTGATCAACTGAGAGGTAAGGTGCATGCAGGAAATTCTAACAATGGAACAAATTCTTGTGGCAGACAGAGTGTTTTATAGGCCTATTCTGACAAGATTTCCTTGCAGAACATCCATGTTCCCGAAATGGAGAATGTACTCGGAGAGATGGAGAAAGTGAGAGAAGTATTTACATTAGTGAACTCAGATTTGTAATGAGTATGAAACAACAAGATATTAGCAAGAGTTGGTTTAGCTGAAAAGATGTAAAGTCACCATTAGCTAGCCATTTAAAGCTTCAGGCTCTATCAACTATTAACCCCAAATATCAGCAAACATTCTGAAAATTGTGCAGGGCTTCAACATTATTCGAGAAGCTTGATGAAGAAAATCAAGAAATATTAATCTGACCTCTGTTATCATCTGTTGCAGGTATAGATTCTTGTCACCATATGCAATTTAAATCTGTTAATAGGCAACAGAAGCCGATATATCCTTATGGTGGCATAATCGAGATTATTCTTCCAACGTTCTCCCATGTTTTGGATGCTATGCATCATCCACTATGTGCTGATGAAATGCATTTGCGCATCCCGCAAGATTTTCTGGGAAGGCTTATCAGATTGAACATGAGTTGCTAGTAAGTATTATTCAGGACGTAAACGACCGAGTGAGGGCGGATTCTGCTAGCTAGATAATCATTAGGTTAGAACTATTTTCTTTATCAGTTGCATTACTCTCGGTCAAAAGGTTCTCAGGATTCTTCTCGTTCAGTTTCTCAAGACCATAAAACAAAACAATTTTCTTAGCTTTATCCCTGGAATATATCCCTGGAATATATTAATTATCTCAGAGAAAGTCTTGGGAAAATTGTTCCTAAAGAATAGCATGCCTGGTATTGATGGCTAGAATTGTTTTCAGCTAGCAGGCAAAATTTACAAGGATGTCAAGAGGGAAAATATAGAAAAAGCGAGGAGGTTTTTGCTACCCATTTCAATTGTTCCTCACTGCGATGTAGGATGAATATCGTTAGGCAAGCCATCAGCAATCCAGTGCAATGAAAATTCAACGAATCTATTCGTCTTTCATTTCCGAAATCAATACCTTTAATACTTCTAAAAGGATAGTGATAGAAGAATAATAATATCATAAACAACAAATTTCCCGACGTAATAAACTTTAAGAGTTATTTTTGGAGCAATGGAAGAAGATAATATGTTTACAGAAGAATGGTGAGAAAGAGGAACTGAAATTGAACAACTTGTACATCGAAAACAAATATTGGAGCCTAGTTGTCCTTGTCAAGGAAATATTCCCAAATGAAGAAAGGGAAAAGGCATCTCCACACTAGGAGTCCCAGCAGGTTGTTCTAAATATTCTAAGCCTGCTTTTATGGTAACTTCAAAGAGCCTCTAACAAATTCATGAGAATTTCAATAATCAAATGGCCAGAAATTGTCACCTGACAAATTCAGGTGCCCCTTTTTTTTATACTATTTCTTAGAACTTTCTGATGTTTTGCTGATTTCCGTGTGTCATCCTTGCGCCAGAGCCATGCTAATCTTTTGTGTATCATTTATAGGATGTCTTTGAGGAGACAGATGACAGAAACACAAGCAGAAGTAATATGATGCTGGCTGTTAAGTTTGAGTTTTGCAAGCATCCTTATTATTACACAAATATTAATCTGACAGGTTCAGAATTTAACAATCCTACTAGTTTTGGCTGATGGACTGGATTGATAACCGAGAAGAGCGATTTAAAAGAAGTGCACATGTTCATATCAGACAAGTACAAGGCTAGAAAGTTCGAAATTTCCCACATATGCTGAAAAAAGTAAATTAGTATGAAAGAAAAAACCAGATAACAAAATAAATAAATAAATAATAATTAGTAGTATTATATGGCAAAATGTATAAACTTGAATGTCAAATATATGAAGACACGGTTTTATACTCTGTATAGCATAATAAATCTTTGGCCGGTCTTTTTCTACATTACAGTCACTGTTGCGACCACCATTACCGATCTACTCTGTCACCATCACCACGTCAAAATCTCCCACGGTAGATATTATGAGTGAGAAAATGTGCGTGGCGACTGAAATTGCAATGCAATTTTTAGATTCTAATTCCCCAGCCATGCAGCATTATTGAGGTTAAGCATCTTTATCCTAAGTTTTCATCTTCTCTTCTATTATTGCTGTATTATTCTTTTTCTTTATATATCATATCATGACTAGACATACTTTCTTCCCCAGTTGCACCCCAACTTAGCTTGTATCCCCAACTCTTTAAATTGCTCCCCTTCTTCTCATGAACATCCCACATCGAGCAACATCAACTCCTGCAATTCCTATGAGCACATCATTCTCACCGGAACCCTACTTCACTTCAAACTTTTCACTTAGTTTTAAGTCTTTTTCCTGGAAAATATAGCAGGGAATCAAGTTAAGAATACGGAAAATTCAAAGCAAACCAGGCTGAAGGATCTAGAAGAGTTTATAATTGATTGGAGAATGAATGGGAAAAAGGGTAGCTTTGCGATCAACATTCCACCAGAGGCTACCAGAACCAAGCTGCCTGGTACCAGCAAAGAAGGCAGCATTGGAGCATTTCCCTCCTGTAAAGCATGGATTTGGAGTGTATGGGAATTTGCCAAAGAAGATAGCAACAGAGTAAAATTCGCTTTGAAAGTTGGCCTAGCTGTTCTTCTGGTGTCCTTGCTTATACTATTCCGAGCACCTTATGATATATTCGGCAACAACATCATCTGGTCCATCCTCACTGTGGCTATCATGTTCGAATACACTGTTGGTAATTATCTGCAGAAACATGTTTATGTTTTTTTTTCCATGCTCGCATTTAAATGAAAATCCATTTTTTGCTTGCTATACCGAAAAGAATAAAAAGAAAAAAGAGTATAACTTAAAAAGAAAGTTACCTAACAGCTGCAGGCTTTATGGCTGTTGTTTTCTCAAGGTGCAACTTTTAATCGAGGATTCAACCGGGCTCTTGGAAGCTTGCTTGCAGGAGTGTTGGCTATCGCAGTTGCCCAGTTAGCTATACAGTCGGGCCGGGTTGCCGAGCCTATTATAATCGGCATTAGCATCTTTCTGATTGGTATAGCTTCTGAATACTTGAAATATTAGGAGAAGCAGAATGAGATTAAATTAGTATATGCTAAATAACTTCCATATGCAATATTATTTGTAGGGTCTATCACATCATTCATGAAATTATGGCCGTCACTTGTGCCATATGAATATGGGTTCAGGGTCATACTCTTTACCTACTGCTTGATCATAGTATCTGGTTATCGGATGGGGAATCCAATAACAACTGCAATGGACCGACTGTACTCTATTGCCATTGGAGGATTCGTAGCGGTCCTAGTGAATGTGTTTGTTTTTCCTATATGGGCTGGAGAGCAATTGCATAAGGAGCTTGTCAACAGCTTTGATTCAGTAGCCGACTCTCTCGAAGGTAAGACAATTGGTCAGGTTTACATTTCAGCGTTTGAATATATTATCAGATTACCACGAACTCATAAGTTTGTGAATCAAGAGGAACAAGCAATAGATAGGAACTAATGGCAGTACTCTTTTCCGGAATTCTAGAATGCGTGAAGAAATATTTAGAAGACGAAGGGCTAGATCATCCAGAGTTCTCCAAGACTGTGATGGATGAATTTCCGGATGAGCCAAATTACAGGAGATGCAAAAGTACCCTAAATTCCTCTGCAAAACTTGAATCCCTGGTAATGATGTGTTCACACCTTTTCTGTTAAGGTTAGCTTATTTTGAATTGCAAATATTAACATGGACCATGGTTTTTGCTGGCTTCGTTTGGAAGGCTAACTCGGCGAAATGGGAGCCACCGCATGGCAGGTTTCGACACTTTTTCTATCCATGGTCGGAGTATGTTAAAGTTGGAGCAGTTCTACGATATTGTGCTTATGAGGTCATGGCACTTCATGGTGTTTTACACTCTGAGATTCAGGTATTTTCCTTTCACTTTTCTCAGTTTGTATAATGCGTGTTCATCCAGCGTGCAACTCCAATGATGCCTATCAAGGTGTGCATAAATTATCAGACGGGATATTCACATTCTTCTTTAGCAGAATCAGATGCTAACTGTGTGCAAATATGCCTACAACCAAGGAATCTTCCAAAACCTACCCTTAGCTAGATCTCCTTGAGACAAAAGAAAACTTGGAAAGGCAAATCGGACTCGAACCAAACCATGAAGAAGAACTATACGAAGTATTTGTTCTTTCGAATGGCTTCCATCAAGGGGATGGCATAAGAATATTGACTCGCTGAGAGATAATACACCCTTTTATTCCTTGTTCTTTGTCTCATATCAATTGAACTGTTCCCAGGATAACAATCATACAAAGATACCCGTGACTTGATTAATAGAAGTTTCAAATCAATCCACAGTAAGCATGAACCTATGTCATAATCTATATTGAATCCACATTTATAGGAATACTAATTAAGGAACATAAAGAAGAGGTGGGAGCTCCCAAAATATCTCAGAATCGGAAAACCTGTAACCAAAATACTGATTATACAAGTGTAAAGGCACACAGCTAAAGAACAGTTTTTAACACAACAATATGGTCTACAAAAAACAGACATTATTAATTTTAATGTTATTTTCTATCTGCAGGCACCTTACAACCTCCGGTTCACGTTCTACTCGGAGATTCAGGAAGCAACAACACATGCTGCAGAGCTCGTTAGAAGCCTGGGAAAAGACATCAGTAACATGAAGAGAAGCCTCAAAACCTCACTGCTAAAGAAGGTTCATAGTTCAACGGAGCGCCTGCAACGAGCCATAGACATGCACTCTTATCTCCTGACATCTAATCTTGATCCTCCTGACAACTTTTCCAAACCACTTACCAGGCTCTCCGTCACATTTTCAACCACCCAGTACGACCTCTCGAATGCACTGACCGAGTTTGACAGTAACAGTGTAGAAAAGAACGGGAGTCAGATAAACCAAAACGTGCCTCCAGGGACTCCTCCGCAACAGACAGAGTCCTACCATGAGATGATGAGGAAACAGTCAAGAAGACTCCATTCATGGCCATCAAGGGAAGTGGATGCTTTTGAAGAAGAAGGAGGTCCCAGTACGGACTTTCTGCCAAGAATGAAAGCATTAGAGAGCACCGCAGCATTGTCACTTGCCAATTTTACTTCCTTACTCATCGAGTTTGTTGCTAGGCTCGATCACTTGGTTGAAGCAGTTGATGAGCTTTCAAAGATGGCCAAATTCAATCATGAGGGTGTATAATTCTGATACATTCCTAATGTGCAAGTTATACTATAAATATATACATAAATTAGAGAGTGGAAATATTATGGGCTCTAATAGATTCTGTGTAATTTGTAATCACCTGGAACAACAACAACAACAACAATAAAGTTTTCAAGTTTTTTCGTATCTTGTGTCAGCTTATAAGAATCTAAAGTATGAACAGCAGCATTACTTGTGGTTTTACAGCAGAAAACGAAAGAGGCGTTCTGGAGGCGCCTTTCAACTATTCCAGATTAATTGGAACCAACACAAATCAAACATATGAAAAAAAGAAATCCAATTTGAACCTTATATATTCTATATATCAAGATGAAGATGACATTCTAGATTGATCCATATTAAGCCCAGTACCACTTTATATACTAGTATACCAAAATAACAAAAATAGAAAAATAGATAGTATGGTAGTAAATATATATACTTTCTACCATACCATACTATCGGGTCTCATAGAATCCTGCTGATTCTAGTTCACTCATTTAAGCTAAAACACAAAATTGGAATTTTTTTCATTTTATTTCGTTAATTCTTGATATTGATAAGAACTAAGAAGTCAAGTTTCATTCAAATTAATCACTTTGACTAACAGTTTTTACATATATTTACAAAATGGCCAGTGTAGTAGCAATAAATGCAGAATGTTTACTTGCATAATCTAGTCTTTTCGTTTTTCCTTACCTCCATAATACAGAATGGCCTGTGAACCAACCCCCGGGGCAAAATATATATGCACAAGGTAAGAGCAATAGACCAGACCAGCCCCCACAAACAAAATTGTCCCTCCATTACCAGTCATTCATAATATCAAATAAATCATTTTCATCCTTGGTAAATTACAAAGTGCTCTAGTCATCATCCTCCTATCAAACTTTCAATTCCATCGTTGCCTCAGAAATCCAAATCAATTTGCTTTTAATAAGGATCAAATCTTCCAAAATAAAACTTTGAGGACCAAATTGATTTTTAAGAAATGATCAAGGTTATCCACAGTGTTTTATGAGGGGATGAACAGTGCCAACTTCACAGTGTTCACCCCATGTGTTTTAGTTCTTAAGTAATTTTAAAAATTCAAACGATTTAAATTATAAGAAAATATGTTTTTAATTGAAATATAATTATAAATTTGTTTTCTTTATTTATTTTAACCAAAAAAAAACATATTTTTTTTACAAGTAGCATAATGTTTCTAAATTCAAAATATTTAAATCAATTAGTAAGATTTTTTTTTCATTGGTTAAAACCCTCCTTTATTTACATTTTTTATAGCAAAAATATTTTTTTATCAGATTTTATCCTTAATTCTTTTGATTGATTTTTTTTATTTAAAATAATTTATGAAATTGCATCTTTTTTTAAAATTTATCATCTTTCAAAAAATAGTTTTATCATTATTTCAATTATTATTTATTTTATTTAAATTGATTTATGATATTCTATTTTTTTAACTTCATCATCTTTTCAACTTTTTTATTTGTAAGATTTGATTTTTATTCTTTTCATAAACTTTTAAAAAATAAGAACATCAATAAGTTAATTTTCATTTTATTTTCCATGAAAAATACAAACTTTAAAAGGTGTTTTTTAAATAATTTTTCATGCACTACCAAATATCATAAAATAATTCACTTTCAATGATGTAAAAAATCAGAACTTTTTTTTAACAAAAAAAGTATTTTCCATCAAACAAACAAGAAAATAATAAATTTGTTCCCCGACCATATTTGAACTATCCCCCATCTAGTATTTTGTTTTTATCCAAAATGCCTTCTTGGTTAAAACTTCCCATCTTAATCATTTTTCTTTCGTTTCTTCTACTCTAATGAAAATAAATATACATTTCAAAACTCAGGGATTGCAAATATAATTTATAAAATAATGAAGATTAATCAATCAATTATATTAAAATAAAGGGACTAAGCTATAATAAACTTTATGATAGAAAACAAGGGCTAGATGTGATTCGTGACATGGATACATACACTAATAATGGCTTAAAAAGTAGATGCAATAAACCCTTTCTGCCGTGTTTTTATCTAGTCCATACGAATTCAATTTCTAATTTGCTTTACCTTTTTATCTAATCCTTACGAATTCAAATTGAAAATCATGGCCTGACTCAGCCCACGAGTTAGCATCATGAAGTTAGTTTCCTCACATTCTCACCACGAGAAGCAAATTACTTCTCCTACAGGAAGGGTTAAAGGCTGAAGTCTTCCTTGATCAGGTGTTGGTTGTTACAGGCCCAACAAGCTTGGAAAGATCCCAGCAATCAAATACACTCGCCCATATAAGAATTGGGAAATCCAACAAGTATACAACGCAGCTTGGTGGGCATCCACTAACAGCTGTTGAATTATAGCAGGGCGTGCACTCTGAAAAACAGGTTCAACAGCAACGCAGTTCTAACCAGAAATAAAATTCAAAACCTTAACCACGGAAGCACTAACATGATACTGCTTAAAGGATTTATTAACACCAGAATGTTTGACAAACTGACCGACATTACAGGCAACAACCTGAGTACACCACAACCTGCTGACGAGAAAAATATTTACAATAAAAGAACACCAGACCTGACTCAATGCTGACTAACCCACTTGGTTTTTCCACACAAGGGTGCAGGGATCATGCATGTCCTCTCCATCTTGACAAAAGAATGAGAACAAGGTCTACACACCAACAGACTAGACCAAACAAATTTGAAGGACCCAAACACCTTCAAAGTCTTCCACTTGCTATGAACAAATTAAACACAGGTGAAAGAAGTCTTACATCCAGTTCTGAGTCATAAGATATGATTTTCTTGGTTCTGATGGATCTCCAGCTACAATTTGGTCGCTGCATGAGTCAACACCAGAACCACCAGCAAGCAATGCCATCAAACTGCCTCCATGCACCCTGCCTTCTGATACAAAAGCTGGCTTTGATGAGAGACCTGCTTCTCTGGCAGAGAGATGAGCATTTGTGACTCCAAAATGTTTCAGACCAGAAGTAGTTCGGCCCATTGAATCCCCTGCACTAGTACACATCTTCACAATATCGACAGTCATGTCCTCGGCAGTGGCAACTTTCATCTTCTCAGACCGGGTAGGTTTAGGGTCCTGGACCATAGGTCCCAAGGTGACACCACCATGAACCCTCTTGTCCTGCACCAAGCTGCTGTGAAGTGCACAGAGACCTGTCTTACCCCTTGCAAATGAGGTACAAGGACCAGAAGGTAGGTTACCAAATTCTGACCCAGGATGACCCCAAGAGCATCTCTTCCCTCCACCATGTGCCTTGCAGAAATCGGTGCTGCCTTGAGCACTTTTACCACATCCTTCACCCTTGCACCTTTTTCCACCGCCATGACGGACACAAAAATCTGTACGTCCTCTTGCACTCTTTGTGCACTCAGATACAGCACACCTCTTTCCACCTCCATGTGCAACGCAGAAGTTGGTCCCTCCATGTACACTCTTACTACAAACCCCACCACCTTGGAAGGCACACCTTTTTCCTCCTCCGTGGCCTTTACAAAAAGGAGTGCTCCCTTCAGCACCCTTGGTGCATCCTGGAGCTGTGCAGCGTTTCCCCCCACCATGTGCCTTACAGAACATAGTGCTCCCTTGTGCTCCTTTTGTGCATCCTAAGAATTGGCATCGACGACCACCTCCATGAGAAATGCAGAGACCAGATAGACCTTCTGCACTCTTTGTGCAATTTTCTTTCTGGCATCTCTTACCCCCACCATGTCGGATGCACAAACCAGATTTTCCTCTGGCAGCTCGAGCACAACCATCACGACTACATCTCCGGCCACCACCATGGGCAATACAGAAATCTGTGCGACCTTCTGCACTTTTTGTGCAACCAAGGAATTCACAGCGGCGTCCACCCCCATGGGCCTTGCAGTACACTGTTCGGCCCTCAGCTCCCTTGTGACAGCCTGCTTTCTGACACCTTCGGCCTCCACCATGTGAAATACAACGACCAGAAGCACCTCTGGCACCCTTTCCACATCCTTCAACCTGACATAACTTTGAACTGGCACAGCGTTGATATGCATGTTGCTGCTGTGATATCCCAGAAGTGCAGGTGACTGAACTTTTTGGCATTATCACATTAGATAAGCGGTCTGGAAAACTGGAAGCAGGATCCATATTTCTTGGAATCTGGTTCAAGAAGCTAGCCTCTTTGTTCTGGGAAATCTGCACTGGAAGCAATGAAATCCCTGATTTCCAACTACATGATGTCATTCGTTCATCCACATTTGATGCTCCACCCATTGCCAGAGGCATATCCATGCCAAATTCAAGTGTGCTAGAGTGTAGATGGATGCTAGTAATATCCGATTCAGAAGGTCCAGTGGAGAGACTCAACTCCAAGTCAACCTCGGGCTGCAATCCCATTCCTTTGAGATTTGAACCAGCAGAATTCTTTGGGCTCGACATCTTCTCGTTGCCAAGATGGAGAGAGAAGTCCAATTCAAGATCCATTGAGGACTCTTCATCAGTTTCTTTGGCAGAAGAAATTGCTGTGCAAGCAGTTGCTGAACTCCCCTTACTGTCTGAAGAACTTGAAGAGCGGCGAAGCCCAAGGGATAGTGAAGAAACACCATTTGGGCGCATGGATCCATCAATCAAATTCCGCTTCCGCTTAATACCCTTCGAGGGAGACCCATAGGGAACTGAAGATCCAAGGGAATCAAGGCGCAAGACAGTATCTGCACTAAATTTGGTGTCAGCTCCTCCAACTCCAACAGGCACTGAACTGCCCAAAATCTTGGATGCATTTGAAGGGCAATCAGCAGTGAAAACAAGGTTCTGGAGCCTGTTGTCCATGAAGCGATGGCTAAACATAAAGTGATTTCCAAACCTGAGATCAATCTTAATGGACAGTTCACCTGACTTCTGGGGTCAAGGAAAATAAACTACAAAACTGGGTTAGACGTAAAAAAAAAATTAGCTACAGAACTAGGGCTAGATGTCTCTGAAAGGGTACATCCCACCCCCACTAACAAATCCAGATGTATCACAACGGTCCATTTTCTTATTAAGTAGTTTAACCCAGAAGTAGGATGATTAGTTGCAACCGAAGAGGATGAATCTGGGCACACTAGATTCCTTTATAACGGTATGGCACTCAACCATCCTGTTTCACAAGAAGTCCTATGGTTAGAGAAAATATCTCAAATCATTGCCTAAAATTAAATGCAACCAGATTCATTGTCATCTCATGAGATTAAGTTAATGTTTGTATCTATTGAAGCTTGCAACAATTAACTCCCACTAAAACGAAACAAAAGTGAAAAGAAAAAATAAAGAAACTAAAGCAAAACAAGTTGCTCAAGAAGTACTTTTGCAGACAACATGAAATACGCATTAAGAATTTAATAAGAATCAACATCAGAGCTCACGAATGCAAATACTCCCAAATTCAACCAAGAGTCTTTGCATCAATCAGGCTAGGAATCCATCGGGGACTCAGACAATTCTAGTGCGGTAACCATTGTAAATTATTCAGTCAATACATAAATACTACTCAGAGTAAAAGCAATGAATTTTATCTCAACCAAATGGGACAAAAAAATGCAAAAAGAAGCAAAGCAGAGACCAAACGAAACCACCAGGTGCCACCAGCAGATCTAAGAGGAAAAAGGAACAGAATTCGATAATAATCAACAATGAACAAGTAAAAATTAGCTGCAGAGTTGAACAGCAAGTCAAAATTTAATAAATATCCTTGAGAATAAGAAGAGAAAGAAACATCAATTATTACGGAAACATCATATCAGCTCAAACATAATCCATCAACAGAATCCAAACATCACTCACAGAACGAAACCAGACACACTGGTTCTTGCCGTAATTCAAAATGGAGCATACTCACTGATTATCTATCCAGAATCTCGATTAAAAACAATAATCACATAAACGGAGGAAAATAGAACAAAAATAAAATATTCGAATTGAGATCTAGAGAACTAGAATGAAACATAGAAGGGCTTTAGCAGTTTAAGCCAGAAAAAGGTTTTTCAGTCTTCCTTTATAGCTAATCAAGCAAACCATCAAAAAACAAAAAAGTTATTACGAGCTTTAAGCAGCTTCGCTAAACACGCTAAAAAAAACATGGGACTTGATAAAAGAAATCAAAATTCTACCCTGTTTGGCTGCTTAAAAAAAAACATGAAAACAAAGCCAATACCGATAAAGTTCAACTCTTTAACTACCTGGAGCAAGAGCTTCTCAGCTCAACTAATTAAGAAACACAAAAAACCCCTCTGACTTATCATGCTTTCCTTCAGTTTCTCAACAACTAGACAGAACGTGAATCACAGGAATTCCGATTCAAGAAAACCAAATCCAAAATTCAGAAGTTAATTATAAGTACCTCCAGATTTGATTTTGATTGGAACCAACGGAATCGAGGGTGGGGATTGCGCGGAAGGATCAAACGATGGGGGAGGGGGGGGGTGATTTTAGAAGCTATAGCAGCGAGAGGGATAAAAAAGAGGAGGCGGAGAGTGAGAGGAAACAGCGAGACGAGAGACGCGAAAAAATGAAGAGAGGGATAGGTGGGAAAGACAAATTGAAGAAAAGAAGGAGACGTCGGGGGTGGTGGTACACGTGCTAAAGTCATTACAACCCACGTTCCATTTCGTTTTGAGGTTTTGATTTATTTTTATTAAATGCTAGATGAAATTAATTATTATTATTTGTTTTTGCTTTTGAAAAAACAAATAAGAGAGAAGAAGAGAAACTGCATCATTTATTTGGGAAGTCTAATTTAATAATTAGTTTTGAAGGATATTATTTGGTGCAGACAGATCCCCCCCCCCCCCCCCTGCATTTTTAAGGTATTTATTGCTTTTATCTTGTCACGTGGGAGTTGTTTGGTTGTCACATTTAATTTTTTTTATATTAATGAGTACTTATATGTTTCATATTAAATGGGAGCATTTACATTTATATAAGAAAGTAAGGTCACATTTCTTCTTCTCTGTATTCATGAATTTTTTTTTACTATGTATTTGTTGATGTTTTGTGATTTTTACAAGCAATTTTTGCTGAAAATAATTAGACAAAATAAAATAAAATTAGGTAAATGAAGGTTTATCCAAAACTTCGAAGTTATAAAAATGAAGTTTGAGTTGTCTCCTTGATAAATGAGATGGTAAAAATGCTATTTATTTTTGCATTTAAAATTATATTTCAACAGGTTTTTTAAATAAAATATTAAAGTTGTATTTTTTTCAATAATTTTAATATTCTAATATTAAAAATAAAAATATATTTTTTAAAAAATAAATATTTAAAAAAATCAAGAGAGAGAATAAAATTACATTCATCGAATGTAGACGAAAACACTGGCCATTATACGTGGACAGTAAAACAAAAAAACGAAACCGATAGAGGGAGAGTAATTAAGGACAATCAAGTTAGGTTGCGCGTAGCAATAAGATACCGAGAACGTCCCCACGCTTCTCACAACGGCATGTCAAACAGACATGCGTTTTATTTTATTTAACTGGAAAACTACACACAAGTCTTTCAACTTTCATTTGATTCTCTACGCCCCTGAAACTTTCATGTGTTGATCAATTTAGCCCACACAAGTTTCCTGGCTAAAAGAATTAAAAGAAAAAAGTGTTGACTAATGCATTCTATTTTATACTAACAAGCAACAATATCAATGGTACATATAAAAGTGTTGTTGTTATCAATAATGAAACATTTAAACCATACATGGCAAACAAAAAATATTATTTAGAAAAATATATGCAAGGAATTGATTGGTGAGAAGATTAATATTTTGCGTAGAATTGTGCTCGAGAATGGCTGGACAATTAAGAAAAAACACAAGGGCAGGTTTTAGTTTCAGGATCATATTGCTTAGTTTTAAAAATCCGAGACTTAATTGAAATTATTTGTATGGTTAGGATACTTATTTTAGTTTAGCTGTCATTTCGAGCAGTCGGCAGCGGCTCGTAGCCGTTCATGGTGCTCAATCTAGGTTTAGTATGGACCCCACACGCAAACTAAAAGAACCATTCGAGAAACGAGTCTCCTCGTGGGGTCAATGCTTCGCGCGGCTAGCGGTTTTCGCTTGTCACCACGTCGCCCGCCAAAACAATTTCTCAAAGTCAACAACGCTCGTCAGGAGCGCGTTGTAGAGAGGCTTTCTGTTAGTAAATTTAGGCACATGGTAAAAAGGACATCCTATTTAAATATTGTTTTTTTAAGAGAATTTATTGCCTTATAAAAACTTAATAAAAAATAAATCTTTTTTATGGGTTGATATTAAAAATAAATTTTAGTAAAATTATTTTGATACATATATTAACAGATGTTTGATACAGTATTTCAAAAATACTTTTGAAAAAACTTAAATTTTTATATTTCACTTAAAAATTAATTTTTTTAGATCATTTTCATGTGCTGAAAAATTTCAAAACAAAATATTTGATTCCAATTAAAAAAACAAAACAGACAAACTTTATAAGCACTAAAAATATCTTGAAAGGCTACATCGTTTTCTATGGTTATGGTTGTCTTTTGAGAAAGACAAGATTCATGCAACTTCCAAGTGCATGATCGGTAGCTCATTACCCAGAAACAGCAAAAGGCTTGTACAGAAAAGAAAAAAAAAAGCAGTGGTGCTGAGAGATTTCTATACATACATGTAAATGGAATTTGGCAAATTTTATAGCAGCAAAACAAATAAAGTCAAAGAATTTGATTCCTCTGGTGAAATCCTATCCCATGCCATTCATCGCAGGGAGGATGAGATAAAAGTACGCTGGCCATAGTCTTGAATCAATCCATGTCTTTCGAGATGAAATTAATTTATTCAGTGCTCAATAAAGGATGGGTATAATTATTTAATACCACGAAACAGGTAATTATTTTTTATTTTATTTTATTTTTTAATTTCACCTTCCCTCCCCCCGTTTTCCAATCCGGCTGTCATTTTAATATTGCCAGAACAGGGAATGATAGTGGAGAATGGTTGATGATGCTACTTTTCTCAAAGCTACCGGTGAAGAATATGCTCCTAAAATGTTCTGTTTCTGAGGTTGCACGTGTAAAGCTCACTTTCATGTGACGAACAGAAGCTCAATATAATAATACTGTCTCTCTGATGTCGAGTACTATAATTAGTGTGGCTGGTTGCATTTGCATGGTTGTCTGTGTCAGATTTCTAATGTCACTCCCATCGGGCATCTCCATGAAGACCCCACAAGATCTTGTGCCCTCTAAACTTTTCTTCTCATTTTACCGGCACAGAATAGTCAGCCTCCTGATGGTTGTAGGAGCTTTGCTTTGCGTTGCTATATATTTAAATTTAGGGTTTTCTACAGGCAAGAAAAAATCTTCGAATTTTTAGATTCCTGGGTTTTGTGATGCTGTACGAGTTGAATATTTTAATATTAATACTGAGCGCATTAGCGAAAACCTGGAATTCCTATAGTATTTGATAAAACTTGAGATGCATGTAAAATCCAGGGTCGTGGAATATCGATCAAAGGATGAACCGAGAACAGTTTTTTTTATTTTTTTTGGGAAAGCCGAGTCAAAGAAAAACACACACGGAGAGGGGAAGTGGAGAATTAGCTTGATACCACACTGAATAATACAATGAATTTTGTTTTTGATGATGATATTGCTTAAATAATCATGGGGATCGAGGAAGAAAGAAAGTGGGAGAGCATGGGACAGATAAGCAAAATGTACGAAGCAGGAGATGAAAATGGAAAAGAAAAAGGGAAGGCCAGAGAGGGGGATTTGTCATCTTTTAGGTCTTTGACTTTTTTTTATTCAATTCTCTTGTAAAGTTTTCATGGATGGGCGTGGAGGTTCCACATCTGCCAAAGTTTTCCACCCTCTTCCTCTCCACCCTTGTATGTGTACAAATTGTTGCCCCACCACAACAAAAGAATTCAGAAAGAGAATTTTTCCACACGGAAAGGTCATTTCCCTTTGTAGATTAGCTTATAGTCAGAAGGGATACTCAGTATTTAACAAGAAATTTATGATCTGGCATTCTAGAAAAAGAATCCCTCCAGCATGAGCAATGGCCTGTGCCTGAGATGGACCAAGTTTCTTACTGTATGTTTCTAATTCCCTTGAAGAAATCATGGCATGAGTAGAGATCAATAGGTCCACTAGTTAGATATTCCAACTGGAGTGTATTGTATTGTATGGGATGAACTTTTTTGGTTGCTTAATCATGTTTGTCCAACCGAGGGATATTTTCAAGGTACAGATACCATGGTGTTCCAGAACATACATTCTTGGACTAGACAATTCATACAAATCTTCTGGTTTAGGTGGAAATGGCTCCACTAACATTCATTGCACCTCCATATCTTCTGTCAGTGAAAGTTTCAGATATTAGTTATGATTGATCAGGAATTAGATGGTAGAAGTAAGAGATGCTGGTGGCATCAATATGTTCCGATCGAACAATTTTTGATGGTAACATATGCAGAATAAAGGACAATTCTGGGCCAGTCCTCAATGTGTCATGCTAGGTGGCTCGATTCATTCCCACAGTTGATCAACTAGGATCTCATTTTGGGCCCCGCAAGATCATCGGTAGACACAAATCATTTTCCATCATTCAAAACTATACGTGTGACTGCCCTTTTCTTGAGAGACAAAATCAGGGTGCACTAAGTTGGACATTCTGTAATTTCATGTAGCAGAGACAAGGAAAATATATTTTGAAGGGACATCTTTTGCTTATAAACGAAAGTTGAGTTTTCTGATAAGAATGTCCCAAGTGTTGTATTCAGGCTATATTTGTTTCTTCTTCTCAGTTAGTGGCTAAGTGCTGTATTCAGGCTAGCTTTGGTTCATTGAGACCAAGTCCTCCTCTACAGTCTAGTCAAGGAAACATTTGTAAATTGATATGCAGATCCAAAAATCTGCTTAAATAGTACAGTTCTGATGTTTCGCGCACATGGGATAGAGAACCAAGTCTCATACATAATTGTTTCCAGCAAGTCTTACAATCTATATGATGATTATAAATTCCCAGCATACACCAGTTGCCGAGAAAAATGATTTATCACTCGACTCCTCAACAAAAACCAACAGGAAAGTGCTGATAATGATGTTAGCAGCAGCTAAAATCGCAGCCCCTGACAACTCTGAAAACTGCTCGCTTGGCCCTATACATGGCATTTCAATGGCAGGATACTGAAACTGATTCATCTTCTGCTTTTAGAATGTTGGGGATAGAATTAAAAACTGAAATTAGCTTCTTATGTGTCTTATTTCAGTAAGTGTTTGCAAGACTTTGCATGTTTTGGGTCATCATTGTGGACAACTCGAGAGGATTGAATGAAACAACGAATGCAGTTGCGGCATTATGCTCTTTTTTTGTGGGGCCGATTAAAGGGAATATATAGATAGATAGATAGATAGATATTTCTTAGATATTATTAATTATTAAAAAAACTAAATGACATGGCCAAACACCTGTGTGAGGGATTGACGAAAATCAATGGGTAGAATCAGTAATTACATGTGGGCTGGGTGGGCCAGCTTGGAATCAGAACTTTATGTGGGCTGGTCATTATTATCTTACAAGTGCCCAATCAATAAAAAAAACGCGCACAAATTCACAATAGTTCGGCAATGATAATTCCCCTTGAAAATGGCAACTCACAAGTATTAATCTTGTAAATTATTGTTTATTAATATTCAAATACACCTAGAGAGACTGCAGAATAAAGATAAACCTAAATTATTATATTCCAACAAAAATTCTAGTTAAATAATAATTGAAAACACAAATCTTTTTAATTAAGAAACATTTTCGTAATTAAAAATCAAACTCAAACTCAAAATTGGTTTTTTTTTTTTTTTTGGGGGGGGGGGGGTTCATAAATGTTATTTATGGATGCTACTTTTATATGAGATAAAGGAGCATATTTTTCAATATACTAAATAATTCTATGAGTTTCTTTTAATTTAATAGTTATGAACTTGAGATGTTGGTCATAGTCAATAAATTTATCATGATTTTAATATATTTTTAAATAAAAAATATTTTTAAAAATAATTATAAATGTCAAATATGCACGATGCGACGTTACCAGACAAGGGTGGAGGCCCGCTGTACTGGGATCATCTTCGATCGCGTAAATGAAGGTAATGATGGGGTGGTTATAAGTTGCTCCTTTTTTTTTTTCATTTTTAGATACTTAAAAAGACAAACTCCCAACTAAAGTTGAAAATAAAATATTCTGCAACAATAATCAAACATAAACAGACGACAACTTTTGTTGGAAAACTAACTTGATTTCAATTACGAAACACTTCATGATCCTGACTCAATACTCCAAGAAAAACAACCACCACCACCTTATTTTGGTTGGAAAACCGATTGAAAAGAGAGCCACCAGGTGTTGCAAAAATTGTTACCAGCACTCGTACAACCGAATATCAACCCGAAGCCTGAAATAAACTTCACCCTCGAATGCATCAGTCATCAATGTGGCTACACCTCGAGCCATGAAGAAATCTCCAGTGCCGCCGATCACTGAAACGTCCCTAGTCTTGTTCATCAATGGATCAGCCCCAGCAAAGTTTATGCTACCCTTATGCTCCGTAGAGTTAAAAACGAAAGAAAAACCTAGCCAAGCAGTGAAGATTTCTTTCTTGTCATATACATAAATCCCCTGGGCACGACCTACTGGGGCTGAGTGCAGATTGTTGTCCAGGGTGATGGGGTCATCAAAAACAACCAAGTCCCCGAAATGGTTTTGATTCGCCAATATGGTCCTGTTGCCCCAAGCCGGTGCCCCCACAATTGCTGCCGTCGCATTTTTCGAATTCCTGCCATTGTAAATAATGTCATGGAAATAGAAGACTAGTCTTTTGCATGGTTTATGAACTCGAGATTTTCGGCTCGGGAAAGCAGAGGATTTAGAGAGCAGGAGGAGAAGGAAGAGAGCTAAAACTAGTGTTTTAGCTTCCATTTGCTAAATGCACGGAAAATATGAGTGCTTATAGAAGATGGGATGATGATAAATGCCCGGCCTCATTATATAGGAGAGCCCTCATTATATAGGAGAGCCTGGTCATGGATTTTGACATAAAGTTATGTACCGAAGCTTCGCTCTTAAGACATTGTTGGGTAACTCTACCAGATGACGAATCTGCTTTATTCTCTTTGAACAACTCCTCTTAATTTGTTGGCTTCGAACCTACGATAGAAATCATGATTGGTAGGGGACTCGCTTACCTACTGTTAGATGAATATTTATATATATATATATATATATATATCGGTACAGTGAGGAGATTAATTTTGATTTGAAATTAAGTGGTGTACAGTTTTTAATGTAAGAACATCATTGATCTAGCTATCATTAGATTAGGCTGTAGCACCATAGGAAATCACACCCATTAGAGGAGCTGGTGCACTGTTTAAGGAGAGACTAGATAGATATTTTACATTTTAAAGAATTGTAGGATCATTTAATTTGGTATTATTAATCAGAATGATCTTTGGTGAGATGGTACTCTTTTTCTTTTCTTTTTTCTGGAATCCTTTTAATAAATAATGATAATAATAATATATTTAATATTAATAAAAACCAAAAAGAAGTGAATTTATTGTTTACCTCCCCTTAAAACACTATTAACTATCAGAATGTTTTTTTTTTAATGTTACATTTATAAGAGATCAAACTTTATAATCTATTTTGATTTATTTTTTGTACAATTATCTAGTCTCATGATCTAAGTAGTGGATTTGATGAGTTGACTTGAGTTGACTCGATATTTCGGTCCTTCTTTAACTTTTTTTTTATTTTATCATTCAAAATTAGATTGATTGAAAATTGAGGCGTACAATTTTTAGAATTAAAAAAATCTTTTTTTTTATAAAGTGTTTTTTCTGCACTGTTATAAAAAATATTAAAAAATAATGTCTTGATTTTGTTTAGTCAAGCCATGTTTTTATCAATTTCTCAAGTTATATTTGGAACGTTAAGTTGATTAGGTCATATTGGATCAACTCCCATATAATTTAATTTTGTTTCATTATAGAATATGTCAACAATATCCAAATATTCTTTTACATTACTAAAATAATTCAACATGCAATATAGTACAAACCAATGATATAGTAATAAGTAATGATATAGAAATAATTAATAGGTTACAATGAAGTTTTTTTTCTTTATAAGTTTATTAATAAATTTATTTTTCTTTATTAAGTTTTTAGGTTGATCACTTATATATATAAACTTAACCAAAAACAAATCAATGTGTATAATTATGAGACTAACACATAAAGAATACTATCTCTCTTTGTCTCTCTATATATAATAGACTTTCTGTATTGGTCTCATAATCATGAATAATTCATCCAGGGTTAGGGAGAACACTGAAGTGATTGTGTTGAAAGTCTGGTTGAGATTGTTTTAAAAATGTTTTTATTTATAATATTAAAATGATATTTTTTTATTTGATAAAAAAAATTTCAATAACACATAAAAATGATCTAAAAATATCTAAAAAAATAATTTAAAATAAAATACAAATTCATTTTTGTTTCAAAAATATTTTTGAAACTTTATCAAACATCAATAGTATCGATAGGCTCGTTGAGAAAGCCATCCTTTTCCTCTTGAACGGACTGTCATGAGCATAGGGGGAGAGGGAAATGTTTTGTGAAAAATCTACTAAAATCCAAACTAAAACTCATCAAAATAAACTCTAAAAAGGGTTAGACTGAATTGATAAGTGGAGTTAATGGAGTCCTAAATTAGGGTTTAGAGTTTTCTTGTGATAAAAAAGAGAAGAAAGGGATGGCAAGAAGAGGGGTAATGAAGAAAAAGGAAAAACTTATCTTTAACCACCTATATCACCATTTTCTTAGATCTTGGGTGATAAGTCAACTTGTTTTAAGTTTGGATACATTAATAAAATCAATGCCCAGTTAAATTAATAGAAATTCAAATTGGCTCAGGATAATGAGACTAGTGTCTTATTGAATGGACTGTAATAGAAACCAATTTCTTGATTAAAGGAATGAAGTTCAAGTTAAATGAACATGAGCTCTGCAGTAGTGAGATGAAATAGTGCATGGATATCATCACTTCAATATATTTATATAAAATGTTTTATTCATACAGCAAAAACATAAACCAAGTTTTCACACGTGTGATACTTTTTACCAACATTCATAGAATTTGATGTCAACTCGGAGCCTGAAATAAACTTCGCCTTCAAATGCGTCGGTGGATATAGTAGCAACTCCCCTGTGCATAAAAAAATCCCCGGTGCCTCCAGCCACGGATATATCTCTGGTCTTTATCATAATGGGGTCAGCTCCCAGGAAATTTATGGTGCCAAGGTGGTCTGTGGAATTAAGGGAAAAGGAAAACCCTAGCCAAGCAGTGAAGGTGTTTTTGGTATCATAAATATACATGCCCTGTGCCCTACCAACTGGTGGAGAGTGAAGATTGTTATCAAGAGTAATGGGATCGTCGAAAACTACGATGTTTCCGAAATGGAACTGGCCCGCCAAGATGGTTAGGTTAGCACCTTCTGGTGCTGCAACGATTGCCGATGTTGCGTTGGCAGCATTCTGGCCATTGTAAATGATGTCATGAAAGTAGAGGACTAGTTCCCTGCACGGTTTGTACTGCTTCTTCTTCCCCGGAAGGGCTGAAGAAGCAGCAAGAAACATAAAGAAACAGACGAGAATACAGCTTGCTCTCATTTTCTCCCACCCTGGTGATAGAAAGTCTTGGGAGAAACGAAGCAGGGGGAGCAAAAACAAGATTTAGACGAATGAGCTCGTGCTAACGCTAGAGCTTGTGACTTGTGAGTGTGTAGCTCTCTACTTCTCCTTAAATAATGACTTTTTTTGGATCTGATGTGGAATCTAATCGATTAAAAATCGAGGGCTGCAGAAATTTCAACAAAATTTGTTAATAAATGGTCCGTGGATCTCATTTTGTTTCATAATTGGATTTGTCTTCACAGAACTGCTTATCTGGCCACCTACCACCACTACACGCCCTTTTCATCCATTTTTCTTTTCAAAGATGCCATCTCTGCCGGCTTCTATCTCATTTCATTTGCAGATATTATCGTGGATACTGCCAAAATGCACCCCAAGGCTGTGTAAAACGTTATTCCCTATGCAGCCCATGTTAGTTGACTACAAGTGGCTACGTCACAGTGATTTGAAATTGTCATTCGACGCCAAGAATTCTACAACTTTGATCACTATTTGACTGCGAGAGCACAGATTCAATAAGCCTGCAAAAAAAAATAAAAGGGAATGAAAAAACCAGTTTTGTTTCTTAGGATATAATCGCCATGTTAAATCATAAATAATATTGAATCTGGAATTCTCAGCTCGGTAGAAGAGGGAGGGGGGTACTGCCCAACTTGAAAGGACTTGGAAAATTAAAAGAAAAAAGAAAGAGGATCAGAGGGACTTGGCTTGGAATCTTTGTGCATACTAAAAGACATGCTCTACTTGATTATTCCTCCTGTCCCTCTCCTTCTGAACAGGTTAAAGTGGACAGATCATGTGGGTGGTCTAAAATGCGAGGTAACCATCAATCAAGACCATGGAATGATAAACAAGTTCATTTATTTACAGATATTATTCAATGGAGAGATAAGTTAGTACAGAATAATCAATATTTTTTTCAAGTAACGTGCTCTGTTTTCCAGAGAAATTATTACTATAAGATTGCCATCAAGCAGCAGGATGAGAAGAATCATAAGATGACTTAGAGAACCAATTGAAGACTCTCGTTACTTACAATAAAGACCAAAAAACGAAGCCGGCTGCCATGGTTGGAGCGGGACTGTCGTTTTTCTCTAGTCCATGATTTTGAATTCGTTCATAAGGGTGTTTTGAAATATTTTTTTTAAATCTATTTGATATAAAAAAATTAGTATATAGTGTTTCTTTTTTTTATATAACCTTGATATGTTAATATTAGCACAACTTATTTTACTATAACATCGCATTACATTCTAGGTGAGAATCGTATGATTGATGCCCCATGGGGCAGCCCCTTGGGCTCTACTTGGAAAAAAGGTCACCATCACCACCCACTTTTTACTTTTCCAGCCATTAAACATTAGCTGATAAAAAGAAAAAAAGAAGCACCATATCCACCGATTCTACATTAAGATATTTTCACCTACATCCCCTAGATCTCAAGTGGCTTCCATCCATTTCCATGCCCACGTGCAACAACGCGATTTTTTAAAATAGAAATTGATTATTTTCTTTGGTTGAAAATTACGGTAATTGCCTGGTTTTTTCAAGGAGTGATTATGAGAAAAACACCCCGTCAAAATTAATAATTCAGACATTAAAAAATGGTTTCTAAGGTTAGAGTCTGTTCTGCCACCTCAGCCCCGTAGGCTCAGTGTCCAAGAGATGACGCATGTTCTTGGACAAAAAATAACATCTGGCGGTTGAGTGGTTGGGGGTAGGTGTTGGTTTGCATTATTTAAATGGTAGGTTTCAAAGAAAGTTGGTCGATTTGTTTGGTCAAGGTAAGTGAGCTCTTTGCTATACTATTCTAGACTTTCTAGTTATAGTTTATTACTTTATTATGGACTGTCGATTATAATAATCTTTATTTTCATACTCAATTACTAACTGATTTTAGAATTAAAAGGAAAAGCTACTTGTCCTTTCCACGAGCACACCAACAAGTGGGTCGCCTGGACGTGGAGTATCTTGGTGATTCCTTACGGTTGTTAAAACTTAAAAGTAGATTTACCCGAGCTTTTTTATTTATTTATTTATTTTAAAATTTATATTTTTAGTTTTATCATTAAACATCTCTGCAATTTTTCTATTTAATTTTTCATATGTAGAGCTCTTCCGGCCTGGGAAGGCTGAAGATACAGCAAAGGAACAGATAGGAGAGGGGGGAAGAACGATGCAGCCTGCAGTTGTCATTTTCTTTCTAGAGATGAACTGGAGAGGAAAGCTAATAAGATTCTATTTTTATCAATTGACTTTAAGATTTTTCTACAAAAACCCACTAGCCAAGGTGTCAAATTTAGGGGGGCATATTCGTTTTCTGTTTGGATCTTTGATGGGATTGGTCCTGCTTGGTGGGGGTTTCAAAATGCTCTACAACTGATGGAATTCCAACTCCTACACATGCTGCCTCTAACTGTTTAAATGGGGGGCGGAAGGGTGGCAGCGCAGCCATGGAAGCTTTAATATTCATCCATGGCTGAAGAGTCTTTGAAATTGACATGTTCCAACCCACCTTTGTACTTTGGAGATTTCGAAGGTTAAAAAATCAAAACCCTGCAAAATCTTGTCACTTCAACATTCAATTAATTGATCTTCTGGATTTTTCATAAAATGTGCTGATGAGCTTCAGCTTTTAGCCTGGAGAGTTATCTTTTATCCTTTCGTTTAGTAGGGAAATAACACCTTAGGTCCTCGAGTAGTTTTTTTTTTCTTTTCAGATGATTGTAATGTGCTGGTGTAAAAATAATAATTTAAAATATAAAAATATATTATTTATAAGTAAAAAAACATTTTAAAAATCAATTACTTTCTCAAACACTCCCAAAAGTGTTGTTGTCCTCCCAAGTAAGGTTGTCAAAATCGCGATTTTGACACGACACGAAAGGGGTTTCAAAAAATCGGATCGTAAAATCATAAGATCGTACCCGAATTTTTTCGTACAAAAATTATAAAATCATAACTAAAATCATGTGAATAGAAAAATCGTAAAATCGTAAGTGGAATATTTCCGAATACAATACATCATAATTATGACCATAAAACTTTATTAGTTAAAGTTCATACATAATTATATTTAACTTAAAAATAAATTACAAAACAATTATGTCCATAAAATTTTATGAGGTAAAAACTAACAAATTTAAAATAAATATTCTACCGGCATGTTATGTAAACTAAAATAAGTATCATTAGTCATTACTTTCATCTTACTCACTATATTTATATTTTTACGTGCTTTAAATTATTAAATTAATTTGGGGATGAGAAGAGAAACTTGAAAAATCATAATTTTTCTCATTAGTCATTACTTTCATCTCTCTCTCTCTCTCTCTCTCTCTCTCTCTCTCTCTTCTTCTTCTTCTTCTTTTTCTTCTTCTTCCTCATCTCCTCCAGGAGCACTTGTTCTATTTCTCATTTTCTCTCCTTTCCCTTCTCTCTTATAAGGAAACTTGAAAAAACATATTTTTTCTCTTTCTTCTCCAGGAGCACTTGTTCTTACTTCTATTTCTCATTTTATCTCCATAAAATCGATTTGAGGATAAGAAGAGAAGATAAAATCGATTTGGAGAAAAAGTTTGAAGTGATTTTACTTAATTTAAATCTGTCGAACTCCGAATCACTGGGATCGCAAAATCGGACCGATCCAGTCCGATTTTACGAGTCAACCCGAGTTTAACCAATTTTGATTTTTTTTTCCGGTTCAACCAGGTTTGCTGAGCCAACTCACAAACTCGTACGAGTTTACGAGTTTGATTACCTTGCTCCCAAGTCCATCCACAAATAAAATAATTGATCACAAATGTTTTGTTTTGCCCAACATTTGAAAAATATAATATAAATTATCGGATAATAAAATTACAAGTAATTAAAGGAACATGGGAAAGGATTGTTACAGTTCATTACGTTATGACCGACATTAACTGCACTCACATCTAAAAACACATGGTTATATTCTGAATCTTTTCCCAAAACCTACCCAATCTGCGAAGCTGAATCTAAAGACAATTGGCTATTGTACTGTTGAACCACCAGAACTGACGCTGTTGTTGGGATATCAGAAGAGGCCAACAGCCCCCCTACAGGCCCCAGTTCCGGACTGTCACTGCTACTCCTTAGAGCCGAAGCTAATTCACCATCTGGCAATCGACCCACCAGGAAAAGATTGCAGTGGTGTACCTCATGGATTGCATCGATAGTTTCTGCAGCATTTCCGACAGATTTCTCTTCAAATTTCACAGAGTCATCCTTGGATATTTTCTGCTTGAACTCTGAGATGAAATCTTCATCCAATGATCCCAAAATGGTGCTAGAACTATCATCCATATCAGCTCTGGATATCTCTCCTCCAGCTTCAGGTTTCACTAAGAACCGAATTACCTTTAAACTGACACCAGGGTGTTCGGCCATTCGAGCTCCATAAGCAAGGGCTTCACGATCATCATGGCCTCCAAAGAAAAGGACTGTGATATCATAAGAAACGTTACTTGCAGATACCTGAGTGGTTCCACCAAGCCCGCGGTCAACTAGAATTCCGACTGAGCACGGTGCATCCCCAAGAACTCTCCTGTTAACCAGTTGGAAGTCAGTTCGACCAGTCTCAAGTGAGCCATCCAACCTCTGCTGTTTATGGAATGGAAGAATTATCATTGCAGCTCTCTTCCTCTCAGCAGTGGTGCAAATGTCCTCATGCATGTCAGCCATTGAAGAGATTGAAGTCATCGGCCGGACAGAAACACGGCTCAATTGCTGGAAAGCATCAAATGCCACGACAACAAGGTTGGAACCAGACCACTGGCCCCGGTTCCAAAAGGGCAACCCATTTCTCCTTGCCTTGTGGACCATTAATATGGCTGATGTCCTCTCAGAAAGCTCCATGAGGTGCAATGCATATACACAAAGCCCTCCAGCCTTCTCGACCCCTCGTGACACTTCAAGAAGATTTATTATTGATGAAATGTTTCTCGAGCCATGGAAACAGGCCAAAATCCTAAGTTCAGCATTTGAACTTTTCCTTTCAATTGTCCTACACTTGTAGCCATCCATCTTTACTCCTCGTGCTGGCTTGTAAACAGCTGTGACAAGAGGTGTAGTGATGAAGGTTGTAAACAGAGCCATTAAAACCATAATGGAAAATGTCTCATCATTCAAAACCTGAAAATGCAAACGAGCAAGTGACATTTGATTGGGTCGTTTGACGCAGATATAACCAGAACCAATTTCAATAACAAAAGTAGTTAAATACCTTTCTATCTTTACCAATATTGAGAACAATGAGTTCCACCAGGCCTTTGGTGTTCATTAGGAATGCCATGGCAAGAGACTCGCGGAGAGGCACTTTGCATGAAATGGAAACCACTAAAGTGCCCACAATCTTCCCGAAACATGCTGTGAAAATAACCAAAACCAGAAGGCCCCAAGATTGGAGCCCTTGAATTGTCGCTACATTGGTCTTTAGTCCACTTGAGACAAAGTACAATGGAAGGAAGAGTCCGGAAACAATATCTTCAACTTTTTCCACAAGAGCACCTGCAAATGGCCCTTCCTTTGGCACCAGGATTCCAATAACAAAAGCACCAAACATGGCATGAATTCCAATAGCATCAGTTACAAACCCAGCAGCCAGAACAGCAGCTAATGCAGCACATACATACACCTCATCAACTGGCTCACCGTCGTTGCATCGCTTAGTCATCCATTTTAAGATTGGGGGCACAATTAGAATTGAACAAATGACAAACATACACCCAGACAAGAAAACCCAGAATGAAACGATGGGAGAAGTATTAGATCCAGACAAAGAAATGGCAAGAGCAAGAAGAATCCATGCGGCCACATCATTTACTGCTGCAGCTGACATGGCCATTCTGCCAATATCAGTTGTCAGGAGCTTCAACTCAGCCAGAATTCGTGCCAAGACAGGGAAGGCAGTTATAGAAAGCGACACCCCCATGAATACAAGAAATGCAGTGCCATTAACATCTTTAGATATGGTTAGCCGGAGGATAAATGACGTGCCAATTCCCATTGCAAAAGGGAGGCTAATTCCTGCCACGGCAATTGCTAGTGCCTTTTTTCCAGTTTGAGCAAGAGATTTAAGATCCAACTCTAGCCCAGCAAGAAACAAAAAGAAAATGAGGCCAATGTTCGCAAGGGTATCTAACACCGTCAGACTCCTTTTTGGGAATACAGTTTGCAAATATCCCGTGCTTCGACCCAAAGCAGATGGCCCAAGTAAAATTCCTCCCTGCCAGAAAGTAAAGTTTTCAAGGTTAACCTCAGCAAAACTTCTACTAGAGAGGGTCTTTTTAGCTGCTAGATTTTCAATTCGATGAACTATATGTATTGATTGCACTATGCCTCTTGAAATCTTTTATTGCATGAGCATTCATCTTACTAACATAAACTGAAAATGTATATGTTTTTCAAGCAACCTGCTGAATTTGTTCAGAAAAAGAATGTGCAGAACCATGATCATCAAACTTGGGCTTGATGCAAACATGTCCACAAAGTAAAATCAGAAGAATCAATATCCCAGAATCAAGACCGAAAGTTGGATGTTGAGCCACAAACACCATCATCTTTTGCAAAATCAAAGCCAATCTCACTGTGAACAGCACAATAACATATCCAGTTGTTGTCTTTGGACTCCATATTAACAAAAGATGAATTCATTGCTACTTGACTGTTGATTTAATCCCAGGGGAGAGAATCAAACAGCAGGACCATAGAGAGCGAGGTGATGATTTTGTATCGGAAGGACAAAATCTTAGAGAATCACGATCGTTTTCAATAAAGCATCATCTTTCTCAAATACAATTTCTAATCCCTGTTTTAGTAAATTCTAAAAGAACTACAAAAAAATAATCACATCCTAGATAAAGACGACTAAAACAACTTAACTTGCACAGACAAAACGCAGAAAATGCAAAAGCAAGAATAAAATCAGCATATATCAGATTTCCATAAAATATAAATAGAAGAGAAATGTACATACAATAATCTCTGCGATCACCCTTGGCTGTCTCAATGGTCGTAACAGGAAAGCAAGACCTCTTGTTACCACAATCACCAAACATATCTGCAAGATGGCTAAAGGGAGTGCAAAATCAAGAGGATTATCACCCTGAAATACCCCATTTGATGTAGGCTTTATAGATGGGCATGCTTGTCCTGATGTGGCATTTGACGAAACCATATCACCCCGCCAAAAAAGAACACTCACAAAATCTATACACTGCTCCACTCACTGTAAAAAAAAACCATCATATATTATTTCTGCATCAAATGGAATGAAAAGAAAGAAGAAGGCATTGGAAGAGAAGCATGATTACCGGTTGAAGTTCTGCAAGGAGTTGAAACTCTGGCAATAATTAGAAAAGGGCCTCTTTTTATTGGCCTTATGCAAAAGCGCTACAGTAATCCTTTCGTTGACTTCTTTTACGGATTTTGTTTTTTGTTTTTATTTGAGAAAGTCTTACACGATCATCATTTATATAGTACTCGACACCATATTTTTTTAATATAAAATATATTAATTATGTGTGTTTTTTATTGTAATATAAATTTAGTTAACATAATAAATATGTGCAACATTAATTTGAAGTTTAAGTTTTTTATAAATATATGATTTTTAAATTAATATAAATTTATTTGTTTAGTAGATTTTAACAAAATAACCAACATAAAATTATTATCTTCATTAAAAAAGCAAGAAGATTCGGATATTTGAATTATTAAATTCATAGTATTAAGATTAATTCATCTTATAATTCAATTTCAATTATATTTAAAAATAAAAATATAGATTGTGAGAAAGTAGTTAATTTTCTATCCATAAAAGATGAAAACATGAATTGAAAATTTATCCCTAAGTTATTGTCATTTTCATTACAATAATAGTTAAAATTATTATCAGCATTACTGCTAAAATAATTAAAATCATTAAATTACCTCAAAAAATAAAAAAAATAAAAACATTTTAACAAAAAAATAATCACTAAAATTATCATCACTATTGCGCAAACAATAAAATTATAAAATTATTTTATCTGAAAAACATATAACATGACAAAAAACACATATAGAAAAGAACAAAGAGAAAAAAGAGCAATATTAAATTTAAAATTATCAACAATATAAATTAAAATTTCATAGTAGAACTTGATAAAAATAAAACCTTTACAACAAATGAATAAAAACAAATTCTAAAAGCATAAATGAATAAATACAGACAAAAAAACATTGTTTTTAGATTATTTTCATGTGTTAATGTTAAAAATAATTAAAAAAATAATTATCATTTTAATATATTTCTAAACAAAAAATATTTTTTTAAAAAATCAATCACATTTCCAAGCAAAATAAAAAATGTTTCATGAAAAAAAAACATAATAAGGAAAAAAATATTTGTAAAAAAAAAATATTTTTTTTTAAAAAAATCGATCACATTTCCAAGCAAAGTTAAAAATATTTCATGAAAAAAAACATAATCAGGAAAAAACACAAAAAAAAATCTATAAAAATTAATTTGAGAATTAATTGTAGTGCGTTTAAGTTAGCCCAGATAACCCACACACACACACATATATATATATATATATTATCATGGCGCAGAAAAAATACTGTAGATTGCTACAATGTTTTTTACACGCCTTTTATATATATAGTAATAGTAATTGTGATGGGTTGAGATTTCAGACAGAGACCATTGAAAATTTATGCATCGTGATCAGAAACGATGCTCGGGGGTTGCGTGTGGAGAAGAAGAGATGGCAAATCATTTCATTAGTGTTTTGGTTTTTTAATTAAAATAAAATGTTTGTATTTTCAGAATATTTTGGTGCGTTGTATTATGGTTGTACTATGTATTTATATTAATTCAAAAAAAAATAGCTCAAATTCAAATATAAAATTATTTAGAACTATGCAATTTAATCTAAAAAAACGCAATAAAATGATTTTTTTAAACAAAATTATGAATATGTATAATATTATGAAAATATTATCATCAATCTCTCAGTTTCATTATATTCTTTGATTACTTTGGAATTCTAACATAATATATAAATTATAAAGAGACTTCTCATAAAATTTCATCTTAATCTAATGATCGGATTAAGAGATATGATTGATATTGTAAAATTATTCATTATTTAAAAAAAATACAATTTAGCCGAAACAGAACAGGCGGAACAAAACCAATAAGTTTCGGTCGGTATTTGACTGAAAAATACAGAATGGACCAAAATTTAAACCAATATAAGAAAATATTGTTTTGTCTCGTTATTTAACCGGTACGAAATATTTCGGCCGTTTCAACTGAAACAGAACGAAATTAACAACTATGGTATCATTACACTATATAATTATCAATGATATAAAATTAAAGTAAACCCAGTTCGAGCGGAATATATCTTAAAGAGAGAAAATAACATATAACTATTTATTAGATTACATATAAAGGTAGATTACAAGTTACAGGATCGAAATATTTTATTTTAAATAGTATTTTAGAGAATAATATATAATTAGATGTTAGGTTTTATGGACTCAGATGTTATTACACTAAAGAGTAAAGACAGGCTCTTATGACCTGCATAGCAATTGATATCAATGGAATAAAAGAAAAATAAATAAATAAATAAAATTTTCAAATAGAATGATGTTAAAGAATATATCTTGTCAACTGGGCCGCCGAGCTACAGAGGAGCGATGACAAACGAAGCAAGCTACACGTGCTTTTGACAAGGAAAGAGACTAGTAGGCCAGTGAGACTGAAACAAGTTACAACTGCGCTTGATTTTATCGAAGCTACTTATGCTTCTTCTCAACCTCTCTCCCTCCCCTCGTCAACCTCTAATATTAGCTTTATTAGTCAACGTACCATCACGCACTCTATGCACCTTTTTTTTATTTTTTTTTTATGTATAGATAAATAATAGTTGCCAGATATATATCTATATAATATTCGAAGCCTGCGAGATAAAATAATAATTTTTTTTAATCTAATTTCACTATCATCTTTTATCACCATCGATTTGCATGCCTTGAATCTTTCAAACACGTCTTCGGTTATTTTTTTTTATATATATATTAGGAGAGTCTTTTACTGTCTAATTTTATAGATATTTAGTAGTTATCAAATGAGCAATTATAAAGTCTAAACCTAAAATTACAGGGATTTAAATTTTTTAGTCTCGAACTTTTATTATTAGACCACTTACTAGATGATTAATAGTTTTGGAATGCTTTTATTATTAACAATAGATATACTTACACGCTACTCAATTGATTTATAAATTTTAAAATTAAATACAATATAAATCTTTAATAATTATTATATTAATAATTATAAAATCGAATCTAACATCACATGAATTCAAATTCTTTAGTCACAAAGTCATATAGCTTAACACATGCTAGTGGCTGAGCTCTGGGATACTTAATTGTGCAAGTGGTGGCAACAAATTTGAAAACAATATCAAGAAAATGATGGAATATATATATATATATATATATATATATATATAAACATAAAAGAAAGGCAAAAGCCTCAAAGTATCCTTTAAATATAATCTAGACGCATTTATAAAAGTCTGTTTTTATTATTATTATTATTAGGGCTAGATAAAAAAAATACATATTTATGAGTTCTCATGGGCTGATGAACATTAATTAATTATTAATATTAATTATAATTAATGAATACTCATAAATCACAAGTAATTGATATTTTAACTCTCAAATCCTCGTACGAACCATGGCTCCTGAAAAAAAGAAAGTAGCTAGTAGAGAACTTCCTTATAATATAAGGAGCTACAATTTGTTTTCATCATAATAAAAATCAATTAATTATGCCAGATAAAGAGCTCAACCACGGTCTCTTCTTGCAAAATACTCGCGCACTTGAAATAAAAAATCTCAATTTTTTAAAAAAGTATTTTTAAAATGAAGTGACACGTGTACTTAATTCGAGCACTTAACTTGATGGGACACAACCACTTCACAACCCTTCTTTTTAGAACGCAAGTACTGCTTTGCACATGACACTTGTAAGGACTGGAACTCTTCTGGATGTTCTTTTTTATATTATATTATATTTAAAGATTCCTCCTAACTCCACTTGCAAGGACGTGTTCGATAGGAAAAGGTATATCTTTCGGCCCATCCCATTTGTATTCGAAGACTGCCGAACGGAACTTGGTCCAAGACCAACTAGCTGAAAATGGACTATGCCGAGCTTAGGGCACAGTTCATGAACTCGGCCCATCTGATCCTGACTTGATCGAGGCCGTGGCTCCGTTAGAAAATAAGTATATAATAAAAAAATAAAAGGTAAGGAAAATGGTATTAACTTAATCCGATAGACACATGAGGGAAATACCCTTGGTTTTGAAGTTATTTACAGGATGCCCCCCTGAGTGCACTGGGTAGAAGAATTCGGCTATCAAGCCTAGTTCCCGAGCCCGAACCAGATTGGTCCTGGACAGTCTTTATGGCTTCAGCTCTAGTTAGAACACGGGGAGGGTTATGCACGACATTACAGGTCCAGTACAGCTAGCTAAAGCTCCGTGGCAATTGTCAGACACTCTGGATTTTTGTTATGTGTAATAGGGATTGTTTGTTATTGTGGTTGTTGTTGTGGTTGGGGTTGAAAAAAAACAGTTTAAAAAAAAATGTTTTTTACTGTGGTTCAAAATAAGCAGTTAAGTGCTTGGTTAAAACTGTGGTTGAGTTGGAGGTTGAAAAAAAAAAACAATTTCGGGTGTTTGGTTTCCAAACTTTACAAACTGTTTTATGTAGAGCATAAATAAGAGAATTTACTTAACTAAGAGAATCTACTTATTGTGTGTAAACATAAGAAAAAAATTATATTATTATTTTAGAATTCGCAAGGGTTTGAATTGTTTGTTTGAAGTCAGATTCAATTAAGTTTTAATATAAACTTTGTGTGTGAAAAATACATAAATGCAAGAGAAAATTAAAATACGAATTCTCTAAATTGATCTAAGATAAAACTGTGACATGTGATTTTATTTTTATTTTTTGAAAAACAAGTTGTATGAAAAGTAAAAAAATCATATAAATAGGAAAATATGTATTTGACCCTTAAATAATATATATATATATTATTAAAGATATTTTTAGGAATAAGCAATCGAGTCTCTACTTGATTATTCGAGGACTAGAATTATATTTCCTTTATTAATTATATTCTAGTCCTTGATTATTGTATTATTTATAGTTTTTATTCTTGCACATCAATATTATTCTGGAGCGTAAAAGGATTGCGAGATAAAAATTATATTGTGATATTTTTCTAATATATTTATTTATTGTAATTAATTTTTAGATTATATATATACACACACGCTCTAACTTGTAAAGCAGAGGGCCATGAAAAGCATTCACAAATCTTTTATTTACATTTTAAACACCTAGAAAAATATATTAAAAAGAATTTTTGATGGAATATATATATAGATGAAAACAGAGGGCCATGAAACGCGACGGTTTCTTCATTTTATAATATAGGGTCCACATCAATTTTGAGTTTATTTGACTTAACCAAACACCAAATCATCCAACTTTTTTCAAAACACCGTTCCAACCTCAATGCCAAACGGGTGCTTAACCAAGAAGCTTCATTAATATTTTTTATTTCAAAAGTAATTTTATCAATTTAGAGTATTTAAAAAGAGAAGAAAAAATAAACCCCTGCCACTAATTTATTTTTGTTTTTAAGAGCTGTGAAATTACCTTAGTATACTAGATAAATTAAAAAGAAGATTTTACCCCATTAGTATAACATTGTGATTCTTTTTAGAAAACAGAAAAAAAAATACAGTCAGTCCAATAATAGTGTTATTGTGTCCTTAGCCACGGTATTTTCTTCAGCTTTTTTTAGTTTTTTTGGATAATAATTAATGAAGAGTTGACCGAGCATGGCTTGACAGTAAATTTGTTTTTTTGTTTAAAAATATTTTGAAATAATTTAAAAAATATTTTTTAAAGTTCACAACAAAATATTTGATTTAAAATAGTAATAATGAAGAGTTATTAATCCGGCTTTTTTATAAACAAAAGCCATCCATTAGTAACAGCTTACAAGTATTAATAATCTCTTGTTCGAAACCTTGTTTTTTTTGTTATTTTCTATTTTTTTAAAAAACTCTTAAAATGAAAAAAAACAAATATATATATATATATATATATATAAAGTCTCTTTTTTATTTTGTAACGCGTTCCCACCAAAACCCAACTCGATGGTACCCTGATTATCGAAACTGAAAACAGTAAAGTTTATTTTAAAAAAAAAAGAAATTCAATTCCAAGTAATAAAGGTAAGAAAATCGCCAACCCTACCCTAAGAACAACAGTCACAAATTGGCGGGTGACCCATCTAAACTCATCAACAGGGAATCCAACCATGTTGCCCCCTTCGCTCTCTTCCACGATCATGCCCCTTTAAATCCTCTTTTTGTCCATGAAGATCAAAAAAAAAAAAACACTGCAGCTCCGAAACAAAAATAAAAAAAATGGGATAAAAAAAAAAGACAACATAAAAACAATAAAATTTTTCGCTCAATCCAACCTTGTAAACTGATCAATAAAACAAATCCCATCGCCAATAAATAAATAAAAGAATGAGAGAGAAAGAGCTAAAAAACCAAGACGCCACCAAGAGAGAATAAATAAAGGAAAGAAAGAACGAAAAGGAAAAGTGGTGAAGGGGCAGAGCAGAAAAGGAGGACAGATTGAGGGAAAAGTTGAAGAGAGGTGTCTTGGTAGGGAAAAGAGTGGGCCCTTTTTCTTGCACTCCAGTTAGACTTTGGAAACCTTTACCTACTGCGCATGGTAGCATCATTGACAGCATTACCCCCAACAGTCATCAAGAGGAGCATGGAGAGCCTCCTCTTCTACTTTTTAACAATAGCAATTGCACTGTTGTTGTTTCTGCGAGAAAGCTTGCTGCTGCTCTCTGGAAATTGCAACCTTACTCGCTAGGAGTCTCTAATCTTCTACTTTTTAACAATAGCAATTGCACTGTTGTTGTTTCTGCGAGAAAGCTTGCTGCTGCTCTCTGGGATTTGCAACATTACTCGCTAGGAGTCTCTAATCTTCTACTTTTTAACAATAGCAATTGCACTGTTGTTGTTTCTGCGAGAAAGCTTGCTGCTGCTCTCTGGGAATTGCAACATTACTCGCTAGGAGTCTCTAAAATGCACAAGGGTGTGCATCTTACTAATGGTGGAGGCGGTAGTGATTCTAGGTTGCGCCGCCACGAAAAGCGGCAACATTTTTTCAGGGAAAAGGGACTTGACCTCTCTCATTTCTTGGCCGACCCTTCTTCTAGCTCTCCTGATCAGGTTTATACGTATGCTTACACTACGTTTGTATATTCGGCAGCTTATTTTTTTTCTTTTGATGATACTGATTGGCTGTTGAATTTCGGGGTGTTATACTTGATTCGGCCTTGTGTTACACTTATTGTATTTATAATGGAAGAAAAGTTATTTTTGGGAAATCATGTATTGATTAATTAATTTTTCTGTTAGTACTGAATGGTTGATAAGGTTTAGTTTATGGAGCTCCTTCTGTTAGTTGACAATTCTTGTCAAAGAGCATCGATTGTTAGTTTCTGTTTTGATTGATGAATATAATTATTTATAGTGTCTTTTGACTCACTCAAAGTTTGCGTCTTTTTTATGTACAGATAGGTTCTAATGTATTATTTAATGTATGGGGAGGATATATCTAATGTATTATTTAAGATAGGTTCTTATCATTGCCTTGATTGTTTTTGATGTTATGCTACTCTTTGTTTCATATAGTATTTTGACAGTTTGTTGTGCTCTCCAATTGTTATATTTTCTGCACAATAACCGTCAATTATGGCTATTTATGAATTGGCCAAGTCTATATTTTCTCTAATTGTATTATTTTTTTAAATTGAAAGCCCTTTTGAGAGCTCTAAATATTTCATATTTAGTGCGACTCTAAAGTTGCCAACAATTACTATCTTTGCAAACTAGCAGGTTTGCTAGTTGATTGACTTTTTCTACTGTCCTGCCTGATGTGCATTAAGTAGATCCTAATTTTGAATCTGTAACAATGCTGTGCTCTTTTCTGCTGCTAATCTTAATGTCATTTCTTAACCAGCCAGAAAGTGCAGGCAGTTTAAGGAGACATATCGCCGCATCTCTGATTCAGCATCATCGATCAATTGAAAGAAGTAACCATGCTTTACAACCTGTATCTCCAGCAAGTTATGGTAGTTCTATGGAGGTGAGCGTGGATGTTTTTTCACTAACTGCCAGCAGAATATAAACTATGATTCTGTTATGAAACAAATTTTGTTTTTCTGGATTCAGGAGTGCAGTAAAAGTTGTTTCGAGTAGCAAAAGGAAGGCTGATTATAAAACCATGAGTCCATGATTATAAATCCTACAGAAGCTGCTAGGGCAATTATACCTCATTCCTCAAATTGCATGAAGTTTTTTGTTTGAGCCCCCAAATTTATTTCCCCTTTGCATCGATTAAGTAGAGTATATGAGCAAATAGAGTTTCATTCTGTCCCCCTCTCTTTGATTTGTGTTATATTATTCACAATGATAGTTTTTTATCTGGTGAGTTTTATGAATGATAACATATCAGTTTCATTTTCGTAAATTTCGAATTCTTTTATTTTTGCTTTGTCTTTTCTTTACTTGATATCCTGGAAAGAGGCTGGGAAGGGGGATGGAGGAGGTGGCAACATTACCAGAGCTTTAAAATTTCAATTTCTATTGTGCTCCACCTCTATTATAACAGTCTTTTTTTTGCATGTAATTGTTTCCAGACAGGTTTACGTATATGCTGTTGATTGTAGCACCTGCTATTTCTTCAGCTTTCATCTTGTCTTTTTCTGTATAATTCCCCCCCCCCCCCCCAAACATGCTTCCCCACAGAGAAGCAATTAGCTTCGTTATGCCTTCCTCTTAGATTGACATGCCTTTCTTATACAGGTGGCACCTTATAACCCAGCAGTCACTCCTTCCAGCTCGTTGGATTTTAAAGGAAGGATTGGTGAATCACATTATAGTCTCAAAACATCCACAGAATTACTAAAAGTATTGAATCGAATATGGAGCCTTGAAGAACAGCACGTTTCTAATGTGTCATTGATAAAAGCATTGAAGATTGAGCTAGACCATGCCCGTATCAGGATTAAAGAATTACTTCGGTATCAGCAAGCAGATCGGCACGAGATAGATGGTTTAATGAAGCAAATAGCCGAAGATAAACTAGTTCAGAAGAGCAAGGAGCAGGAACGTTTGCATGCTGCTATCCAGTCTCTCAGGGATGAGCTGGAAGATGAGAGAAAGTTGAGAAAACGATCAGAGAGCCTGCACAGGAAATTAGCCCGGGAGCTTTCTGACGTGAAATCCTCCTTTTCTAATGCTTTGAAAGAGATGGAAAGAGAGAGAAAATCTAGAAAGTTGTTGGAAGACCTTTGCGATGAGTTTGCTAAGGGAATAAAAGACTACGAACAGGAAGTGCATATTCTGAATCAAAAATCAGACAGGGATTGGGTTGGAAGGGCTGATGGTGATCGTTTGATTCTCCACATATCTGAATCATGGCTTGATGAGCGGTTGCAGATGAGGCTACAAGAAGCGCAGCATGGCTTTTCTGAAAACAACTCGGTAGTGGACAAATTGAGTTTTGAAATAGAGACATTCCTTAATACTAAACAAATGGGTAATTCTAAGAGTAGCGCTAATTTATTGCCAAGGGAACGGCTGAATTCAATGGAATCTGTCCCTCTGAATGAGACTGTTAGTGCTCCACAAGATGTGGGAGATGAAGAGGATTCAACGGGCAGTGATTCACACTGTTTGAAGCTTAACAAACACAGCAATGGTGACTTTCACTCACATGGAAATGAAGCTGTTGCTGGTCATACTGATGAAATGGACAAATCCACTCAAACAAAGAAAAAACTTTCATCTCGTGAAAGATCCAGATGCCAAAATCCATCCAACTTGCAAGTTAAATTTGAAGAGCATATGGCTCAGGCTATGTCATGTAATGGAAATAAGAAATCCGAGGTGATGGGCCTGGAAGATGTAAAAACAGGTGAAGGAAACCCTACTGAAGTGAGTGTCTCTAGGAGGTCTGAACACTGTGATGCCACTGAAGGTGGCATTCTTGACAGAAAGAGCAAGCTTGATGAAATTCATGGGTCAAACTCGAATTATGTGATTGAAAACTTGATAAGAAGTCATATCTCATCTTCAGAAGCGGTTAATCTGCACCTTGAGAATGATGTTGGTGAGGCTTCTTGCAGTTACCCACCAAGGAGGAATGCTAGTCCAGTTCGACAGTGGGTGTCAAAACTTACTGCCCCAGATATTGACATTTCTGAGACCTCTACAAAACCGCCTCCAAACTCGAAGGAAAATACTTTGAAAGCGAAGCTTCTTGAAGCACGGCCAAAGGTGCCACGCTCTCGTTTAAGAATCTTCAAAGGTTCCTCATAGGCTTTGGTTAAGACTCCGTTGAATTGTTTGCGAGTTCCTGTTGGAAATAAGGTTATTTTGGCTGCTTCAGGATCAGGAACTTGTGCTTTGTGAATATTGGCCAGGTTATCATCTATGTTGGTGCTTTATCTCTAAACATAGTTCTATATTCATCTTGTTGTAATTTGAAATTCAAGTCTGTATACGAGTGCTCTACAATTTTACAGCTAGATGGAAGATATATTTTTTTAAGAAGCATTACAATTTCGAGTGAGTTTACAAGTTCTATCATGGGCTGAAATCTTCCAGCTTCCACTCGCTCTAGGGTTATTAAGATGTTGGCCAGCTTCTTCAACTCAGTCAGCGTTTTGCTGAACCAGCATCAGGGACTCATATAATCTACTGTTATTTTGTAGTCCAGGATAGAGTTTAGAGCTCAACTCTTGGCTACTTCGATATATCAAACAAGGTAAGATTTTGACCTAGCTTGTGTACAACTGCTACTAAACTGATTCCTGTAGTTACCTACGTTCAATGTATTTATTCCATCTGTATGGCCTCATATTGGCTGCATGCCAATGACAGTTTATCTTCTTTTCTTTTCTTTTTCATTTTACCATATTATACACGTGTTACTTATTTAATAATTTCCAATAATAATATCTTTTTTCCTTTCAAAACATGCAAAAAAAAAGATTTAGTAAGAAATTATTCCTTTGATTTTTAAGCAAATCTCGGAGTGGATTTATTTTTAAATAAATTATATTTTACTTTTTTTATTATTATTATTATTACGAATTAAAAGCTGTAATATAAATTATACTATACTTGGGTGATTAATCCTTTTCAATATTCGTTGTTAGAATATAGAGAAAAAAAGTGACACAATTACATTTTTATTATTATATTTTATAAAAACAATATTGAAAGAATAAAAAAAAACCTGGGTTAGTAACCCATCCCAGGTGCGGATGGGCTGGAAGTCGGCTTAGATGCAAGGCTAATATGAATAATCTATTGCCACAAATCTAACTTTAAAATAAATAAGCTTTGAACTAGCAAATCAATACAAAAATTAAATTATTTTAGACTGCACGAGGTCGAGGAGTGGACAGGCTGAAGCAGCTCGTTCATGCTCGGAAGGACTGGATTTCAATGTCAGCTAGGTCTTGTTGCAACATATGATTTCAAGGCTACTAGCTGAAGAGAGAAGGTTCCCTCCCTCCCTGTTGTTTTTATTGGTTGAACCCTGAAGATAACGCAAAATGATTTTGTAAATTCGATGAATTGTGTCGTTCTTATTCATTTTGAGTTAATTATGTTTTATTTAATCGATGAACTTTGAGGAATTAATTCTTGTGTCTCATTTTAAATCTTCTCATGTTAATTGATTTTTTAAATTCAATTCATTATTATTAATTTTGCATCCTGGCCGTCTATGTAGATAGGGATGGAGGGACTAGGAGTTTAAAATAAAGTAGAAAATAGGAAGAAAAAACAGAAAGAAAAGGAAATCATTGCTTTATAGGCCTTTTGCTCTTGCGATCTCCTTTCTCTAGCTTTTAAAAGGCAAGGTGCATTGAGACCGTTGATATCTATTGATTGACAATTTAGTAGCTTTAAGAGCACAATAGGCTACAATATTTTATACTAATTTTTTTCTCGATTTTAATCCAAGTGATATTTTGTGAGTTTAGTTCAACTTATTTTTTCAAGTATTTTTTATTTAAAAAATATTAAAACAATACATTTTTAAAAATTATTTTTATAATAGCACGTAAAAATAATCTAAAGAAATTAAAATAATAAAAGAATTATCATTTTTAAAATCACTTTTGAAAAATGGTGTGAAACAAGAAGTTACCGAGTTATTTCTTATTTAATACTTTGTATTCAAGTGTTTATAAATATATTTAATTAGTTTAATAAACGTAATTGGGTCATTAACGGTACGTGTATAAAATTTAAAGCAAGAGAATCCTAGTAATTGTCGCATCGCAAGGATTAGCTAGCCTAGCCAGTGGAGGAAAGTTCCATCGATCATGTCATGTCTTGATTTCTCAGGAGTAGGCCCTGGGTATTGCGTTTGCGTGTGCTTCGGGAGCACGAAGGACAGTCAAATTTTGCAATATCCTTTGGAAAACTCAGTTTCGCATCTTTAGATGTGAGGTTAGACAAGACAGGGTGATTACGAAATTAATTTCCAGAAACTTTTCCAAATGCGGTGTAACATCCAGGTCCCAGAAAATAAAGATAGATCACACTTTTAGAGATCTTGGATGGATATGAGCTCTTATTTTCCATCCTGGTTATACCTTATTATATTTTCTAATTATAGTAAATATTATTATAAATATATGTTTATTACGGATGGAAACTTAATTTATCTTTGATATTTATATAATATTAGATTAATAAATTTAACATTTGATTCATGAATCTATAATAAAAATAAAGTTGAAAATACCATGTGAAAAAATTGTTACATCAAAATATTGTTTTTCAAATATCTGTAGTTGATACTCTCTTGAATATTGAACATCTATTAAAATTACACAGACCTTAATTGACCTAATGAGAATTCGATATGAAAATATCAATTTTGTTTATAGTTACGGTTGCTTAGGTGATTCTTTGATTCATGAGAATTTGATACAAAGATATCATTTTATTTATAAAAAAGAGTCACGTGAACTGCTTTGTATAAAGAATGTTATATCTTGATCTTATTACATGGTATTTAATTAAGGTAACGAATGAATATATATATTTAGTATGATATTAAATATGCAATGGTATTTAAATGATAAAGAAAAATTCATCATTTTAGATGAATTACAAGAAATATTTCATGTATTCTCTCAAGAAGTATTTGTCGGTTTCAGTGCTGGATATATCTTTCAAATTGAACAATATAATGAGAATAACAAAAAAACTTATAATAGTGGGTTTTGTGTAAATTGTAAAATGTTAAACTTCCAATGACATTAAATGACATTAATGATGTTTTTGTTCTTACCAAACAGTACCATTAAGTGTATTCAACATTAAACCTGGAACTTGTTTTCAAGTTATCGAAGATGGCAACGATCAAATAAATGGTCGGATGATTTAGAATATCTAAATTTTCAAGTCATTAAAAATATTTATCATTTACTAATTGAAAATGCAAGGTGCTCAAAATAAAAAATACACCAACAAAATCGTGAATAGAGCTAGAATTCATTGGCCGTTTCTCATCCATTTCATCAAGACGTTATATAAGGTCTGGGAATTCCCAGCAAAATTGGTCACTGGTGATTTCATCAAAATTTAATATTTAACGGACTTGATGAGAAATGAGAGATATAATTTAATTGCCAGCAAAAATGTTGACAGAACAGCAAAATCCTTAACGAGAAACTCGTCGACGACAAGTTTTTTTTTTTTTTTTTAATTTGTCGTTTATTAAAATATTGATGAAATTTTTGTAGGTGTTTTTAAATCTTCTAGTAGTGAAAAGGATAAACTTTCGATTAAACTTTATATTAGGGTTAGCTTTTCCATAAAGCAAGCTCGGAATGCCTTTAAATTAGGCTCATAAAGTCTTTTCATATTAGTTTGTTGTTTCCTTGCTTTTATTTTTTGGATATTCGAGTTTGTTCAGGACTTCAGTTATTATTTTTATTTTTGAATAGGACTTACTTTTTTACTTTTCATAGACTTTTTTATTTAAGAAATTATAAATCCTTTAGAAAGTGAAGAGAAAATGATGAATAGTAAAATATTGAATTATAGTTTTTATGGGAGGATTATTTTTTGCTAGAACTTTTTGTTATTCTACTTGTTATCTTTTTATTTGTGATTTTTATGTCATGCTCTCTATTAAAAAAATGTGTTGAATTGTAAGCTAAGATTCATAAAGTTTTTAATTACTCATCTATTGTATTATTGAAAACCTAGATCAATTACTAAAAAGAAAATATTTAGGAGTTCCTAATATTTTTTCTAGTAGAAAAAAAACAAATTTTGTGAGGAATGCCTTGTTTGTTTGATTCGAAGGGTCAAAAGACACCCGGGTGACTAATAAAAACATATTTATATTTGAATAAATATTCATAATAATATTTTTTATATATAAATATTGAAACAATTCATATTAGATCAATTTAGATCAACATTAATTCACCTACTATTTTGCATGTTAGGTTATGATACCTTAATATCCCATTGAAAAGTAAACCGAGATAAATTATAAAGCTCTTAATTCCCAATAAATTCAATATTAAATGATAAATAGAATTAAAAAAGAAAAACCCTAGTTAAGTTAAACTTGAATCATGAGGCAAGCATAACCCAACAATAAAACATATTGAAATAAGATGAAACTGAAATAAAACATAAAAATAGCTTGAGTTAACCCTGATTAATCAACCAAACTCAGTAACTCAAGTTATGAGAGATAATAACCTCGTATAAAAACATAAAAAAAGTACAAAGCTTTATTCTCAATCAACAAAATGTTTGAGAATTAATCTTGAGGGGAATATTCAATAAAAAAAACAGTAATACCACATCAAACATGCAATTTAAATAAAGAGATTGAGATAATCTTATTAAAAATAAATTAAAAAATATAAAACCCAATAATTAATACGGATGGAATTGAGATTTTTTAAAAAATGATAGATTAAATAAATAAACAATTATATTATTCCAATGAATTTTATGAATAGAGGTACAATAAAATCCTCTCTAAATGATAATCTTTTTTGCCAGATTCAAGCCATCATAATAGTGAGGACTGGCACAAGTAAAAGTGAAGTGTGACACGATTTTTTTCATATCAATATTATATGTAATTGGCAGCAAATTTAATGTTTTTAAAGATTGAGATTGATAAACTGAAATTTAATCTTCTAGCTTGATTTGAGTTTTAAAATATTTTGACGATATTTTAATGTGATTGATAGTTTATAGAATAATGGAGTTTTGATTGTGAACGACGACAGGAGGTCAAAACCAAACATGTGATATCTCTTGTATTAAAATTATTAAATTAAAGAATATTTAATCAACCTTATTTTATTTTTGCCTTCATTATCATAATTTAACATCAATTCCTCGTTCACGGGGGGACTAGATAAGACAAGAACGCTGCTTGTGATCAAATGATAGCTTTGGGCACCCAAAATTGCTAAATGGATCCTGGGGCCATGAGGAGATTAGCACGTGGAAAATTCCCATAGCAACAGATAGATTGATCAAACAAAGATGACTGAAAAACGACGCTTGTGTTTGTTAAAGATGATGCAAGACGCCCAGGGAAAGGCTCGTAACCCCCACCCATATTTAGCATGGAATTAGCAGGGTAAATCTTAGAGATGAAAAACAGTTGGATAGCAGGGCTGTACTGGCATCGAAGAACATCTGTGATAGACATCGTTTCTTACAGGGAGAGGGCGGGCTCGAACCACAGAGAGCCAGAGCTTTCATGGCACCTGTCATTCAATGGCGGTCCTAAGGATGGACGGGAAGCGACCATCTTTAGCAGTTAAGATGTGACGATATACATGACAAAGAACCCACTGTACTATATAAATGCTGTCTTCCTTGCTGGCCATGGCTCTACTGCTTAACCTGCATTAACTGTGAGATTTCATTTTAGGGTTTCAGCGGGAGTCAGCTTAACTGTGACATTTTCTGCACATCAAAACTAGATGGAGGAATAATATTATAACAGTGAGCTTGTCTCCACTACTCATTTTTTTCTCCCATAAAAAATAGAGAAAAAGCTTGGGACAGAATCGAATCATATAGCAGCAATTAAAAAATACGTCAATACACATCCTTTGCTTTCACACGACACCATAATCAGGAAGATACGTCTCGTTGATTCATAATTATAATTAAAGATATCAGGAGGAAAGCAATGAAAAATTAGGTGACAGAGGAGCAAAAGCTTCTTCTCATCTACTACTATTCACCAGCAAACCGCTTCAATGGAAATAATATAAGCCATCCCTTTTCTCAAATCATTTAGAATCAAAGCTAGACGCCCACAGACCGTTTTCAGTTCTGCAATATTTTTCGATCGAAGCAAAAAACAAGCCCTAATAAAAATCGCAGACAGAAAAGAGAAATGAACAGAATAAAAGCTTTGCCAGGAGAAATGAACAATGGAGAGAGAGTGCCACGATAATCGTAATTTAACAAGTCAAAACGAGTGAACAGATAAAAATTATGTTCTTTATGAAAATTTAAGTGCATATTTGGTAGACCACTGGATAAAACATCGATCTGAGGATATTTCAGTAATTCAACTTCTGGGGGGGACATTATTATCCGTCTAGGAACTTGTTGCAGTTTAAGAGCAAGACCCAAGAAGCTAGTGTCGTGGAGCGTGAGCTTGCATAATCCTCTGCCCCTCATGCGTTGTTGCCTTTAACAAGAAACGGCTGCAGCTTGATCCAAACCCTAAATTCCTGGTGTCTATCTCTAAAAGGCTGTTTTCTTAACAAAGCTCACCTGCAAGCATGAATGGTTAGCTTCCCGCTAACCAGACAAAATTAAATCGAAGGTTGCAATATGTAATATCCACTTCTCGAGCAGCCCTACAACTTAAAATAAAAGTGACAGCAGCAGCTGCCACCGGCGGAAACACCACCATCATGGCTGGTGGTGATACTTTATTAGGGTTACATAATTACTTAAGTTAATAATAATCTGTAAGAATGGATTTGATTGAGTCCCTAATTGGATGTATTCATAGTATCTTTGATATTTATAACTAGATCTATTTCTTGATAACAAAAGATAAACAGACTAGGAAGTCAAGATACTCTAGACAAAGACTACTCGAACAAAATGGATCGGTTTGAGGTCACATGGCATCACCTTAGCAAAAAACTGATTTCATGCTGTCTGAATGAAAATATATATACAAACAAAGCATTTGGCATCAGAAATATATATTAAACACAAGAAACAAGTGCAAGATACACAGTACAAGAGCAAAGGGAGCTCCCTTCAGTCCAAGTACAGGAAGCTTAGGATTCAATTTGTCTCCCGCATCATTCACTCATTTACTGGGTAATATCCTTGTCCCTTAACTCAGTATTTGGATGAATGAGTCGGCAGCTAATTAAAACCTATAACCACCCATGAGTGGACTGAAGAAAGCTCTCTTAGCTGTTCATAATCATCTAGACAAGAAAAAAGCTGTGACAAACAAATGAAGATGCAGTGCATGGCTGGAGAGAAGACAAGTGCCTGGAAAAGAAAATCACAGAGATATTCATCAATGCTCAGGTGAAATTTTTATGCAGATCTAAGCAAATCAAACATGGATATTGATTCGCGGTTTATGAAAACTGCATGCACCCCTTCTTCGAATCATCAAACAGTCGTCAAAGTCATAACTGGGCAGGAGAGGTATGACTACGGTTCAGGTTGAAAAGATAAAAAATGGAGAGTTGGGAACGAAAACTGCGAGTGAGAAAGAAAAAAGGAGAGGTTGAGAAAGTGACTACTCGGACAAAAGAACTCTCGAAAAGCGTTTCAGAGGAAGCAGGGGAGAGACTGCTACTCGCAAGCTATATAATATGTCATTTAAGCAACTCATGGATCCATGAGAAGAGGCATGGCTTTATATAGGTGAATAGAAGGGAGGAACCGGAGAATAAATTATAAATTATTAATTTAAAGAAATTAATACTAATAGTAAAAGAGTTGTTCGTATTCTTCTTCCTTTCCATGTTATGAGTGTAGAACCCTCCTGCGAATCCCTTGCATTATGGAAAGCCCAGCGCTGCTTTGCATATGCCCTTTTTTATTATTGTTGATTTTATCTTATACTATACTCTTTTTTTTAAAAAAAAAATAACGTTTATCATGAACTGTACTTGGTACTTAATTAAAAATTAACAAAATGCAGGTAAAACAAAGAATTGTACTTCCATTCAAGCCCTATTAATCTAGGGTTGCTTTTTAGCCCTCGGGGACAGAACTATATAAGCGTTTTGGTGTAGGGGTTTAAATTCATTTTTTTAGCCTCCACTATTTTAGATGTGTTATCCATGGAAACGTTTCAAATTTAAATCCTAGGTTAATACAGGGTAGAAATTTAAGAGCAAAAGACCTAGGTTATGGTTAGATATTTTCATGTTAAACCAGCAAACTGATTGGAAAATCATTTTCTTCCCCTTTCATTGACTTCATTTTCTTCTTGTTTTTATTTTCTTTCTTGATTAATTCATCCCTTGTAAGAAATTACACGCATTTTTGAATTGAAATCGCGATATGGATGCTGATTTATTTGCAAGGGTGGACTTCTAGTGATGGTATATATTTAATTTAATGAAAAGCTTCAGAAGAAATTAAGAGATATTAAAACCCTAGCCTAGAGATTCCAGATAAAACCTCCACGTCCCTAGGGTTTTTCATCTATGCTGAGAAACACTTAGCTGGAGAGGTACACTCCCAATTTGACAAGTCATTGATATATAAGTAGCTACTGTGGGATGTCCTGTCATTTGTCTGCTCCATTGCTTTATTTATACGTATGGTAGAGAGAGGGGGGTGAAAAAAAAGACAACATGCAATCCTTCAAAGCTACCTATATTATCAAATACTAGATAATTGTCACGAGTAGTTTATATGATAGAAATAAATAAAAATAATAGATTAATTTAATACAATTAAATCTACAACGATCAATTTATATGATAGAAATAAATAAAAAATTATAGATTAAGAGATAATATGTTTAAAATTTTGATTTGAGTTTGTAACGTATGTATAAATTATATATTTTCAAATATAAGATTAAAAATATCTTCGAAATTTTAATAAAAGATAAAAAAAATTTACCATGGCTATTATTGGCAAACAAAATTTTATCAAATTATTGGGAGGGAAAAAATAATAAAAGAGAAAGAATTAAAAATAATTAAATCATTATTATTATTATTATTATTATTATTAAAGTAGGGATAAAAAAGAAATACACTTATATATACATTAATAAAGTAGGGATAAAAAAGAAATAAAATTATAAGGGCTGAATTGAATATATCCAGGGCATAAATTAATCAATTCAAAGTCAAAGGGCTGAAATGCAACTTGCATTTATTGTCAATTGCAATCAGAGGACACAATTGAAACAGTCGGAACTTTGGTACCAAATTGATTGTGTTATCAACAAACAACCCTGAAATTAAAAGTCGAAGGACCAAAGTGCAACTTTGCAACCCTGGAGAGAGAGAAACGTCGTCGCCTTCTTTCGCTGGACTTAGAGGCGTCCACGGATTTTTTTACGTAACACGCGCCACCGCGGGAGGAAGACCACGCGGCGGCGCATAGTTCTGTCATCCGGTAGACATTTTTTGGACACCTTGGGCCGCCGCACGCGCCGCCAGAAGAGGGCGTGAGGCAAAACAACGTTGGGCGCGTGCGGCGGACGCTCTGTCTAACCGGAATATTTAATTTTAAAAAAAGAGACAATTACCGTTCTATCCCTTGACCGAAAGAAGTTGTTTTGTCTTATTAGGGGCTAAACTCGTCTTTAGCCATTTCAGAAAATAATAAAAAATTCAAAATATGCGGCGGACCGGACCGACCGCGTGCAATGACGTTGATGCCCCTCAGCGTTAGACATTATTTTGTCTTATTACCAGGGACTTGGGCGTCAATACACTGTTCATAAATAGAAATAAAAAAAAAAAAAAAAAATCCAAAAGGAAAATCCGGTTTTACCCCTGCTTCCCGCGCCCCTCACGCCGCGCGACCGAGGGACAAAACTGGGCGTGCACTGTGCGAATCCACAGTGCACAGTGCACACCCCACGCGGTTTATTGTTTGTGTAATCTCATGGAACATGCGTACAAGGTAGAAATAAACAGTACAGGCAAGTTACGCCAGTAAAATATATTACAATGCCTTTGTTTTACAGTCTATAAAAAGCTTTATCTTCGTACACGCACGCACGCACATACATGACCAAGAAATTTACACACGGTGGAAAATTTCAATTTATGGGAGAAAAATGTCATCTAGGAAGTTTTTGTTTGCTTTTAGGTACGTGCAAGTGATGGCTGCAAGAAATAAAAACCATCGTTGTGATCTGATTACTATTGAAGTAAACAAAAATCATCACAATTTTATTAATCATTTTTCTAGTTAAAGTACAGCAAAAGGAAGCACGACGTTATTTATTTATTTCTTAGGGGGTGGGGGGGTCCCCATAGATTGAAGCTTAACTGCTGTGCTTCCATGCCCATTTATAGCTAAGATCCTCTAGAAATCTATCTACCATTGACATGTTAACTGAGGCCAGCTAATGAGTTGACAGATGGACCGGCTTATGAATTTTGAAATAGCACGACAAAGTCCCCTTGCTTCTTTGATCGGTGCTGTGATTTTTAAAAAAATATATAGTAAAAAAAAAACTTTGTTTTTAAAAAATATTTTTGAAACCTAGAAATTCAAGGAATTCAAAGGACCGGTTCTATGCATATTTAGTGGTTAAGTATTTTTTTTTTCCTCGAGCAGATATTCATACACACGACAAAGAAATAGAAACGCGGAAGGCAGGATCAACTTCAATGCTAGCGGGTATGTGTTGTTTTTGTGTTCGAAGAATGTTTTAAAATTATTTTAATAAGTTGTTGTTAAAAATAAATTTCAATATAATATTTTAAAAATAATCATTACTTTACTATAACAATCTAAAAACATTTTAAAACAAATTTATGGACGGGTAGGGTCGTAATTCATTCACCCTATATTTTCAAAGAACTCGGAAAGAGAGAAGAAGGGATCCGGAACAAACAACACAGAGAAAAAGAAGACAGCGAAACTGATGTCTATAACAATTAGCTAGCAAAGTTTGAGGGTGTGTCGGCAAAAGAAAATGATAATATTTTTAGTTTTATATTTTTAATATAAAATAAGAAATTAGCAAATATATTCATTTGTTGAAAATGAAGATGTTTTTTTTTTTTACAAAAATAAAGAAATACATTGACACTACAATTGTTTTTTAAATAAGAAATAAAAATATTATTTATAACATTTATCTTAATATTTTATATTCATGATAATTTAATTTTAGAATATTAATTTTATTTCGTTTAACTTTATATCAGATTTATAAAAAAAATAATGAAATTATTATTTTACATTGCAAAAAATCTGATATAAATAGAGAAAAAATGTATTGTTCTTGTTTTTTATTTTAAAAAAAAACAAAATGTGTCGAAAAACCTCTAAAATATGTTTTTCAAACTCAGAATAAATTAAAAAAACTAGTCTTACTCCATTTGTCTACAGAGTATATATAAAAAAGAAGAGCAAAGGTTACTGGATGCACAATCTATGGAAGGGTATTATTATTATTAATATAAATTATCCCGAAAAAGCTTCGAGATCGAAGATGTTAGATTATTAGGGAAGGTGGAGCAGGCAGGACGAGGGACAGGGAAGGGTGGGGTGCACGAAAGGGCCAATATGATGGCAATGAGGAAATGATATGTTTTGCGGGAAAAGAGATCACATCAGATTCCCCTTCACTTACTGAAATCACTGTCTTGTCAATGCAAAAAGGCTGCCTACGACATGGTACCCCTCTCGTCCCCTACCTCCAGGCCTCCTCCACCCTTTCTTCTTCTTTCTCATTACCATTTCATTTCCCTTGTCCAATCACACCACTTTCTTTCTCACCTGTCCATCCATCTAATCTTTTCAACTTTCTTATTTTCTCCCAAATTATTATTTCCTATCTTTTATTTTTATTTCAGGAAAGCTGAATCATCAAGAGGGTAATCATTATTTTCAAACGGGTGCCCTTGGATTGTAAATTTTATCCCGCGTGTCTTCTGAGCAGATATTGATTGCTATTAATGAATTAGTTAGTCTCTGTTCATTCTATTATGATTTAAATTTATACGAGCATCGTTTGAATGATAATCACTCGTTGCAGCTATTGATTTGATTTAGTTATAGGAAAATAAGAATGTTAGCGATGCTCCTTCGGAGACTTCATATCATCACGCCGAGTGAAGAGATTGGAAAATAATAAATAAGTTGATTGATATACACATAGAAGACAATCTGCAGTGGGCATAATTGATATAATGCATGCGAAAAGATGAGTTTACATTTATAGATTTATTAATGAAGCTGCATCTATTCTGTCGTCCTTTGAATGTAAAGTAATGCCCGTTCAATCAACGCAAGCGCGGGACAGAGAAACAGCCGGGCATGATCTCACTACAGTTGGACCCTCAGATGACCATTGATTTTATCATGCCGTGTACAAGGAAAAAAACATGGAGTACTGGAAACACGGAAAAATATAAACCGACTAAATCTTTATTTATTTATTTTATATTCAAGAATAATGTTATTTTTACACGTTACTATTTTCTATGGAACCACCAATTGAGAACTTTTACGGGTGATTTGTGACTAAAAAATGGAGTGAAAAAAATACATTGCCAGCCACTTATGGAACCCCCCACAAAAAAATATTTATAAATATTTTTATATTTAAAGCACGGAAAAAAAAAAGAGTGGCAAAACTAGCTATAATAAACCTCCATGAAACCAATGAACACTGGTTATAAGAATGTCACCGGAGACAGCAACGTCTGTGTTTCCCAGCACGATAAAATCAAATGCAGCTAGTTCAGGTTTGCTGGGATCTTGAATTTTACTCTTGTGGAGTTTCTTACAGGAGATTCTGCTACTTGTCCGTGATTTGATTGAAGATTTGTGTCATACACAGTCATGGTAAACACTAATCAATAATTCATTGTCATGCTCGAGTCACTAGAGAGTTGTGCTGTATGATTTTTGAATTCTCAAATATTATTAATAAAACAAGATTAAAATAGAGGAAGAAATTGTCGGGGGCAAGAGTATATCGTGTTTGGTGGTATGCAAATGCTATTGTCACTTGAATTGATGCTCTGAAAATGTGCTTGTTTATGCGACCTAATTCGTGTTCTTTAAAATAATTATTTTAAATAATTCACCGGTGTTTATAGATATTTTGAAGATAATATTTTTGAAGGCAGGTTAAGCCAGTTATTTACCTGAAAATGTGGGGTTTTCCTGTAATATGAAAAATAAAGCACAGTTACTGTAACCAGAAGGAGCTGGTTTTCAAATGATGCAACGCAGGCGTAAATGGAGAAGAGGACATGGATTGGTTTCTTTAATTGAGTCTTTCTTTGACTTCTTCATGCAAGAAAACACGAATCTAACTAAAACAAGACGTTGAAAAGAAAAATTAAGAAAAGCTTGTCTGGTTTAGAAGACAAAGCTCGACACTCACTATCTCCTCAGATACTCCATGTCTTCTCATTATTTCCCTCACCCTTCTTCAACGAGTAAAATCAAACCCATCATGATATTTTGTCACTGCCGCTCCAAACTCTTTCCCTCCTTGTTATTTTATTTGCTCTTTCTTTATTTTCTTCTTTTCACTTCTATTTCTGCACGGCTCAGAATCTTCAGATGCTTTAATTTGTACAATATTCCTTCAATCTCATGCACACAGTCCAAGATCATCATTATACAGTACAATGATCTTCTTCTTGTACTTGCCGCAACATCAATTCCCCGCCCTCGATATTTATTACTAATCTTCAATTCTAGCTCATACCCAAATCCAACGAGTTCACAGCTACACCAGCCAATTTTCTATTTTTTTCCCAATAAAGAATTCATTTTTATATAAAAAAACGAGGTCAGAATTTATAGCAGTCATCTAAATGTATATTATTTGGGATGATTTAACTTGATTTATTAATTATCTTTTTTTAAATATCATGATGAAGTTATGTGTCACTGATTAGCTCCTAAAAAAGAGATATAATATATCACATCTATTATAATAATAAAATAAACTCATGGTATCGATTCGATATGAAAAAATAATTGTAATATATTGATAATAATGCTTGCACGTGGTGTTCTCTCTAAATTTAATCGGTTGAATATATTTGTTTTCTATTTAACAAGTCGTTATCATAAGATAAGATAAAAAAAATCAAATACATATTTTATACATTTAATGCAAAATTGAATAATTGGAGAGATAGAGAGGCTTCCAGGGTTTAGGGTTTTCAAACTTTCGAATATGAGTAAAATTGAAAACTCAGTTTCCATTCCTTTTATATTATTATTTATTTGCTTTTTTAGCTGGGCTTTTAATCTTAGAATTATAGTATTAATTACAGGTTAATTTCTAAATTATGGGTGCGTAGTTGTATATTTTGCTTTCTTCTTGTTCTTTTGATCGGGTTACTAAAAGTTGGCTCGTTTTTCAATAGAGAGAAAAAGGACTATAGTCCTTTTAAATGAAGCCAAAAACCCAAATCATAGCTCTATTCAAGTTTATTTTTCTTTTTGTTGAATGAGGAGATTTTTTTTTAAAATAAATTAAAAACCAAAAAAAATCCTTTGTTGAAAACAAGCACTAAAAATAAATGAAAAAAAATCATTATCCGTATGGAGTAACTAGTTGTATCTTATTACTTATTTATTTATTAAAATATATTTTGAAAAGAAATAACAAAAATAAAGAAAGAAAGAATAAAATCTATGATATATATAAATATATATATATATATATATATATTCATTTAGTATTTTTCTTCGGTGATCATCTATATTATTATTTTTTCAAGATGGGTAGTGTAGAATAACTAATAAGATGGTATAGCTGTTATTCCATGAATATCATACAATAATAAATATGTCTCTAAGAACAAAGAGAAGACAATAAATATGAAACAAGTAAATAAAAACTACATATTTGGCAGTTTTTTCCCTTTCTTCTCAACAAATTGATTCATGCATATATCGTCAAATGCAGAAACTTGGATCAATAGCCATAAGAGCGATGCCTTGGCTATCTAATTGACCTCGGCACAAACAACTCTCAAAAACACACGCACACGGCTCGTCCTGTAATTTGCGGCTGCAAATCATTATTTATCGCGAAAGAACTCTTTCTTTCATGAGATTGTTGTTTTCAAAAAGGTTAACGTAGGATCAAATAGGGAACCATGGAAGCCGGCTTTAAACAAACACAAGGCACAGACACCTCCCTTCATGGACGGGGGAGAGAAGTATTAGAATTCAAGGAAAGAGACGAAGTTACTGTCGTGCAGACAACGTCAGCCATTTGAGAGAACCGAGTACCCATGCAATAATAGCACGAAGTCTAGGAGGCCAGTTCATGTTTTATTTGGGCAAATGGGGTTGTCCCATGAAATGACCTTGTGCTTGTAGAACAGCTGGTTCTCTCTTTTCTTTCCTATTATCTTTTTCGGAAGTATATGATTTTAAATCCATCTCTCTGTCATGATGGGCTTTTAGCCAGAATCATTCATGCCTGCGCACATGCAATGGTCCTTGGATGTTTTCGTTGATAAATTCTCTCTTCGATTTGCCTTGGAGTTTTCTTAGAACTCTTTCTCTCCCTTTTCCTTCTTGGTTCAGGTTCCATTTCAAGGGGTGTTTTTTCAATTTTCTACCAGTTGCTTTTACAGTCTTACATCGCATTTTCTAGGCAAGAATCTGGGTTTGCTCTTTTTTACGGTGTTGAATTGAAGTCCAGAGCAACTTGATTAGAGAAATGCGAGTATCAGGAGACTAATAACTCCTTGATCATTATAAAATATCCTGGTTCGTACAGCAGGAGAATTTGTTCAGCGTTGTTGTTGGTCTATAGGGCATGATGGGAGATGTGAATTATTAAGCAAATTATTGGTTGTTAAAAAAGAAGATTTTTCTTCTTTTGAGAAGTAATATTCATCATGTCTCCTCTTACAAATAAAAAAACACATCCTCATGTCTCTTCGTCTTGAAAATGCATATTCACGATCCATAACTAATATTCTTCTCTAGAATATATATTGCTCGAGTTCTAGAAAGAAAAAACAATAAACAGTACCAATGGATGCCATTAAAAGCTACTTTGATTGAAATGACTTAACGAGCGTGATCTAGCACAGACGTGGAAGCTTTTATGTTGATACTTATATCTGTAATTCTATCCATGAAATAAACCAGCAGTACTTGGATTAGATGCTCGTTTATAATTAAGGTGTGAACTTTAAAAGAAATTTGGTATTAGGGCATCATTTAAATTCTTCCTGCCGGGGTCGGCAATAGAAAAGAGTTTCAAAAAATAAAGAAGCTAAAAGATTCATAAAAAAGCTGCTGCTTTCCTCATGTTAAAGAACTATATGGTAGAATAAAGGGGAATTTTTAGCTTTGCAGCTTTGACCTATATATATATACATGCAAGTAACTGAAGTGATGAGCAAGAAAGGAGTAGATGAGGTTATTAAAGGAGAGAACAGCACCTGATCGTAATCAGGTGCCATGAACTGATCATCAGATAATAGATACTTCATGATCATTTGATGACAATTAAGAATTTTATGGTAAAAATAGTTAAATATATATGGAGATTTTTTAACTGGGACTCTGCAGTTTAACGCGAGCATGCATTGTCTAGGATCGATCCTTCTTTTTATTCTTATCCTGATGATGTCATGTTAGAACAATTAGAATTGGATGAATAATTCTTTTTCAATGCCAACACTAATTTTTAATTATCACATTTTAGATGCTCTATTTAAATATTATATCCGTATATAATATTCCATACACACACACATATATAGTTTGTAAAGTTGTTGAGCTGCTAAGTTTCTTAGGTCAACTATAGCCTTTGCATCCTTATTTTATTTCTTACTCTATAAATTAGGTTGGTTGGGATATATTTAATGAAAGATTATATTTGTGTTGCTTTTTAAAGTATATTTTGTTTTAAAATATATTAAAATGATATTTTTTTATTATATTTTTAAAGTTATTTTTGACACCAGCACATCAGAATGATATAAAAAAATTATTTTTTTTTCAATAATGTTTTTGAAATGCAGTATCAAATGCCCCTTAATCAAATGTCCAAAAGTATAATAAATATTTAGAACTTATTTTTAATATCAATATATTAAAATTATTTATAAATCTTTAAACAATTAAACTATAAAACAACAAATCAGAGCAACTAACCAAGAACATCGTCAAGCCGGTGTTAGAGTATATTTGAGCTTCAATAAGCGGATCGACCTTTCTCCACTTGTCAGGAAAAGAAGTACCTCACCGGGACTCAGGGATTTGCTCCACTGTAATGGCATATTTGAGACATGCAGTTGATAATACGATAACCACTAGATATTTATATAATTGTAAATTTTAATTAGTCTAAATACACATAAATTGACCCGGATATTCATGTTAATAAAAAAAATACTGCTCAGATTAATTGTAAGCGTGAGCCTAAGATTGCTTTTGTCTAATGCTCGAATATTGCTGACTTAATGATAATTTGCCAATCCAAAAAATATTTGTTCTCTAATTAGTCAATGCTGTAAGTGGAGGTGATGTAATAATAGATAGTTCTACCCTCCACTCCATACAGCATGACGAGACCTACAATCTATATAAACAACTAGGGTTTGGAGAGATCTCTTCTCCTGTTTCTTAAACACACCCCCTCCTCCTCCTCCTCCTCCATTCTCACAACTTTTCTCATTATTTATGATCTTTACAGCTACATTCTCGTCATTTATATACTGACTTAATCATCGGAAATTCCTGCATCTGGAGGGGCTTGATCGACGGGGTTGGGTTTACCATTCTAATTCAAGCCCAAGCGCTGACGTTGGATTCGGTTCAAGAATTTCTCACTTAAAGAATGAGCCCAAATATTCCAAGGCGATGTCAGGAGCATGGCTTATGCTGACCACCACCCATGTTTGACAAGGAAATTAATTGGGGGCTACTTATGTTTGGCCCAAAACCTTCGAAATGTTGCTTAATTTATTAAAAAGGTCCTTCTCAACAAATAGCCCAGTGAAGAAGCAAGCAGGCCCAGTAACTAAATTGCTATGGGCTACTTTTGTTGATTTTTTTTATGATTAAAAAAATGCAATTGAAATAAATAAAATTTTGATGATAAGAGAGTAAAATCCAAGAGAGTTTATACTATCTGTATAATAATAATAATAATAATAATAATAATAATTAACAGAATAATTTGTTGGTTATCAAAACTTGTTTATAATGAAAATTATCTCTCTTAATAATTAATTTATGGTAACTGCACACTGGATCTCCATCTTACTCTTAAACTAACTTCCTCGTTTCTCACACCTTGACTAACAATAAATCCAACTAATTAAAAAACAAATCTCCAATTTGCAGGGTTTCAAAATCTTTAAAATTCATATCAAAAGCCCTTAAAGATCCTCTCTTTTTAATGATATTACCGGGGGCAGACCTCTTTGATCCTCGAATTGACATGGACTCGGACTTCTCTCCCGTCGAGTCCCGGTTGGACCATGATTTCAGTTTCGCTTTCAATGACAGTAATTTCTCTGATAGGGTGTTAAAGATTGAGATCGTCGCTGATTTGCCTGATGTAAAATCAGCCGGTGATGGTTGCTCTAGCGTCATTGAGTGGACCCGTAATAGAAAGAGAAGAAGAGAGGATGTTAAGAAAGATAAAGGTCAGTACTTTTCTATTATTATTTTCTTATGAATTTGGATGGCTGGGAGTTACTTGGCTTGAAATAGTGTTGTGAATTGAAATTAATGACTATTGTTATTCGAGAATTGTTAGCATTATTCAATTGTTTTGCCACCGCAATTGTCATTTATTTTATGAATTTTAATGTCAGTTTGAAAATTATGTTGCCGAAGTGAGGAAATTTAGAATTTAATGTGGTTTTTTTTTGTATCAAGTGTGGCTTTCTTGTTAATGGGAATTGTTGGTTTTCGTAAAGTTTCAATCTTTAGCATTGTTAACTGTTATCGGATAATTTGGAGCTTTTAGCCTTGTTCTTTATAAAAGTTTGGTTTTATTTATTATTTTTTCAAAACAACATTATGGTGACCATTAACGGGATTTAATGTCTTTTATGTATAAAAAACAATGACTTTCTTGCTAGTGGAACTCTTATTTTTACTTTAAGGTTCTAGTATTTAGAAATTTTGGATTCTTTTTGTAATAATAAAATACTTTTACTAGTGTCTATGTTGATACTGGTTTTGCTGATTTGAATGTGGCTTACACTGTGTGGCATTCAGCTGTGGAAATCGTGGGGCAAAGTGAGGGGGATCAGGCACTGACCTGTAACATACCCGACACAGAGGATACCGTGGCCTATGAAAATCAAGATTTAGAAGCTGTAGCCATGGTTGAGGGGTCTCCTACAGATGCTCAATTGGATTTTCATGAACGTGGTATTTTTCTTATTTTTTTCTAATGTGTCGTCTTTGCTTTTGTTGGTCACTTGCTTGTATATTGTAGCCATTGCCATGTTAAAATACTTTCTGTTTGTATGATTGGTTATCTACTCGTGTAGGTGATGCTGCTGGTCCAAGCAGCGACTCTTCCTGGAGCATGGATTGTTCAACTGTTCTAAGAGTTAAGAGTATACATATTAGCTCTGCAATATTGGCAGCCAAGAGCCTATATTTTCACGAGGTGAGAGGCTGTGCCTTGTTTTACTGCTTTTACTTTGTGCCATTATAAAGTTATGTTGTTTTTTGCAGTTATTTTTAAATGGGATAAAAGAGTCAGCACAGCGAGACGTTACTATACAGATACATGCCGCTGGTAAATACAGTAGCATCATGTTATTGACTGTTTCTGGTTACTAGTGCCTATTGATGACTGCTTTTGTATATATATAAAATTTTATATAGTTTTTTTCAGTGTTAGTTATGCACCTATATACAATTATGGGCCATCTCATTTTTTCTTTTTTCCAATCTCGAGTTGATGAAGTTGACCTGATGTTTTCTTCTTCCCTTATTTGTTCTCCTGGAGCAGAAGAAGAGGCCTTAATGGACCTCCTTAATTTTATGTATAGTAATAACTTATCAGCGAACCAAGCAACTGCTTTGCTGGATGTGCTCTTGGCTGCTCACAAATTCAAGGTTGCATCATGCATGAGATATTGCAGCAAGCTATTGCGCAAAATCCCAATGACCTGTGAATCTGCTTTGCTATACTTGGACCTTCCGTTGAGTATTTTAATGGCTGAAGCAGCTCAGCCCCTGATGGACTCAGCAAAGAAGTTTCTAGCAGTGAAATACAAGGATATATCTAAGTAAGCCTCTTTTATTTGCAGCTTGATTTTCATTGTAATTGATGACTTGCCTGTTATTATTAGAAATCTTCTTTACGATTTTATGCCAATGTTGAATGCACTCACTTATTCAATTTGGAAATCCTCACTGCTATGCTTAATTAAAGTGGAAAGAATATTTTGAGCTTATTTCTGTTAGCTGCTTGCAGCACTAATTTCCCATGGAATAATTTGGAAAATGCATCTGAGCTTCTGTCATTTATTTCTTGAATTATTGACCCATGCCACTGAGCTTCATTTCTTGTTAGGATTCAGGAAGAGGTGCTTAAGTTGCCTTTGGCTGGTATCGAGGCTGTGCTATCCAGTGATGATCTCCAGGCAGCTTCAGAGGATACTATATATGACTTAGTGCTCAAGTGGGCTCATACTCATTATCCCAAATCGGTGGAGCGGAAAGAAGTTCTTGCCAAACGACTTGTTCACTTAATCCGTTTCCCATTTATGACTTGTCGAAAATTGAAGAAGGTTTTAAATTGCAATGACTTTCACCCTGAATTTGCATCCAAGGCTGTGCTTGAGGCCTTGTTTTTCAAGGCTGAGACACCACACAGGCAGCGTGCTCTTGCTGTAGATGAACCCAATGCTGCCAGTCGTCGCTTTATCGAGCGGGCATATAAGTATCGGCCTGTCAAGGTGGTTGATTTTGAACTTCCTCATCAGCAGTGTGTGGTGTACCTGGACTTGAAGCGGGGGGAGTGTGCTCTACTCTTTCCAACTGGTCGGGTGTATTCCCAAGCATTTCACCTTGGTGGACAGGGGTTTTTCTTGTCTGCCCACTGCAACATGGACCAACAGGGCACGTATCACTGTTTTGGACTTTTTCTGGGAATGCAGGAAAAGGGATCAGCGAGTTTTGCTGTTGATTATGAGTTTGCAGCCAGGTCAAAGTCAACTGAGGCGTATGTCAGCAAGTACAAAGGGAACTACACTTTCACTGGTGGTGGGAAGGCTGTTGGGTATCGGAACCTGTTTGGTGTACACTGGCAAGCATTCATACAAGATGACAGCAATTATTTTATGAATGGCATCCTGCATCTTAGGGCTGAGCTTACCATAAGGCATTTTGATCTGGCTAGATGAATTGTACATTCAGATATAGATCACACTGGGGCAAAACATTTTGATCAGAAAACAATCAGGGAAGAGAAAAGAGATGAAAATTACCGATAATCATGTTTACTTAGATAGCGTTCTAGTAGTCTAATAGTATCTTAATTACCTGAAAGTTACGGACTGAGATCAGAGCATGACTCTGCGAGCTGATCCATTTTTAGGTTAGCATATCTAAACTTTCCCCAGCTTAAAAAAGAAGGTCTAGACGATGATATTGTTTAAAAAAAACAAGAAAATCTGAAACATGGGGATATAGATATCGGATTTAATAGATTTGGCTAATTTAATATTATATATATATTTTTTTTAAAATGATAGTAAATAGTGCAAAAAGGGGATAATTGACAGTAAAAATAAGTTGTGAATATCTTACTCTAGAGGATAAAAGAAGGCTCGTTTTGAGACTTGTATTTTCTTCGTTGTTTTACCACAAGAAAAAACTCATTGAGATGGTGTTAACGCCACTGAGAAACTCTTGTATGATGATATTGAAAGAGGCTGCACATATTGTTAGTGTCTATGGTAATGCCCTGTAAAAGAAGAACATAAAGAGACCCTGCTCCCCCTCAAGCCATCATGAGACTCCAACTACATTTCTCCACTGCTGGAGTAAAATATTGTCCACTGAAATTTCGTTTTCGAGGAATCATTAGTTATCTAACCCGTCAAAAGAATTTCCAGCCTGCCGGGCTCGTTAGCTATATCATGGCCTCCGGTTTTTTCTCTAAAAGAAAAGACAAGGTCCCATGCATGGTTAGGGCAAGGAGGGTGCTATCATTGTTTTAGCCTTTTATGCCCTAGTTGATGAGATAACCTATTAATTACTTGTCAAATTCAACTTCACACACACACACACATATATATTAGTCTCTTGAACAATCAATTCAAGGCATTATTGCACTAATAAGGATCAGAAAGAGAGAAAAAACATTTTCTTTGCAAAGAACACGTCTCTATTTGCTACTTTTTAAGAGGAAACCTAACATAAGCAAGCGGTGTATTGTTACGAGTTGGGAGTTTGAGGGATCATAATCAGAAAATAAAAAGTGTAGGGATTAAACTGAATTTAACCGATGTTTCAAGAGTCATTTTACCACTTATCCTTACAGGCCACGCGCTAAACCGGCTCCCCGGGGAGGAGAGCAATCAGCGCATGTTTTTATTGCTAACATACAAATATTGCTCTCCGCGTGCCAAGGGCTTATACCTTTTTTTTCCACACCAAAATCATTAGTCAGGAATTGTAACAAAATAATAATAATAATAATAATAATAATAATAATAATAATCAGGAATTGTAACAAAATAACAACAACAACAACAACAATAACTATTATTATTATTATTGTAATTCCTGATTGATTTAAGCAAATAAAGCATCCTCAATATTCCACGCCAAGTCTTTTTTCATCGGAGTCTTAGGTGGTGTTTGCAGTAGGATGTTTTTCAAGTTGTTTTTTTATTTAAAAATATATTAATTTTTGCATGAATACATTAAATACATTAAAACAATTAAAACAATTAATCTAAAATAAGAATGAAAAAGTGCTGTCCAGCTACTCCCAAAACGGTGCCACAGCAAATCACAATCAGATTTTGATGAAATCCACCTTTTTCCCTCTCTCTCCATACAATACAAAACACTCTCAAGATTTGAACCTCGAATAATAACCATGGCTTGAAGTCAAACAGCATTGACTTGTTGGTCCTTAACACAGGGTCCCTCAATTAGCATGCTTTGAAAAAGCATCATGATTCAGGAAAACACTAAGTTTCCAGGATTTTTGTGAAAATCATATTAGAGTACAGACCCTTCTTCATGCCTCCGATCTCGTCTTAATCCGAAAATCTTCTCATCATATTCAAAAGACACTGCTGTTTACAACCAAGATCCAGCATGAGCTTGAATATCATCTGTTTACTTCTAAGCTTGTGTTTTTCACCATCTGTGCACGGCTTAGACAGCTATAATACTGATACTTTGGATGCATTTCTTCAGGATTCTGCTTTTAAGTCCTTGGTTCGACACCGGGCTCACACTGGTGCTTTATACAGGGCTTTGCTTCCTGCCAATCTATCAGGAGTACAGGTTTCTATAGTAAGAATCAGAAGCCGGACATTGTGGAAATTCGGGGCTAATTTTAGCAACTTCCAGATTCCATCAAGAACCATGGCATTGCCACATGTGAGGAGGCTGGCTATAGTTTATCAGGACTTGGGCAACTGGTCTTCTCGCTACTACAGTGTTCCAGGTTACTCGATGATCGCTCCTGTTGTTGGTTTTATGGTTTACAACGCATCAAATGCACGAGCCAAACGTATCAGGAAGGTTAGCCTCGATACAAGCGGGAAGGCAATAGCAATTCGCTTCCCCAACTCAACTGTCACTGACAGCATGGTATCCTCAGGAGCAAAATGTGTAGCGTTTAGTGCTAGCGGGGCATTTCAACTTTCTGAAATCAACCAACTTAATGAATGTCGTTCTCAAGATCATGGCCACTTCTCCATTGTGGTTCCGGAAGAGAGTAGAGGAAGAGATAGAAGGAGACATAGTCTTTGGTATTTGTGGGTTATAGGGTTCGCGCTTGGATTCAGCGTGGTTGCTTTTTTAGGATACTTTGGGGTGGTGTCTCTGAAACTCTTGAAAACAAAGAAGATCCAGGTGATGGAAAGACAAGCTGATGAAGATTTAGTTCTTGAGACTATCTGGGTTGGCAGTAGTAAAATGCCTTCTGCTGCAGTAACAAGAACTCAACCAAACCTTGAGAATGGAGGTTTCTAATGTCTATACATACCCTATCCTTTTTATCCTTGTATTCGTTCACCTGAGATTTCAGTTTTTTTCCTCCTAATATCATCTGTTTTTTGGCTTGCAAAAACGGATAGTGTATGCAATATGTGAATTTTAAGGGTACTATATTCATGAACAAGCTGCACTAAACACAGATTTGCAGATGAAAATTCAAAAGACGATACTTTAATTGAAACATAGAAGGCAACAGGACAGATTGCAAACAAAAGATACCATGATAAAAACAAAATGAGCCAACACAACTGTTGACTGAATAGCCTAGTCACCGAGGCATAAACTTTGTCGATGATATTGGACAGGACATCCCTGGCTTCCCTCAGCAGCTCAATACTGGCGTTAAGCCTCCTGCGTTTGGCTGCGACAGAAGGGGCCTCCTCTAGCATCATCTCTAGCTTCCCACCATTAGTACCCATCAATTCAGTAATAGTCTCCTCCTCCAATTCTTTGTCAACTAGATTTCGAAAACTGAGCTGCAAATGAAGCGCCATGCAATCGACCAGCCTCCTCAAAACAATCTTCCAGTAGGCCGTCATTCTCATTTTCAGGTCAAATGCTGAGGATAGAAGAGGCTGATACTCTCGAAGATTTCCGATCTCTACCTCTCCAAAACCTTCGATCTTCATTTTTGAAGATCCATTTTTCTGAACATGATAAATGAATGCCTGACGATGGGACATAAGCATGTTCCACTCATTCAAGTATTCAGGATTAGAAGTGTAATCTGTCAGCTTCTCCATTTGAACAATCTCAGAAACCCAATCAATGGACTGCTCTCATTTTCACCATAAGTTTCTGACATGCCCTTTTAGTGGTGAACAAAACTTGAGGATAGTTTTCAGTGTGGTGCATCGAAGCAGACAAAACCACATTTTCAAAGTAAGCCCATACTTTTTCAACAAAGCCAAATAGTAAATGAGATACCCCTTCAACTTTTCGTTGCAGTAAAGAGAGGAAGGCCAAACGGGGTAGGAAATTGGGAAGTTCAATCGCTTTTGCTTCCTCCAAAATATGAATCTCGTCCATCAGGAAGTTCCTAGTATGATCACTTTCTGGGCAATTGAGGAGATCATCAGAGTATTGGTTGAACATTTCAGCCACTCTAGCAACACAGTGCATGTTAAGATCATCTGGAAATTCATCATATTCACCTCGAACAAAGATTTTCCTCAGAGACTCTTTAACAGATCCAATAACCTGCATGAAAGCAGTCAGAAACTCAGCAACTGACGACATAGCCTTCGGCATTCTGTTCAGCTCTTCTACATTGCCATTCAACTTCTCGTTAATCTTTCCGACAATCTCTGGCCAGCATTTAGCCATTATAGTGGCTTGAATATGCATCAATTTTTTAGCCAAGACAGGAATACCAACAATTGACTTGTCAATCCTCGAAAGAAGAGGATGAGTTGAAAACAAGTTCGCTTCTTCCATCCGCGCATTATCATAAGATTCATCTCCAATACGATTCCTCACACAGACATAACCAAGTCCTATGTTAACATCATCTGCGGTAACTTTCTCGAGCAGCCCCTCCGGTGCTTTATCGGCCTTTGTAACCACAGCCAGAGTCCTCTGGCCAGTCTTATCTACTTGCCGCGACATCCTAATCGATTCACATGTGGTGAAATCAACACTGGCAGGCAAAACATTGTGTATGATACTCTCTTCAGGTTGTATGTACTGCATGACAATTGCAGCAATCTGCTCATAGATATTGTCAGGCTGTCCATGAACAGGCACTCGGGTGATTCCAGGAAGATCAACCATTGTTAGGTCAGGAAGACCATTTTTCTTTACCACCAGAGTTAATGGAGCATCAGATATGCCCTTGCCACCGCCTGCAATCTCCTCGGTGGCAGTATTTATGGCGTCTGCGACATTGGCTTCATCTGTCTGTATTGTTTTGCCATTAAACTCCAAGAAAATCTCTGGTATGAGAGACGTATTATGCTGCAGCCTCATTATGAGGGGCACCCTAGTGCATATTCCTTGACCACGAGGAAGATTGATACTAGCAAGTGATTCAAGAACACTCTAGATTTCCCCGAAGATTGATCACCGACAAAGACAATGATGGGAAGTTGTATACCTTCTTTCATCACCATGAGGTTCCTCAGCTGATCAACTGCATCGAGTATAGGACGAATACTATCATTGAAAGATGACATCATTGGCATGCTATGGATTGGCGTAGGCTGATCTTCATCTCCAATGACTATTGCATGTAAATTCTCTTCTGCACTAACCAATGGTAGGCAATCCTCTTCATAGAATGAGCTCTCGTGCCCCCTTTTGCCATTTGAAGGTTTAATGACACGCCGATTGCTTCCGCCCATTTTCTTGCAAATGGATGAATAAATGATTTATGGCCGTGCTCGGTGTTTGGGAGGATTTATAAGCATGTTAATGGAAGATGGAAAGGTGGAATGGGAATCGGCAAGCCTTTCGATTCCTGGGAACTGCGAAGTGGGGCTCAGCAATCACGAATGGCACCAAAAGTTCATCATTACTCATTGATACTTAAAGTGGTTATATGAACGAAGCAGCAAAAACGCCTCCTCAGTTCAGTGTCTCCTCGGTTACTTCACAGGGTTTGCAATGGAAGTGATATGGCTCGTATAGATTAGGCTTCTCTTCAAGTTCTATGTCAAACCTTTTTCAATAAATGGACCAGATTAAAAGTAAAGCAGTATTCCGCTTTAAATTATTTAAAAATAATAATAATTCTCTTACTTGCACTGCTATTCATTGTAATTGTAATAACAAGATCATCATTACAAAAAAAAACTTTGAGATAGGTATTGGGGGGCAAGATTGTATTTTGCAAATTATACGAGGTTAACTTTGTGATTTCATCTTTTTTTCATATAATAAAATCACCAATTTAATTCTGTAACAAAATAATTCAATGCCCGCTAATCAAATATATTTTCTGCATAATTCTTTTAGAACAATATAGGTACTTTAATGTCCTTAAAGATAAAACTAACAAAAATCTCACTCACTATATTTTTATCATTTTACTTTGATTTTATTGTAAATTACAAAGGTATTTAGAGGCGTTGTTTTAATCTATTATTTATTAAAGCAAAATCCCAAGTTAATCCTTGTTAACTCTTCTGGCATGCTAAAATCAATATAAGATCATGATTAAAAAATTATTTATGAAAATAAGGAACTAGAAAAAAAAAATCAAAGTTAAATCAATAAAAACAAATAATAAAAAAAAAATTGAGTCAACACGTGTTAACTTGACTAACTCACCGGAGATGATAAAAAAATCACAAAGTTCAAGACCAATAATTTAATATCAAATGATAATTGTTTTTTTTAAGAAAAAAAACAACTTAACTCAAGTTAACTTGATTAACATGTATCATGAGATATGAGACAAGGATCAAATCACAAAACTCTTATTCTAAATGGTTTTTACCATTGAAATACAAAAAGAAAAAACTATATTTATATCATTTAAAAAGCTATTTTATAATTTTTATCATTTTGTCTCTCTTTGCATTGGGGTTGCTCTTAAGATTAAAACATATAGCAATAAAAAAATGATCATCAAGATTAAAATAAATAAAAATTGGATAATTTGACAGAACAACAAGAATATTAAAGCCTAAGAGAGAGAAAAGAGAAGGAATTTATTATTATTATTGTCGAAATGTTGTGAATATAACACACATGTCACCGTATCAGCTACGCAACCACGCAAGGCATAATATAACATGGTGACTAATCGTTTTTGGATGTTAGACAACTCCCCATACACCGTTAGAAAGGTGTGAGGGACAAATATGCATTGCATCAATAATATTTTTTGTTTATTAATATTTTAATATCTTAATTTATTAAACAACCCTAAAAGCATTTAAATATTAAAAAGAAACAAATCATATTGTAAAATATGAAAAGCCCTTTTAAACTAGCCTCGGACCTTTTATTTTAACGTTAAAGATGATGTTTTACAGTCCTAAAAATATGAAAAGATAAAAAATAAAATAAAAAATTCTTTTGAAGCTCAATATTTTTTTTAAAAAAAAATAAGGGTATTTAGATCACTTTATGTGGGGAAAAAAGAAGATAAAAAAGCTATATATATATATTTTTTTTTGCTTTTAAAAGTCATTTTACTGTAAAAACAAATGCACACCAAATTATCCCTGCAATTTACACGGTCGGATCTATAGAAAAGATGATTTTACCCGTAAGACAAAAAAATGCAATTCACTGCGCGAATCCACGTTGACTCGTCTAGCAAGCAACTGTACACTCGTGATCTCTCATCGGATTTTCTTTTAATCTCCAGGACACTCGTGATCTGTTGTAGGATTATTTTTAATCTCCAGGACAGGACACTGATTGTTTCTGAGAAAATAAAATAAAAACAGAGAATGCCCATAAAACTCAGTAAAAATACTGTCAGCGCCGTTGTTTAACAAAACCGGAGTGATAATGAGGACTTGATGAAGGTGAAGTTACCATTGAAAGGCTCTCAAGTTACCATTGAAAGGCTCTCAAGTTCTGATAATAGCATTGCTTTGGAACATTTTTTAGTGGAGTTCTGCTACAAAGATTGATTAACACGAATTCTTCAAGAAAAGAAACAGCGGCACAGAGTGATTTTATTGAGGTGAAATTCTAGTCAATTTATTTCATGAAGGCTAACAATCTGCCATCCATAACCACCACCATAATCAACTTTTACTTGCATTCAGTAAGGAAGGGAAAAATGGAGTGAGTGAAGCCAAATAATCCATCTTGGCATAGCTATCCCATTGAAATGAGCAATTAGAGTTCATATGATTCTTATAATCACATAAAAAGAAAAGAAAAGGTCAAATGATTCTTCGCCTCACAAGAAAAAAACCCATAAATTTCATATCTAAACCATAAAAGAACAAAGATTTAACAGCAATTGAAAGTGTTAGCAAAATGACATCTGACAACCCTAACCACTAAGCTCCATGCCCACTATTCTGCCAGTTAGTTGATGCAAAACCAAGAAAAAGCCTTCTGGTGAAACAAGCAGAAGTTGAGCATCGTGTTCGGGTCATAGCAGATTGATCAAAATATTTCCATGGAAAAGGTTTTGCATAAACACACATCAAGAAGCAACCCATGGTATACTGCCACAATCACCTTAAAGAATAGAGGGCTCAATGGTTCGTATAGAGTGTTTTCCCTTGTCTCTGAACAGAGCAATCAATACCCAAGAAAATCAACAAATCATCACATGTTCATTGAATTCTTAAAAAAAAATATCAACAGCAAACTTGAACTTATGATGACGTTAACATTCCAACCCAACAACCACGTTTTCACATTGCAACCTATGATACATTTAGGCCCCGTTTGTTTGCTGGAAAGTGGTTTCTTTTTGAAAAGTGAATTCCGGGTAAAGTGAATTCCTGGAAAGTGAATTTCTGGAAAGTAAATTCCTGGAAAGTGAATTTCTGGTAAGTGAATTCCTGGAAAGTGAATTTCTTGAAAGTGAATTCCAATGTTTGACAGTGTTATGGAAAATGAACTGGAAAACACTTTCCAGTGTTTGTTTGTGTTATGGAAAAGGATCTGGAAAATAATTTATTAATAAATTAATTTTTTTTTCAAGTTTATCTAATATATATAAAATATTTAATCACTTAAAATAAAGAAATGAAATCTAAAAAGTATAATGATGAATTTTTTTATTATATCCTATATTCATACATAGCTTATTTTATAAAATATAACAATATATGTCATATCATATTATAGAGAAATAAGCTTGTGAAATATTTTTTAAGTATTAATATATATTTTTTTCAATTTTAAAAGCTTAAAATAAGTTTTTTTTAATTTTAAATCAAAATCTCAATGCAAAATTTTAATTTAGGGTGATTAAAAAAAATAGAATTTTTAAGATTTAAATTATTAGTTTGTGTTTTTTATTAATATCAAAATTATTATTTTTTTTTATAAAAAAAAATACTTTAACATGTTTCTATTTTTTTTGAAAAAAAAAACAATAACTATTACCTTTAAGGAAAGTGTATTCCGGTTCTTTAAAAGAGGAATACACTTTCCTTTTGTCAAGGGTTGTGTTTACCTTGGCTGGAAACAACTTTCCTGGAAAGTTGTTTCCAGTGTTTGGTAAACACAGGAAAGTTGTTTCTTGTGTTTGTTTGCCGGAAACAACTTTCCAAACAAACACTGGAAAGCAAGGAAAGTGAATTCCGGGAATTCACTTTCCTTGAAACAAACAAGGCCTTATATCAAAATTGTTTCATAAACACATAAGATGCATTTTAACAGGTTTATTTCTAGGACATGCACATAATTGCGTAAAGTAAGCAAATTACAAAGCCTCAAATCAAATTGCCTCACAAGAGTTGGAAACATTATTCAGGAGCAAATAAGCAAAATCTAAAAAGCAGAACTGAACTCTATCCTGCCTGCTGCAGATGAAAAACTAATTCACTGAACTCAAGAGGCATGCATTTTTTATTAACTGTAAAATCTGTGAGGCTAACCGATAACCGCAACGAATCCTCTCAACGAAACATACAACCATACTTCAAAGAGAAACATTACCAAAGGCCAATTGAAACAAACAAACAGCCAGCCAACCCTTGAACATGCTCAATTGAAAGCACCAGCACTGCTTTTACGAGCAAGCTTTGTCCACTCAGTATGAAATGCCCCTGGACGATCAGTCCTCTCATAAGTATGGGCCCCAAACAAGTCCCTCTGAGCCTGGACAAGGTTTGCTGGCAGCCTAGCACGCCTATAAGTATCAAAATATGCAAGACTAGCACACATCCCTGGAGTGCTAATTCCAGCTGAAATCGCCAGCCCCACTACTCTCCTCCACGCCGCCTGCCTCTGCACCATCTCCCTCGCAAATTCCGGGTCCACAACTAAACTAGCCAGGTTAGGATTCCTCAGGTAAGCCTTTTTAATCCTATCCAAAAACACAGCCCTAATAATGCATCCACCTTTCCAAATCCTAGCCAACTCACCGAAATTCAAATCCCACCCTTTCTCAACACTCTTAGCCCTCAACAAATTCATCCCTTGAGTATAACTACAAATCTTCGACGCATACAATGCTTGCCTCACATCATCAATCAATCTCTTCTTATCAATCTCACTCTTAACACCCCCCACTTCCTCCTTCAAGCCAGCCTTTTCCAAAATCTCGGCCGCACTCTCCCGTTCCTCCTTCAACCCACTCAAATACCTACAATCCAATGAAGCAGCAATTGTAGGCGCAGCAACAGACAACTCAGCAGCTTGCTGAACAGTCCATTTCCCAGTCCCTTTCATTCCAGTTTTATCCAATATCTTATCAACCAGATCCCCGTCAGCCAAATCATCCTTAACCTTAAAAATATCACTGGTAATCTCAATCAAAAAACTCTCCAACTCCCCTCTATTCCACTCCCCGAAAATCTCAGCTAATTCACCATTAGAAAGCCCACCAACATTCTTCAAAACATCATAGGCTTCCGAAATCAACTGCATATCTCCATACTCAATTCCATTATGAACCATTTTAACAAAATTGCCAGAACCCCCTTCACCAATATACGTAACACAAGGCCCATCATCGACTTGAGCAGCAACACTCTTCAAAATAGACTCAATATTATTATACGCCTCCAAAGACCCACCAGGCATCAACGAAGGCCCATGTCGAGCACCTTCTTCTCCACCCGAAACCCCCATACCCAAATAAAGAATCCCTTTTTCTCCCACTTCTTGAATCCTCCTCTCAGTATTCTGATACCACTCATTCCCGCCATCGATGATAGTATCACCAGGCTCCATGAACTCGGTCAAGGCAGAAATCGTTAGGTCAACAGGGTTTCCAGCTTTGACCAAGATGATGATGGATCTGGGACGTTGGATTGAGAGAACAAAATCACGAGGGGAGTACTGACCAGTTAAGGGAAATGGACCTTCGGATTGGGCCCGGTGAAGGGTTTCGTCGACTTTTGAAATGGTTCTGTTGTAGACTGATATTGGGAAACCTTTTTCAGCAATGTTTAGGGCTAAGTTCTGACCCATCACGGCCAGACCGGCTAGGCCTATGCGTGAAAGAGTAGAGGCATCCATGGTGTATAGAAAGAACAAAATGGGGTTGGGTGGGGAGACAGTGGGAGATGGAGAGGGAGAGAGTTTTAAGGGGAGGGGAGGGGAGGGGGAGGGGGAGGGGGGTGACGGACTCGTCGAGAGGGTGAAAGGTTAGGTGGCTAATGTGCCAGCGAGAGGGTGTCGTGACTCTCAATGAGTCTCAGGGGTTGCTGCTGGATGGTTTGGTTGGTGAGCTTTTAACGGTGTCGTTTGTGGTGGTTAGACTTAGAAATATATTTTGTTTTTCAAATCTTCTTTTATCAGTGGGACGTAAGAGTAGAATGAACGATATATTTCCATTTTTAAATGATATGGAGATATTAATAAATAAAAGAGTAGTTTTTAATTTAATTACTATCACGGGATGACTCTTGAAATCTAACTCAATTTAGTTATGTGACTATTAAAATATCTTTTCTATTTTTTAGAATAATAATATATTTTATTATAAAGATTTTCTATTATATATATTTCTAATAAATTAAAACAAATATTCATAAGAGAACGTCAATGGTTCAACTAAAAATATATTTCATCAATAGAAAACTCCCTTCTTTATTTATATATATTTATATAGATAGATATTAATTTATCTAAAAACATTTTAAAAACACCAAATTAACTTGTTTCTAACATTAAAATACTCTTAAATCAATTAGAAAAACAAATCGAATAAAAAGAATGGGTCAATAGAGAAGTTTTGGATTGAAATGAAACTTTTTGTGCTAGTTTAAGAGCTAAACATGAAATTCTAGCAAACATAGAATTTATAAGTGATAATCAAAGAGTTCGGGTACTAGGAAGTGGTCAGGGACATATGGAGATTCAAATATCATGTGTCTCTAGTTTAGCCATGTAAATTTTATTTGAAGTTCAGTGTCATCCATGCACGCACCAAAAATCTAAAATGATTGGAAGACCTTTTCTTCTTGACGACAAAAGTGCTTCCTGAATAATTGATTATCTGAATGCTTAATCAACTTTGACATAACAACAAATTGTTTTAAATTTAGCTGAAATTAAAAGAAAGCCTTACAAATCTCAATGGGGTAAGAATTTAACCATAGGCTGATATTACCAGTCACGGCTGTTTGCGGTGCGAGACCAGTATTCTCTAACCAGCTGCCCAAAGAGTGATCCTTCCTTGTTCATCAGCTTCAATGGCTCGTCATACTCTACCAAAATCCCTGCCAACGCAAAATGCTGTCAAGTCAAAACGGAAAGTCCTGTTCTTGGCATTGGTAGTTTAGGATGCGCAACTCACCATCACTGATCGCAAGAACCATGGTGCAGTCCATCACAGTCGGTATCCTGTGGGCCACGGTTATTACAGTGCAGTCTGCAAATTCTGTTCTGATAGTTTTCTGGAGAATGGAGTCTGTTGCGTTGTCAATTGATGCAGTGGCTTCGTCAAGCACCAGGATCCTGCTTCTCTTCAATAATGCGCGCCCTAAACAAAATAGTTGGCGCTGTCCCATGCTCCAGTTTGATCCATCTTGCGCAACTGCAATATTCGAGAAAGTTAATGCCAGACAATTCAAATGAAAGGAAAATAAACGTTCGTGCTAAAATTCTTACCAGAAGAATTCAGACCCTCTTCTTTCTCTTGAATGGCTTCTCGAAGATGACACTTTTCAAGAACCTTCCACACATTCATGCGAATAAATGAGTTTAACGAACTAAATGTGTGGGATATTATTTATGTGATGGATTTAAAATATATAAAAAAAACATTATGTTTATGGGTGCAGACATTTGATATGCCTTTCGTTGTTTACCAATGGCTCACCACAAAGCAGTCAGCCACATGGAAGAGACTGTTAAAGACAAGTCAGGAGAAACGTTTTACCTCCCATATTTCTTGATCTGTATGCTTCGATAAGGGGTCCAGATTGTATCTGACAGATCCGACAAAAAGTGTTGGATCTTGTGGGATGACTGCAAAATGAGATCTTACATCATGGAGCCCGATTGTGGAGATGTCCAGGCCATCTATAACAATTTTTCCCTCAGTAGGCTCCACTAAACGGAACAGGGCGCTTATGAAAGTTGTCTTTCCACTTCCGGTCCGGCCAACTATCCCAATTTTGTGCCTTCCTTCAATTGTGCAAGTTATCCCCTTAAGAACTAGCGGAGCATTTGGCCGATATCTAACCTGCTCGATGTCATTCGGTGTAAGTAATCATAGATGCCAATTCTTGAATAGACATTGAATATGCTTTCGATCTTTACCTTCAAATTGCATATTTCCACTTTACCAACAGCAGGCCAGCTGGGGTTAGGTCGGTTGGTCTCTATTACCTCTGGAGCTTCACTAGGAATATGCATGTATTGTTCCAGTCTCTCTACTGAAATGATTGAATTTGATAGCGAGCATTGGTATTGGGCAGAGAAGACGAGGAATACGTTTAATGAAAGGCCATATGAAAGTTCCATTCCAATAAACCCTGTCATGACATTAACAGAAATCTATGTTAGTAGACAGCAATGCTATAGATATCTGTGTTTCTGAATGCACAACAGAATGTACTGTAATCTATTTTTCAAGAGATAGTAGGGTACAAAACAAACTAAAATTTCTCTGTACGAGAAGTAGCTGGTAATTTTATTTGATGACTACTAACCAGATGCAGAAGCTGAAAAATGAAGCAAAATTATGGCAAGAGTTGACGATGAAAGAACAATTGCACATAGTAATTCCAGCCGTTGGATCAGCCACTCATCTGAAGTAAAACTGTGAAAGTATGGACTTGCATTTCGGTCGATGAGGTCTAGATACTTGGAAAAAAATCGAGCTTCCTCCCCGAAAGCTCTGATTGTCGTGGCTCCTGCAATTGATTCACCTAGATGGCTTGCAACCGAGGACTTACTTGTGCCATTGATTCGCATCAACTCTTTTGCAGAAGCAAAATAATACCTCTGTTTGTTGAATGAAAGAAAAAGAGGTTTAAAATTGTCTCGTCAAAAAGCGTGACACTAAGAAATCATTACAAGAAATACTCGGTGCAAAGAAACTTGCAGCAGGATAATGTGGTTGCATTCAATCCCTCTTACGAGAAAACTACAAGAACAGTGGTAATTCTGAACACAAATGAAACTAGCCGGGTGTACACCTTGTTAAATACCTGCAACAAAATATTCAGATAAATCATGGGAATGATGGCAAATAGGACTGGCCAGGTAAGGAAAGCCAACACCGCAAAGTTGAAGTATGTATTCATGGTTGATCCTACTGCAATGGTCAATCTGAAAGCCATCTCAAGGTCGGTCACGCTCAAATCAGACGATACCTACAAATATAAACACCATCTCAGTTTGGAGAAGCTTTTCAGTCCATGGAAAAAAAAGTTCTAGTTAAGAAAACCTTACTCGACTCAGGATTCTACCCAGAGGTGTTGAATCATAAAAGGACATCGGTGCTCGAAAAAGAGAAGTCAAAAGTGTGGAGAAAATAGTTTCCGAAGCCCCACAACCTAATTGAACTATGAAGACTGATCGAAGGAGTAAAAATACCGCCAAGCTACAACCGATCACTGAGTAAACTGTGAACAAGGTTACTCTGCTTACATCAGAATTCTGGATGTTAGCAGCTAACCAATAGCTTTGTACCACTTGACCAAGAATGAATATGATGTGGACTATACTTCCCAAAGAAAAATACAGGAAGCCCTTTCTCTGACTCAAGTACTGTATGTAAGGCTTAGAACCAGTGTCTCCAGATTCTTTTGCTTCTCGCTTAATCAGTTGATCCCCCGAAGGTGATCCTAACTTTTTTATAGAACTAACTTTCTGGATTTCTTCCGTTTTGGAAGTTTCAGCTCTTTTGCTCGAATCATACTCAACCTGTGTATCAGAACCAGCTGTGTTCTTGTGTGCATTGACAAGGTCTTGGAATTCTTGACTGGAAGCCATCAACTCACTGTAAGTATCAGATCTAATGATTTCTCCACCAGACATCAACTGTCAAGAAGTCAAATAAAATGATAGCTTGCATCATCTCATATCGACAAATTGGGATGATACTTAAATAGTTAGATAGGATAGTGGATAAATTGGCATCAGGATAAGATGTGTCTAACCAAAATAGAATTGAAAGCTGGAAGGAAGTCGATTTGGTGGGTCACAAGCAAGACTGTCTTTCCAGACAAAGCTCCAATCACATAATCCTGCAACGAGCCACGCTAGCTTTGACTAGAACATTCGGAACTTAGAAACTCAGATTGATGAAGAGGAAAATAACATACATTGAATAGGCTTGTTGCCGTCTGTGCGTCAACAGCACTGAAGGGATCGTCCAAGAGATATACATCCGCATCCTGATACAATGCACGTGCAAGCTGAACCCGTTGTTTCTGTCCACCACTCAGATTGACACCTCTCTCTCCGATCTCGGTGAGGTCTCCAAATGGAAAACTCTCAATGTCCTTTACTAGAGAACACCTCTCAAGCACCTCTTGATATCTTACTGGTTCCATTGCAGCCCCAAACAGAATATTTTCCTGTATTGTCCCTGTTTGAATCCATGCAGTCTGAGAAACATATGCTATCTTTCCAAAAACATGGACCTGGAAAATATAGACAGGGAGCTTTTAGTAAAACTTGAAAATGATCTGTAGAAATGTAGTATACTAGATTTATAATTATTACGTACTATTCCTGTAATTTTCGGAACTTCTCCAAGAACTGCTGCCAAAAGAGTTGATTTTCCTGAACCAACCTCGCCACAAATTGCAACCTTTTCACCTGGTTTAACCACCACATTTATGTTTCTTAATGTCGCCTTTGATGAGGAATCAGTGCCCCATGAAATTTCAGTGGCTCTGACTAAAATAGACTGATCAAGCTCTTCGTCATTAAGCTTTTGCCTTGTAATACTGTTCCGCAACTCTGGAGCTTCAAGAAACTTCACAATTCTATCTAGTGAGACCTTTGCTTCAATGAAGACTCCTGCAACATCAGGAATCAGCCTAACTGGTTCCTGAACAATGCGCAAACATGCCAGAAATGTGAATACACTACTGGCAGAAACTGGAATTCCAAGAAGGTAGCATGCCCAGAAAGTTATGGCTGGCACCACAACAGGAGAAGACCAAAATAAAACCATATGGTACCCTTTTTGCCATAGAACTCCTGATATCCACTGGAATTCTTCTTTCCTTAATCCATCTACAACATTCTTGAAATGTGTTTCCCAGGCGTACAGCTTCAAGATTTTCATATTTGCAAGCGCCTCTGTGATGGCCTTCAGTCTCCTATCTTGTGCCACCATGAGCTTTGTCAGATACTTGTGCTGTAATTTGATCAATGGGTAACTTGAAAGCACAAGCAATATGATAGTCCCTAGAGCTGCCAGAGTTGCCAGCCCAATGGAATAGTAAACAATAGCCAAGGCAAGACACAATTGAATGCTTGTTGCCCATATTTGATGAAACCAAAATGGGAACTCGCCAATTCGATAGGCATCTACAGCGACATAGCTCACTATTTCACCGGAAGAATGATCTACTTTAGCAGCGTTTGAAAGCCGCAGTTGCTTTTGATAGATAGCTGCAGATAACATGGATCTCACTTGGATCCCAATCAGTCTTGTTTGAAAGCGCCAATGCCTCTCAGACAGAGACTCTAAGACTTTTGCTAAAAACAGCCCTGCTGTTAGCACATAACCCTCATATTCGAATGCTGCTTTGCCTTCGGCAACATCAATGAAGGCTTTTAAGAACAACGGGCCAGTAGCCAAGGATAGTACCTTGATCAGTGCGAAAATCCCAGAAATTAAAATTTTTTTCCAGTGCAGGGAAATGATTACTGAGAGCATAGAAAGGGAATTAGACAATCCCTTTTGTTTTCGTGTTCCCAGCTGCTCAGTGTACATTAAGTAGCAATTCTTTGCTCGATGTGCCTCTCTTAACTGTGGAATATCTCCATCCTCGAGGATTTTCTCCTTACCTTTCTTCAATAATGGATTCAACCACCAAAAGGATATTTGACTGAAAAACCCGGCATTGGCATAAGGAGTGATATTGTTGTTTGAACTGATCTCACCGTTGGCATTGTCTTCCTCACCTGGCAAAGGTTCATAGGATGCACCATCGCTGATGTCTACATCAGTGCCTGTGTAACTTTGTCGCTTGAAACCACAGAAGAGGAAAAGAATTGCCCCTGGGAAGGATAAGATATCCAAAAGCATCGGAACGGACAAAGTTTTATCTGAAACCGCTCCCCAGATTGATGAAATACAGAGAAATCCAGAAAACAAAAATGCGATGACCAGACAGAACTTCACTGCTGTGATTTGGGGAAGCGTTACCTTTTTCAGGCTTACCAATAAATTTATTACCAACCATGTGAATCCCTGGAATAGTATTGTCAGCCACCCGTGAAGTGGTAAAATGGTTTGATCTCTACCAAGTTTATCAGAAATCATCCATATTCCCCAGCCCAAGTAAACCAAACCCAAAATACCATTAAAAATGGCTGAAACATACATGACCGGAGAGGAACGTTGAGACTGCGATCGAGCAGCAATCTTCCTTGAGACAGATTTACAAATGAAGATAGATACGGCAATCAACAAAAGCAGAACGTCAACAGAAATTATCAAAATGTGATGGCTGCATGAATATGGGCTGATTAAGCTTGAAACGCTTTTCTTCGCAGAACTTTCAGAATCATCACAGAAGACTGTCCAGAGACCTTCCTTCATATCGTTTCTCATGAATTTGTTAAAACCTGCATATTTCAAGGAAAAAAAGTCACTGATTCAAGCTTTGGTACTTCTATCATCGCTACCTTATATGTCGAAATCGATATGTTCTTGCTATCTGGAATTTGACAGGTTTGTTTTTATAGAACATGAATTCAAGCACACAAAGTAAGTGCTCTGCTTCACAATATTTCTGCATCAAAGAAACCAGTTCAAACATATTTTAGTTTCAAGAAATGCAGAGTGGCCCTTTACCTCAAAAAACCTTGGTTCCTGCTCTCCTAATGATTAACCCTCATGCCAATGTCACCAAATTCTTCATGGAGCACAAAAATAAAGTGTTTGTCCAGTTTTTAAACTAGGCTCGTCACATATAATCAGTACTGTCTCCTTTCCTGAACTTCTCCCAGTCAAAAGAAACAGAATAGAAGAATGGTTGGTAGGAAATAAAATTATTCCAATAAATTTAAAGTACAGTAAATATATTAGCCCAACCCAACAAAACAAAACAACGAAAGTTACAATCAGTAGTTCAAGACAGCTTGCATGAAACATATATTAAGCGTTTGACCCCGCCCTATAAACCAACACGTGGGATTTAGACAGAAAGAGGACACAGAGCCCTGTATATTTTTCATCATAACGAAAAACTTCAGCCTTTCATGTCATGTCATTTGTTGAGTTTTTTTCTTTTTTAAATATATTTGAGGTTATTTTTCAAATATTTTTTATATCAACAACAAAATAAAAATACTCAGCATTTTTTATTTGTTTTCTCTCTCTCTTACCACTTGAGAATGATTGTGGACCATATAACAGTGATTTCTTCTTTCAATTCACCTCTATTTTATTTTTATAAAATTAAAAGTTTTTATTTTTTTTAATATATTTTTATATTGCTTTGAGGTATTATTATTAAAAATAAAAATAATATATTATTTTTATATATTTTTAAATAATAAAATTAAAATGTTTTTTTAACCACAATCCTGTTTGGCCAAGCGGCTCCACCGCCGGTTAACCAAATTTCAATTTTTTTTTTGCATTTAAAATAAAAAAAATTTAGTGTGTTTAGATCATTTTGATGTGCTGATATCAAAAATAATTTTTAAAAAAATAAAAAAAATATCATTTTAATATATTTCGGCACAAAAATACTTTGAAAAACTACAGTAACCACACTCCCAAAAAACACATAATAGATATGGAAGGTGTCACGTGTAAACGAAATTAATAAAATGTTCAAAAGATAGAAAAATGATAAGAGAGTGATGGTTTTCTAGCAGTCATAAGAGATCATTAATTTATTTTCCTTGGCGGCACCTTTTTTTTATATATATAAGAATCTACATGAATGACAGGTAGAGAGGGACTGCACCACCAACCCTTTTTTTATTTATAAGAATCAACATGAATGACAGGTAATGTAATAATTTTTGTCAATACCTGTGGAGAATTTTGAATAAATAGATCCCTTCTTGTGGACACTGGCCTCTCTTTTTAGACGTCGGCGTCAAACCTTAAATCAACATTTATTTTAAATTAATTTTTTTATAATTTTTTAATTATTTTCATGGGATAATATTAAATATATTTTTTAAAAAATAAAAAAATAATTTCAAAATATTTTTAAAAATAATTCCAATAATACTCACAACATAAACAAAGAATATTCTTCTGCCGTGACTAAACGAAAGCATAGGTCCATCTTTTTGTTTCACATTTAAAAAACGTTTTTTCAAAATATTTATAATTTAATAAAATTGATTTTTTTTTTGTGACTTGGGTGTCTTGTGACGAAAGAAATAATGTTTTGTTATATAATTTGTCAGTTTCATTTTTGAGTTAAAGAAATTGATAAATATAATAAAATTTCGAATTTATATGGATAATTAATAATGATTACTAATAAAACATATCAATTAATAATGATTACTAATAAGCCAAGAATATTTTTTATAAAACTGACTTTTTGTTAATTTACTCTAATAACTCCCTAAATAAATAAACCCTATAAACTCTGTAGTACTGTCTCTTCTGTCGAGTCTTCCCTTTTTTTGTCTCTTATTACTAAGTGGGGCATTCATGATTGAGCTTGAAAATGATCCTTGTCAGAAAAGTCAGAGCACAGACATCCTCGTCATCTGGGAGGCCTTTACAGGGCGTGGAGTGTAGTAGCCTTGCCCTTGCCAGACTAAATTAAATGCCTGGAAATTCACATGCATGCATTGTGGAATTAATTCGCCCCGCCGATCATTTATGTCTCTATGGCCCCTTGATAAATGCCCTGTCTGACAACGTTTGCTGCAATAATAGCTACTGCCACAAATCTTTTTCAAAATAAATATATATTAAGATGGCGAAACCTTTTTAGAGAAATAGTAAAAAATCCAAAACTAATTTACATTATGCAAATTTGAAAAAAAAACAATGAAAATAAATAAACTGACAGTAAAAAAAATAACTTCGTCTCACCCGATCAACATATCAAATCTATAAAAATAATCATGATATCAAGATAAAATGAAAATCTAATGTATAAAAATTCAATTATCAAACAACTCAATGTTACATAACGAAATTGAAAAGAAAAGAAAAACTCCTTAATCAAATTAAGTTAACCCACTAACCTTATAACCATGGGTATAAAATTAGGGTATACCTGTAGGGAAAAATGACAAAAAAATGAATATTAATTAATAATTATCAATCAATTAAATATTGAGTGATAAAATTAAAAAAAAATAAAAACACGATCAATGTTGAAGGAACTTATTTGATAATGAAATAAAAATTTATAAGAACATGTACAGAAAAAATAGAAAATATGTAAATCTCAATTTCAAGCTAATAAGTGTTGAAAGAAAAATCTGAAGGAAAAGAAAAGGATAAAGATAAAAAAAACTAATATCAATTAAAAAAAATAAGGCTCAAATTAGATACATAAAATAAATCAAATGACATTTTTATATTTGGGCAAAGAAAAGATAAGAGGGAAAAGAAGAAAAAAAGCCATCATAGGTCAAGCATTACACGCAAGAGGACCACATTGATACACTTATAGCGTTTATTTTGAAGCTTAATATGACAAAATAATAAAAAAAATTTACAATTTCAGTTTTCTTTAATTAATAGCCAAGAGAATGAGAAAATAAAATAAAAAACTCGAAAAATCATATGTTAAATTTTATTTCCATAGTCAAATCACAAATCTAAAAAAACACTTTATAATTTTTATTTGTCAGTCCATCTTCATATCATATTGCATCACAACTATAAACTATTTTATGATGAACTGTGTTTTGTTTTTGAATTTGAAAATTATAATAGCTTTTATTGTCTTTAATGAACGCATTTTAAAGATCTTTAACACCCGACATTTTTTTTAAATCATCGACATTAAAAGAATTCATACACACGATCCAACCCCACAAAAATTTTAACCTTGCTTATATATTCAACCTACTCAAGTTCAAAAATAATTAAACAGGTTAGCTTTATATTTTATAAATTATAAAAAGTTGAATTGAATACAGTTATAGATCACAACCAATCCACTAAATCCATGAATACATGTCACCTTTTTTTTTATATTGCTCTTTTGTTAATGCTATGGCTGGTTGGAGGTTGTAGTTGACGTGTCGTATCACCCGACAGATTGGTCTCGTCTACGATTCTCCCATGCCTTCTGTCATCAGCTCATATTATCTGCCTTCAAATTCAGCTCTACATGTGGGATCGCCAAAATAGATCTCAAACTGATTTTTTAAATGACCTTTGGTAATGGCCAGGTGAAAACGTTCAGTCTTTCAACAAGGAGACTCACAAATGCCATGCTATTACTGAATTTTCCACACTACACTAAGACCCGATGAGAGTTAGCCTCAGTTAAAGAGCTGTTTCTGTTACCATTTACGAACCTTTCCATGCTTAACAACTACCTCGACAGCTGAAGTCATGACTCAACACAAACTGAAAACATCTGCTGCAAGTGTGTTAACATCAATAGGAGGCATGGCACGATAGCACAATCATTTTCATCATCAACAAGAGTTATTCAAAGCTTTTGGATTGAATAAAGCTACTATTGGATTGAATAAAGCTACTAGGGAGAGAGCATTATGCAATGCAGAGACGTTAGTCATGTGTTCTTTCAAGAATAAGCCATGTTATTCTGTGTTCTTCGAAGAATAAATCAATAAAGAAATCCTTCTTTTTTTGTTCAATAATATTAGTAAATGCCTCGATTGAACAGCAAAACTTGCATCATCTCCCCACTGCGATCTCAAAATTTGCAGAGTTTGTTAAACCTGTGCCATGCAATGATTAGGGCCTACAGTTGAAGAGTTTACTGGGGTGTACCTGGACCGGAGAATTGAACCTGTCTTGAAGAATCATTGCTATGAAAGGCATTAATAGCACTCAATTCGAGCAATACCATTGTCTGATATGATCAACTTGGGCTTCCTAACTACTTGCTCCAGGCACTGGATGACGTCTCCAATCTGAAAATCATTACAGCCAAGGATCACAAGTCCACATTCATTTCCTTTCTCCACTAATTCCACATCATGCTTATTAATCTTTAGTGATGAGCAAGGTCCTTCAAACACTTCTTCCCCACTCCTTAGAAGCCTCATGGACGATGATTTGCTGAAATGGCCATCCATCACTCTGCAGCCAGCAATCTTAATATCACCTCCTGCAGACTTGCTCCTTCCTTTTAGCTCAAAGATGTTCAGCACTTCAGCCGCCCCAGCTACCTGGGTCTCAAGTGTCCCAGGGGCTTTGTCTACTACCAAATTGCCAACTTCATCCAATAGGTGATAGATCACTTGGTGCTGCATAATCTACAGCCAACCAAAGAAACAGTGGGAATTAAATAAGCAAGCTATCCTATCTTGCGGTTTATGCCATCATATTGTTAAGAAAAATATCAACCACCCATACCCAAGGATTGAAAATTACTCTCATATTCTCAGGTTGGTTGAAAATAACATAATGATTAAGGTTTGCAACAGAAGTACCTTTGTACCAGCTTTGGTCGCAGCCTGACTAATAGAACTAGGTGGACTCTTCACATTGAACCCGACTATATATGCACCACAGGCTTGTGCCAAGTCCACATCAGACTGAGAAATAGGCCCAACACCAACATGGACCACATTCACAAAAACCTGGCAGTGCAAGAAATGATCATATTAGTTGGCAGCGTGTGAAAAGACCATAAGCAATGAGCATAGCATTTTCAGGATACATTTTTGAAGGAACCAGTCAATCATGTTAAGGAGACTACTACTTTAATGTTGCAACAATTATCACTAAAACAAGGCAAGAAGATGCAAATCAGAAAGAGAATCATAAAAACAATATTACACATTATGTCAGGCATATGGCTAAACTATTTTGGTCTACCTGAGGGCTGTTTAAAGTCCTCAAGGCATCTGTGACAGCTTGGACAGTTCCTTGCACATCTGCTTTTACTATTAACGGCATTTCAGTCCTCTCAGGCACAACAGAGTCATCTTCTGATGGTTCATTAGTTTTTGTCCTTTGCTCCATGATCTGCCTAAGCCTGTCTTTTTCATATTTCCTTCTCCTCCCTGCACTTAGCATTCTAGCTCGCTCCTCGGTTTCCACAACAGTGACATCATCACCAGCCATAGGAAGCCCCTTCAGCCCTTCAATAACAACTGGCATTGCTGGTCTAGCCCGCTCAGTAAGCTTTCCTGACATATCCCTAATAACCCTTATTCTGCCCCACTCTGAGCCAACAACCACATGCTGCCCACAAACTAAAGTCCCTGCCTTCACTATAGCAGTAGCCAAAGGACCCCGTCCTTTGTCAAGTTTTGCCTCTACTACATAAGCTTGAGCATGACCATCAACACGTGCTTTTAATTCCATCATCTCCGCCTGAAGAAGTATAGCCTCCTCAAGGTTATCCAATCCCATTTTTGTAATAGCTGAAACTTCGACTACCTGAATATCTCCACCCATTTCCTCGAGCAAAAAGCCTTCAGATGCAAGCTGGAGTTTGACTCTCTCAGGGTTTGCACTCGGTTTATCACATTTATTAATTGCAACTATAACTGGTACATTAGCTGATTTTGCGTGAGATATGGCTTCGAGAGTTTGAGGCATCACCCCATCATCAGCTGCAACAACAAGCACAACTAGATCGGTGACAGCTGCACCTCTTGCTCGCATCGCACTAAAAGCAGCATGACCAGGAGTGTCAAGGAATGTGATTGCTGCCCCTGAAGGCATGCTCACAACAAAAGCACCCAGATGCTGAGTTATGCCTCCAGCTTCCTTTGCTGCCACTGATGTTTGACGTAGAGCATCCAAAAGAGAAGTTTTACCATGGTCGACATGACCCATGACTGTTACAACCACTGGTCGTGGAAGAATTTCTGAACCTTCATTGGAGTGTAGCCTCCTGACATTGGCCCCAGCTTCCTGCAAAATTGAAATGACAAACAGTCAGTGAGTGAAGCTCAATTTTCCAAAGAACTCCCACCTCAAAAATCAACCAAACACAGTTAACTTAGAAATGGAGGGGGGGAAGGAAAGTGGGAAGCCAAAAGAGCAGTTAAAATGCTAAAAAAGAAACAAAGTAAGAAAAGGGGGGAAATGAAAAATCTTAACATAATTTAGTGTGTATCACGAGCAAGGCAGATTTCAAATACATGTTGTCAATACTATATAGCTAGGTGATGCCAGAAACTAAAGCTAACGAATAAAAACAGCATACAAGTTAGTTGAAATCCTATGGTAATTGGCACCACACTGCCATGCACACATGCAGGCATGCACACATATATTTGCTTTTGGGTGAAAATGAGAAGTGAAAGTTTCTGTCAGTTGAAATGAGACTTCTATTTTTACAACTTCTTGATAGCTATTGGACATGAAAAACTCCATACAACTCTTGATGTTAATAAAACATGAAGTGCTTCAGTACAATTATTGGGACTTGAGGAAGGGAAATACCATTACAACCAGCTCCGCAACATCAATCTTGAGTGGGTCAAATTCTGAGACAACCTTTTCCCCGAGATTAACAAGAAGTTCCTGCAGAGATATAACTGACTGGCCAGTGCGCTTGGCAAGCTCAACAGTTGTCATGCCTTCAAATATGTCAATTGTTTTATCCTGCAAGGACTTGGTAATTCTTTTAAGTGTAGGAGGCACATATGGAGCATCAACTGGTGGTTTTTTTATCCTTTTAGCAAACTTCCCTTTCTTTTGTGTCTTCAAACCAACTCCTTGGTCATCATTTTTTCTTCTAGCCCACAGTTCTCGACTAGCGTGAAAGCACCTAAGAGTCATGACACAATCCTACCATTCAGTAAATTTAAGCAGAACAATCAGGTATTCCAGAGCAATAAACTTCACAGATTGTCTTCCAATTGCAATAAAAAAAACCCAATCACTCTCTCACATGCGCTCTCCCTTAGCATACTCAACAAAAAAGAGGGGAAATGAAGCAAGAGGAAAGCATACAACCAGCAGAAAAGACCAGTGTTTTTCTTCCACGAAGCAGGATAGAACTAAGATGTGGGAGTTATTTATTTCATTCAACTGTAAACTCTTTTCTTCCCTTGTTTTCCCAGAACTTAAAAGTTTTTATGAAGGAGCATTTGAACTTGGGACATCCTATTTAGAACATAAGTTTTGGCTAAGGTTAAACTACACCTTGAGCACAAATTTCTCCTTTTCTTTTTTTCTTTGTATAATTTTAGCCCCGGGTCAGATTAAGGCAGGATTCAACTTAGGCTGTAGATCGTGATGCCACAAGGTTTTATCACCTGAGTATGTTAAATAGCCAAAGAAGCGCACCAAACTTAACCTCAAATTACACATCAATTCTAAATGGGGGGGGGGGGGGGGCTCTTGTAATGCTAAATAGGTGAGCCTACCCTTAACCTGGTTAAGCCTGACCGTAAGTAAAAGAAAGTGAAAACGGAATGGTCATTACAATCAACGTATGTATTTCTACCATATGATATATGTTGTCAAGTGCAATTTTCAAGTGATGAGGTAACAGAAAAGCAGCAATGTAGATGGTAATTAAAAACAGTGGTCCTGGAAGCAAGAAAGAACGATATGAATAAAACCTGATAGGTGATTCTAGTGTAGTGTGATGACCAGACCCCTGAAGAAATGAGCTGGTAGAAGACTCTGCATCACAAGATTGGATAAGTAAACGATGATATTAAAATCAATCTTTCAGGGTATGTAAAATTATCTCCTTCCAAGTTTTTCCAATTCCTTGCACAACTGGCAATAGCAGTGAGAACAGAATATTTAACAGGTTCGGTGAATGGGATGGAAGATTGATGGTTTGAGATGCAGATGTTTGGAAGCTGCTTTCTTAACTAAACTAAGGGATGAAAAAGTATTGCAGCTCGAGGAAAAGAAGAAAGATGAAATAAGAATTCCATAAGCTGAAGGAATGCTAGATAAACTACAAAAGCACCCTGTGAAGTTGGCACACCAGCTTTGTTCAGTTGAATTACAGTTAAACAGCAAATATCGAATGTGAGATGATGAAAAACATAAAAGTAGTTTTGAATTACCAGGTATATATCTGGCTGAAGCACCACCAAGACTAGTTCTCGAAGTTAACCCCACAGCATGCCCTAGTGATGTTGAAGTCAAAACTCTTTTGAGACCAACATCAATACCCTGCAAAAAGAATTCACGTAAAACATCCTACGCATAAGCAACTCATTATGGCATACATGTAACTAAAGTCACTCCTTCGAAATGCGTGAAAAATCTTCAATTTTATGTTGGAAAAGGAGAACTAAGGAAGGGGAAGTTCTAGGCAGAAGATGCAAATGAGGAGACAACATTGGATGACAATTAAGCTACATAAGCAACTCATTATGGCATACATGTAACTAAAGTCACTCCTTCGAAATGCGTGAAAAATCTTCAATTTTATGTTGGAAAAGGAGAACTAAGGAAGGGGAAGTTCTAGGCAGAAGATGCAAATGAGGAGACAACATTGGAAGACAATTAAGCTAACCAAGCAAAAACGAGGCAATCAACAAATCAAACCTTAAGATGTTAAGCATTGCGAGATCATTTTCAACTCGGGACAAGAGGTATTCCTCTATACCTATGTAAAGGCTATTGACTTTCACAATCCTCAGCATTCAAATTTCATTTGAAACAAATCCTTGAGGAAAAAATACGGCAAGGAATAGAACAGCGAGGTAAAGCATATCCTCTTACCCTTTTGCCAGCCGCTCTGCAAGCCATTCATAAGCCTCTAAAACTCTACAAGAACCAACTGATAAACAAAAAGGAGGTACGTTTTGATACCACAATTTAGATTAATCGAACACAATTTTAGCCCGCCTTCGATGGAAAGGATCTAATCCTTCATCACTGAATACCACAAGTCACATAAATTGAAAACACAGTAAGGATAGAGTCGCGAGAGTTAAAAAGGGAGGTTTTGAACTTAAAGTTTGTCTTCGTAGCTGCGAACTCTGTTTCGACTTCCGAGGTTTGCAGATGGTTCTGGGGAATAGATCGTGGGAGGGATGGGGCAAGGGTTTTTCCCTTGTTTTGTTGTAATTACTTTTATACCCTTATGGTTTTATTAAGATGAAAATGTTGATCCTTCGACATGTTTAGCTTATGTTGGAGCATTTTTTTTTTATCACTTAGTTCAATTCAAAGATTTTATTTGTATATTATATTTGGAATCGTTTTAAGCGTTGTGGAATTGAATTTCAAATAAATTTAATATTTAAAAATAAACAGAAACATAAAATTTCTGCATTATAATTCTACAGATGAGAAACTTAATATCAAAAATAACTTTTCAAAAATATTCATCTAGCCTTTTTTTTTAAAAAAAAAGAGAGTAATATAATAAGATTTATAAAAAAATTAATTGAATTTTGTCTCTTACTAATATATGGATTCAACTCATTTATCGATTCCAATATATAATTAGTTTCAAATAACTTGTTGGTGTTTCAATAAAATAAATTTATCTTTAGTATAAATTTTAAAAATATTTATATATTTTAAGAAGATGAAATAGAAAAAGACAACAATTAGGGACTCACTGCGTCGCTGGCTGGTCCAAATGTTTTTCAACATGAAATATTATTAAGGCGATACAAATATTTCTACAAATAAAAAAAGATCTACTCGACTATATTTAATAGACTCGGATAATTTAAAAGATATTAATAAAAAAAGTTAAGTTTTAAAAAATAACAAAAGAAAAAAAATGAAGTTTATCAAAAGAAAATTGAATAAAACTATTAAACTCAATTATCGGACAACTTAATACTGAGGGGCAAAACTAGAAGAAAAAAACAGTTATCATAGGTTAACTGCAATCCTAAGAAAAAAACTAGGATAATCCTATTTAAAAAATGAAAAAAAAATATCAATTCTTAGTGAATCAAATGTTGAAGAAAAATAAATGAAAAAAATTGATAAGAAGAAATAGGGGATAAATTTGATGTAAAAAATAATTTGAAAACAAATGGTGATGGATGAAATTGAAAACAAAATTCAATTAGAAAAAAAAACAGTTAAAAGAATGAGAACAAATTTTGATATGAAGATTAAATAAAACCAGATGATAATTGACGAGATCAAAGAAAAAAATCAATCAAAACAAGATGAAAAATAATAAAAATGATGATAGAATTGAATAAAAATATAAATAAATGGCATCTTTGTATTTTATCAAGAAAGAAGAGGAAATAAAATCATCAAAATTATTAATATAATAACCGTTAAATATTTACATGATTATTAATTTTAAAACTTAGAAGATTAATTAAATACAAATTATTTTAAAGAATTACGTTAATAAGAAAATCATGAAAGTTCAATCATTGCTCCACGATATATACGCAAAAAAAAAAAAGGCATTAAGAAGCTTTAAACGTCTGAATGGTGGCATATAGTCGTGGGATGCCCAAAAAGCATGGGTTGCACCCATTAACACGTGTCTACAAGCTCTAATATTTTTTTAAAATAATATTAATAACTGTTAAAATACTAAATTACCCCTGAAAAATTGTTAATTACTAAAATCTGATTTTAAAATACAAAAAAACCTTGAATGAATGCAAGTTTGATAAAGTTTAATTTCAAATTTTAAGTGTATATATAATCTTTACAGTATTCTTCATAAATTTAGATCTCTATAAACTTTTTAATAATTTTACGGCCAATAAAATATGCATATAAAAAATAAAAATATCCAAAAAATGCCTATTTTGGTATTTTTCACTCGGGGAGGGGGGCGTTGTTCGACTGTTTGGTTGCTGTAAGATTCCGTTGGTGGTGTTTAAAGTTTAAACTCTCTTTTAAGCTAGGTGTGCAGGACTAGTTGCCAAGGGCCAGTTGAGGAAGTTTTGTATAGGTAAATTAAATGAGCTTGATTAAGATAGTGTAGGGATTGGGTTATATATACATGGGGTTAGGGATCTGGAAAGAAGTCTGATGAATCGTGAAGGATTTGCAAATTTGATGACAATTAATTAACTGAGAGTTTCTTGTGATCCTAATATTTCAGGGTTCATGAAACGATATTGTTTTGATGTTAATTTATAATTATAAAAAGTTTTGCGAATTGGATTAGAGAATCTTGAATTTATTGTTTTTTTTATCAAAACGATTTTAATTGTAATTTTATGATTTTTATATAAAAATATCTTATTTACGATTTTACTATCCGAATTCAAATTATAATTTCGTATTATGTCAAATAAACGAGTTTGACAAACTTGAAATAATAATAAAAAAAAACAATTTCAATATGTGTTAACTATTCAAACTATTAACCCTACTTGCTAACTAAACCAAAGGCACCTAATCTAAAAATTCATTATTTTAAAAATAACTAGCTTATCTCAAGTTAATACAATGTAAAATAGTCTTTTAAAACAAAAAACCGGGCTGACCACTGCTATTTAATGGTTAACATGAAGCAAAATCAGTGAAGCATTGATGATTATTTTATTTTATTTATTTTAAATAATACATTTTTATTTTTGTACAAGATAAAAAGATTTGATTAATTTGAATTAACTCAATTTAACTTGCTTAATCATGACTTTGTACTTATCTTGGATAACTTCTAACTATAAAAACTATGGAAAAAAAAATACTCTTTGATCATCTTGCCAATTACATAAAAAACCTATACTAACTTTCTCTATTAAACCTCCATCAAAATTAAAAGCAGCTACTGATCCAAATCTAATCACACAAATCTACGCACCTGTTAATCCACTTTTAATTCAAGCAGAAATGCATACTCGAGGTGGATCAAGTACCCGGGGGCAATCCGGTTTCGGATTCGCGTCACAGGTTTCTTCTCCTTTGCTAGCCATGCTTGCTACCATGGCTACAATTTACGTTGCTGGCCGGTTAGTTAATTTTTTTAAAGATAAATTAATCATGAAAATTCCAGTTGACCATTTTATAGTAATTAAGTGTTTGATTAGAGTTTTTTTAATTTTAAAAATCATGGCAGGATCAGAGACTAGATTACATTTAGTTGAAGAACTTGATAAAAAAAAACTGTCCAGGTCAGTGTAATTTATGTATTTTTTGTGGGCTCAAGTTATTTTGATTAATAAATTAATGGGTTTTATTTTTATTTTCTTTATAATATCTCAGGGTAAATCTGATGTTTCTGTTGGAGATACATTAAAAAATATCTCAATTTTTTCTTGTTATTTTATAGCATTTAGTGGGTCTAACTTGAGGAAATACAGTGGCGATGAATGTGATCAGACACAGAGTTAGTTAAATTTGTGCTGTTCAGGCAACAGAAGAAGGTATCAGCAGTTGATATGGAATTGGCTGCAGCAAGGCAAGGGGGTTTTGTTTCAAAGCATTCTACGAAACGAATTTTAGCTGTTAGTGGTATTATTACAACGATCGGTCGAAAGACGAATAGAGATGCTATCAGGAAGACGTGGATGCCTACAGGTAAAATTAATTGGCTTGGTGTGTGTTTGTCAGAAAAGTTTCATGTGTAATTGGTGGTAGTTATTGAGATAGGTATTGGATTTCTTGCCATGGAAGTCGAGTGCAATGTAGATCAATAACTGTATAAAGATTAATAAGGTAATTGCTTGTTAGTTGGGGTGTCTGGGGATCATAATCTTAGCAACATTAGTGTTATTGGTCGGAACAGAATTCTGGCAGGGGTTTTCATGATGAGAGAATGTTAAACATTTTTTAGAGGTTGTTTTTTAGTTGTATTATTTTATAGTGATGTTAATATGCTACCATGGAGGAACTTAACAGTGTAAAAACTCTTGTTTTACTGAAGTTGATATATGGTCTGGCAATATGTGCAGGCACAGCACTTAAAAAATTGGAAGATGAAAAGGGCAATGTTTTGCGATTTTTAACAGGACGAAGGTTTCTGATTTGATGGTTTATTTTTATTTTAGAGTGACATTAACTCTTTTTTTTTTTTTATTATGCCTTATGAAAGTTTTAGGGTCACTCTTTAAGTCAGTGTTCTCTTCATTTTGCAGTGCAAATTGTGGAGATTGTTTGGACAGGAAATCGATAATGAAAACAGGCAGTCTAATGACTTCATTGTTCTTGTAAGTTCACCTGTTTATTAGAATTAGTCTAATTAGCTTTTTAAGCTCTTTTTAATCCTTGCTTGCTGATAAAGATTTATGAAATTCTTCATACTAGAAGTCAAGTTTCTTAACTTTCAACTTTTCCAAGAAGTCTGAATTCTGAAGTATAATAATCACCGAGAAAACTCTATTCTCTTGTATCCATGTCAAACAACCTGATTTAATGCTGTGGTAGCTGCTGTCTGAGGGTAATAAGTTTCGTTGGCGTCAGACAGCATGTTTAAATACATGATAATTGGAAGGAGCAGATATTAGCTGTGTTGTTTACAATCCTTTCTTGCCTCAACAGAGGATGGTCAAGTTGAGGCAACAGACAGCAACCAAAAAAGTCAAAATTATTCCTTATACATGCCGCAGATACCTGGGATGCTGAATTCTATACTAATGTCAATGATGATGTTTATGTTAACATTGGTATGTAGTCTACAGTAGCAACCTTGTGATAATCATTATTGTGATATACTAGAAGAAGGATCTTATGTTATTTTTTGAGGAAAGTAATGTTCAATTTCATATGTTATTTTGGAAACATGAATGCTGAAGAATTGTGTAATTGCGTTTTAATAGGGTGCAGATAAACCATGCACTGCCATTTCTTCAAATATATAATCAAGAAATCTCTTAATGCATCAGGTGAGAGTTGATCCTGATTGCACCAAAACTTTCAAGAAATTCATGAGGGTTTTGTATACTGCAAGATATGTTTTTTCGGAGATGTCTTGTAATAGCCATGTAGTCCAAGTCCATTTCTTTAATTTTTATTATTAAGTTGACAGTTGTCATTCAGCCTATTAACTAGACTCTTATGGATTTATTTAATGAGAAGCAGGTTCGTTTAGTATTTAGGAAATTAGAACTGTACCTATTTTTTTCCCGCGGTCACCCATATTAACCAGGATATTAGTACTTTGTTTTTTATTGGAATAGAATGATTTAGTTTTAAAATATTGTTTCTAGGTTGTACTATTAATTCAAAAATAAAATATATTAAAATATAGAATGAGTGATTATAATTAAATATATTAATTAAAAAAATAATTAAATTCAAAAATAAAATTATTTGAAATTATACAATTTAATATAAAAAAGACACAATTTTTCTAAGTAAAATTATGAACATGTATAATATTAGAAGAATATCATCATTAATTTCGTAGAGTCATTACATCTTTTGATTGCTCTGAAATTTTAATATAATGTATATAAATTTGTCAAGCAATTGTACTCTTTATGTGTGTGTAATTAAATATATTAATTTAAAAAATAATAATCTAAATTTAAAAATAAAATTATTTAGAATTATGCAATTTATTATAAAAAACACAATAAAATGATTTTCCTAAACAAAATTATGAACATGTATAATATTACGAGAATGTCATCATTAATCTCGTAAAGTCATTACATCCTCTGATTGTTCAGAAATTTTAATATAATGTATATAAATATATTAAGAGATTTTTCGTAAAATTGCATCACAATCTAATGGTCGCATTAAGATATATGATTGATATTATAAAATTATTAATTATTTAAAAAAACATATTATTTAACCGAAATGGAATGACAAAATGAAACTAGAACCAAAAATCCAGAATTTAAACTGAGAATGTTTTCTCTTTTTTTTTACTGATATGAAATGTTTGGCAACAAAATGAGATTATAACCCTGGTACTAACCGGTTCACGTCCATAGTAAGAATGTTCATAAGTTGGCTTCCGAAAACGTTTTTATGTCGAAATCAGAGGAAAGGCTTTTCCTTGTAATTATCCATAATCACTGCTATAGTTGAGCTGAGAAAAACACAATTGGGACAGCAGGAAAGATGGTCTCAATTGAAAATGTAGATTGATTCGGTGAGCCTAATGACACCTTGTTATGGTGTTGGAATCAAATTTGTTGATCTGCGGCTGCAGGATGGTTGTTATATCTAATTACATGGTGCTGGAATTTTTCTACCCGGATGTTTGTTTGACTTTGGAGTCGTTGAGCTCTGGCACGATTTGCTTCCATGTCCAAGGTCCGATTCCCACATTGACTTTTAAATGGTTCTCGGATGTTTCTTCGTGGTCGGATCTAGTCTGGTGCACCGAGGTACACCTACCAAAAAAGAAAAATTCAAGAGATCCCCCGCGAAACAAATCTTGAAAGTGCAACGAAGGCATCGTATTTCCTATGTATGGCGTGAAAAAGACAGCACAACCATTACCATGTCCAAGACATTTCTCTCCTGAAGCACTTTTAGGAAAGAAAAATGCGGAGAACTGGCCAGACTTTGTCCACCTTTGAAATTCAGTAGCAGCGGCAACCTTGTTTGAAGCTTCCTTCTGCGGGTCCCTGTTCGAGCGTGAAACAGGGTATCGGATTGGTTTCCCTTTGAAAGGTTTCCATTTGTCTAAGAAGATAATGCAATTTATTCCAATACTCAAAAACCTTGGCTGGGCCTTCTTGTGTGCGTGCGTGCGTGTATAGCAGCAGCAGCAGCTTTGTGCTCGTAACAAATACGGTGGTCATTGTGGATAAGCTTGCAAGGAAAAACTATGGAGCTAATCAACTTGTTCTTGGGACATATTCTAATTTGTTGAGTGGGCTGTTGCTGTAATGATAATATACTAAATGTTTTTGTTGTTATGAGTTGATTTGAACAGGGAAAATGGCAGAGGCATTGACAGCCACAGATCTCAAAAGACTATTCTCAATGATAATTTAATTTTAAGGCCAGCTTTAACCGGTAGAGTTGCCTGGCTTCTTCTCTAATGGATTTTATTTTGTCATTTATTAATTGCATTATATTTACTCCGTTTTGGATGAAATTGAAAATTAAAAAAAAGAATATTATTTAAGGGAAGAATCCTTGAAGTCTAGTCTAGGGAGGCCAAAACTTTGAATATTCCACTAAATCTTTCGAAAGGTTAGTTAATCGTTAATTCAGGTGAATATACATGTTCATGGCCTCATGTTTCAACTCGAGTCCACATCAAAAGTTTCGAATCGAAACAGCACAAACACATCATCTCCACGCTAGAACACATGGTTGCTAAGTCCTCCTTGCACACTCTTTTAGACTTTTTCTTTTTTATATATATATCATCGTGATTCCTTCTGTATTTATTATCTGGTGAGGATTCTTTTGTCTACAGCTCCAATGCCTGACCCTTCGAGGTTTCTTTAATACAAAGACAAGGTCGTACAAAATCAGTCCCTTTTTTTTTGTTTGAGTGTTTCCTTCAAGAAGTTGTGATCCATTCTTGAATCTTGGCCCTGTACAAGCTGTTCCGCATTAAATACTGTACTGCTGTTCCATATTACCTTTAAACGTGTTTCCCTTGAAACTGGCCATTAGAAAGGGGGGAAAAAACGTTTCAGTTCAAACTTTGGACTTTTGTTATTTGCTAGAAGGTTCTCATTTTTTGAACCTTTTTCGGTTGGAAAATTGAAAAGTTTGGTCATCTGGGGTGGCGTTCTGTTTTTTTGGAATTCAATTTTGTCTCATTGTTGTCTTTTTGAAAAGATTTTGATATAATTTTGAGTTGTTGGTCTATATCTAATTTCTTTTTTAATCAGTTGAGAGGATTTGATATTGTCCACTATTCTAATGGTGGAAAGTGGAAACTAGTTAGGGTTTGTTGTGATTTGCTTTCCATTCACGGAGATAAGGTTTTTTTCACAAGAATCCTGTTCAGATCTTCAACTACTCGAGTTACTGCTGAGCTTCTTTATCAAGTACTTAACCACTATCGGTCTGGGTATTTGTCCAGAGAGAGCGAGAGATTGAGAGACAATATCGTGTTATTGTTTCTTGAATTTTGCATCCTTAATTGTGTTTTTACACTATGAATCGTTCTGGGATAGCCAGTGACCTGAGAGCCGAAACAGCTGTCGAAGTTACAAGGGATAGAAATGGAGTCGATCAGGTCGTGCTTCGAAGCCGGCGAGGGGCTTCAGCTCGGGTCAGTCCAATTCCCTCTCTCTCCATCCTCTTGTTTATTGGTTAATTTAGATTGTCTAAGCTGAGAAACGACTGCAATGATACAATCGGATCTAAACCATCATTTTGGTGATTAGATGTTATGCAAAAATGCAATTCTTGCTTGAAAGGATCTTGATTCATTGTGTGAATATTTATCCAGGTTAGCTTATATGGAGGGCAGGTTCTCTCATGGAGGACTGACCAGGATGAAGAGTTGTTATTCACTAGCAGTAAGGTAAAATCGTAGGGTTTTATTTGGCTGCTGCTTCATATATCTTAGGTTATAGTAATGTTTAATCTGTGTCCATAACTTGTATGTTACTGGTGATTTTTCTTTGTTTGCCTGACGATTGTTTTGTTTTTGTTCACTGCAGGAAACTTTCAAGCCACCAAATCCAGTGAGAGGAGGAATTCCCATTTGCTTTCCTCAGGTATTTTGAGGTCCTGTCAATCAATGATATGCCATTCTTGAGATCTCTGTGTAATAAGTTGCTTCAATTTGTGTGTTAAGTTTGGAAACCGCGGATCGCTAGAGCAACATGGGTTTGCAAGGAAGAAAATTTGGGTGATTGACCAAAATCCACCTCCTTTTTTACAACACAATGATTCCAATGACAAAGTCTATACTGATTTACTACTGAAGCCAACTGAAGAGGATCTAAAGATCTGGCCACACAGGTATGACCTTTAACAATTGCATATCCTATTGACGATCCCAGATGGGATCATAAGATGCCAAAGCCATCCTTGGGTAATATTCAACTGGACTGCTGGGTTTGTGTGTGTGTGTGTGTGTGTGTGTGTGTGTACATGTATATAGATATAGATATAGATATTTTGGTTATCTGCATTCAATTCATTTACTTGTTATTAATTAATCAACAGAAAGTCAAATTCCTGCACCAGATAACTGCATAATTTGGCATCAATTTTATTATTGCACAATGACATCATGAACAAGGTTGTTTGACTTTTCTGTGACCTACTCTTTTCAGTTTCGAGTTTCGGCTAAGGGTGTGTTTGACAGTAGAAGGGAATCTAACCATGATATCGCGCATCAGGAACATCAATTGCAAGCCATTTAGTTTCTCAATTGCTTTCCATACATATTTCTCCATCTCAGATATCAGGTACATGAAAACTTCAATGGTTTCTTATTATTTGTATGTGTTTGTCGTGGTATTGGACATGTTCTGCATATTGACTCGCCTTGTGAAAACAGTTTAAAACTCAAGAAATACAAACATATATTCTTCAAAGGCTCCAGTCCTTCTAAACTTCAAATACCAGACATGTTCTGCATAGTTTGCTTCCTTTTTCTTGGTCTCCTCGAAATTCAATTTCACAGACAAGAACTTTCTTAGCTTCTAGGAATTTATCATGGTGGCTTTATATGTTTATCAGCTTTATATGGAGTCAAACCACTGCATGTATTTTCAACTGCCTTTCGCTGCTAAATGACAATATTGAGGTTACAGTGAAGTAAGGGTAGAGGGGTTGGAAACTCTTGACTATCTTGACAACCTCTGCCAGAGAGAGCGCTTCACTGAACAAGGAGATGCCTTGACATTTGAATCTGAGGTAATACATCTTCTAAACAGCCATTTGAATCCCTCACAACTTCCTGGCTGAGCTGAGAAAAGTATTTCCTGATTTGCAGGTGGATCGGGTTTACCTTAGTTCTTCAGATGTGATTGCCGTTTTTGATCATGAGCAGAAGAGGACATTCGCTATACGAAAGGAAGGGCTTCCGGATGTTGGTAAGTTTATTTTTCAACCTCCAGATCAACAATAAAAGTGTGTGTTCATGGCAAGTTCTCACCTTCTTGCTCACTGCAATGATATAAATAGTGGTTTGGAATCCATGGGAGAAGAAATCCAAGTCCATGGTAGATTTTGGAGATGAAGAGTACAGACATATGCTTTGTGTTGATGGGGCAGCAATTGAGAAGCAAATTACATTGAAGCCAGGTGAGGAATGGACAGGCAGGCTAGAGCTCTCTGTTGTGCATTCAGGTTGATGAGGCATGCATTACCAGTAAGCCACTTAATATTTGCTTGCTGGGCAGTACCGATATACAAACATTAATTTCATACCGTAGTTCTTGAGCAGAAAATAAAACCCATGGCCACTAATTTATGATGTGGTGGGTGGTAGTCTGAGCGGAGATATTTGTTTTATTGTTTCTCCACTGTAGAACTTACCAAAATTGATGTGCATCAAACATCTGTACCCCCAAGAATTGTATATACTCAATTGTAAGGGTTTTTTAATGTTTCTTCTGTGGATTTTTTTTGTTTCTTCAGTTCCTTGTTTGTGAAATAAATAAATAAATTCATTTCTTTTTTGTTTTTTTCTCATTTGATCTGTTTACAAGCTTGGTTTATGTATGAAACCAGATGTGGCCCTAGCGTATTCATTTTATTGTTTATTTTAAGAAAAAAACAATGTGCAGATGGCTTTAACTAGTTAAATAAATTAGTTTTATTTTAATTATATGAAAATATTAAGCAGTAAACAGACAAACAACTTCATATGTCCATAGTTTTTTTTTTCAATTTTTTACTCATTCTTTTAATTCCTTTTCTTTTATTAAAATTATTTCTCTTTTCAACTTAACCCTCCTAACAATATTTTGGGTTGCCTTCTACTTTATTTTTTATTTTTATTTTCATCCTAATTCTTTTAAGTGACATTTTCTTAACTATTATCTAAGATCCTTTGGTGTGAATGATTTTTTTCCCGACTTTGTTCTTTATCATTTGATTTATTCATTTATTATGTTTCTCATCTAATGATTTGAGTTGGAGGTTTGAAAAGTTAAACACAAGTTGATATTATTGTTTTTGGCTTATTTTCTTGTTCGGTTTAATAATTCAACATTGATTTTTTTAAAAATATGGTTTTTATGGTTATTTTCAATTTCTTTTATGTTAGGTTATCATAGTCTCATGAGTCATAAGTTTTGACAAATCATGCTAACTCGGGTTAGTTTAGACTATTTTTCCCTTTCATCCAATTTTTAACTTTAAAGATTTTTTTTCAAGTGGTCAAGCTTTTTTATATATTTAAATTTGTTTGTTTACTATTGTTGCCTCTCTTTTTTATCTTATAATTAAAATAAAACAATTATATATTAACATGATCATGGATGTGACCCGAATTGTTTGTTTTTCTCATTTTTTTAATACACTTGCGACACCTAAACTATCATTTTGTTCTTCTTATTTTCTCATTCTAATCCTGCTTTTAATTTTAATTGATAATTTTTCAATATATTTTATTTAAAATCATTTTTTAACTTATGTTTAAATTAATATCTCTCCTATATGTTTCTTAATATGTCTTTACATATATGATATTTGTTTCTAAACATATTTAAAAAGTTACATGATATTTCTAATATGTGTAGCCTAACACTACAATAAAATAATAATAAATAAATTCAGTAAACATAGCCTATTAAATATCTCATGTTGTCTAATAAAATATATTCACCTATTGTCATCTCTCAATTTTTTAATTCTGTATAATTTATCATTTATAAGTTTTTATTTATTTATTTACGTAGATGGTTATCTATTTATTTTAATTAGATTTCTGCATAAGCATTTTGATTTACACATACATTTATATGAAAAAGCACGTCGCAAGGTCCACATTTATATTTTAGGGGTGTTTAAAGTTAAAAAACGTTTGTTATAAGATATATATTTTTTTTGTTAGAATGAGGTCAACCAACAACTTTATCTTTCATTAAAAATAAAAATTAAAAAAAAAATAGACTTTAAGATTAAAAAAATTGAAATGAAAATAGCTTTAGCTTCAAGGCTGAGATTAAAAAAAACTCTAAACTTCAGTGTCCCAAGTGAAACATTTTAGATTTGCAGGGTTTAAGAAATAAATCATCCATCATAATAACTGCTTAAAAGTGTGGTTCCGATTGTTTTTGGAAAAATAATTATTCAAAAATATATTAAAATAATATATTTTTTATTTTTAATATCAGCAGGTATAAATAATCTAAAAGATTTAAAATAAAAAAAATAAATATTGGGGCAAGTCAAAAAAGTATATGTGGCAACAGAAGCTACTCCGTTATCAGAGCCAGGTTTCGATCCTGGGACCTGTGGGTTATGGGCCCACCACGCTTCCGCTGCGCCACTCTGATTCGATGTAAATGTGTTCTTCCAAACACTATATAATACAATTCTAATGCAATATTTCAGCCCTTGGAAAAAGGAAATAATCTGAATGCAACATCAACCAGAAGATCTTTCCTTGTGGGCCGTGACCAAGAGAGGTACCCTTCACCTTATTAGGCTACGATGAGCCCATGAGAATTTAATAGATAGCATTTCATAATTATACACAATGGACATGAAGATAGAGCCTAAAATAGGGGCTATTGTTGAGGATAATGTACTAAAATTATGTCCCTCTACGTGACCAAAACAGTCCTAATACTTCAGTCTCAAAAAAAAAAAGCTGCTACATCAACTTCAATATTCCCCGCCCATAACAGATGAGGCCAAGTTCTTACCATATAAAGATTGAATTATTGCTTTAGCGATTGGTAGACCGTGTCACCATATATGCATGTGCTCTTCGACCAACAATTCCAGATAATAAAATTTCCTCCTCTCTCACTCGTGTACAAGGGCATAGGTCCAGCCAATAAGGAGCCATGCAAATATTTTTATCCGAACAACTTCAATAATTTCTGTTCTTCTTCTCTGATCCATGTTCATCCCGTCTGGATGCTTCTCGTCACGAATGAACAGTGCTGTCAAGAGGGTTTTGAGACACTTGTCATCGCGTGAGTGGTTTGAGGTTGTTTGGCCTTGACAAGCAACCTGTGCGAAATCCTGTTATGTTTGACCAAACTGGGCAGGCAACAGGGCAGGCCGATGATTCGTAGCTCTGTGATTAGAGCTATGAACCCTAATCAGGTGGTTGAGAATTGGTTGGACAAAGATAGAGACATGCACTGCTTCATTTAGGAGGTTGCTGAAGAAAATGAAAGAAACACGAATGCTATTTGTTTCATAAAATGTGGAAATTATTTTTTACTTCTATAAAAATTGATTGGTAGGACGTACTTTCTAGTTGAGTGTCTTAATTTTAATTTAATTTTTTTTATCTTTAGGATTTGATTTATATTCTTTTTGTTGCTATTTTTTATTTAAAATAATTTATGATATTATATTTTTTTTATTTCCACACTCTTTCATCTTTCTATATGTTATATTTGACATAACTAGACATGAAAACATTTTTCATATCATGTTCTATGATAATGCAAAACATACAAGAATAATCTACATTTCAAGAATTTATTATTTTAGAAAGAAGAAAAAACAACAAACAGACAAAAGTGAAATGAAAAAATAATACCTAATTGGATTTTATTATAATAAGTAGATTAGGTCACATGCTCCACAGTTTGTCAAGTTGATGAACTTTCAGCTGGAGAACAGCTCATGGAATCGAATTCTTTTCACGATGGGGGCAGTGGTTTGGTATGGACATGAATTGATACGCTGATAATCTTCTTATATTCAATTATTTAATGAGAACTTAAGTTAAGATCTTCTTAATTCCACTCTATTATACACCATTCGTAGAATGATTCTACGGCCATCTTCCATTCTAACCAGCATCACCCCATCTTCCCAAACCCAGAATCAACGGCCATCATCTTTCTAACCATTGCCAATCAGAAAATTACACCTACCCAACTAACAAAACGACATGACGTAATTATACACACGTACACTTCGCCACCTGTCATCCCCTCCTCATGACACGTCACCCAAGCCCCCCCGTTCACCGTTATGTTTTCTTCCCCGCCAGTTACTCGAACGAAGATACGAAACCACCATGCCACCACAGCACACGCAAAAATCAGCCATGATCCCTATACTTTCAAATTGTTCTTGACTGAACCCTATAATTTACATCAAGTAAAATAAATCCTTTTAGTTCCACGTAAAGATAATTAGAGACCTTTTATTCAGCCATTGTACTAGATGAAATGAAACCTATGTAGGATAAAGGAGGACCTCAGACTGATTTGAATTTGAAACAAAGTGTTCATTTGACATGATTTAAAGTGAAGGACTTGATTGGATCAGATATAAGAACATAAAGAGCCATAATAATTTAAGCCAGAAACACACCTATTTCTGCTTTCGGTTAGTTAAAAAAAAAAACTATGAAACATAGCCGTTGTCAATTTATTTCTACTCTCATTTTTCAGCTTTCATTCATATATTTATTAATTTTAATCATGGAAAATCTTGACGGATTTTATTTAAGAATACTTTTTCAGAACTGAGAGCACTGTTGTTTTTCATGCTACTTTAACCTTCACAGAAATCATAACTTGTACATTTTCACGTTTCTGTTGTTTTTTTTTCATTTCTCTTCTTTTCTATCTAATTCATCTTTGTCATGCAAAGTGTCATTCATTGCAATGCATTTTCTTAGCATGTGAGTAGTTTGTTTTGTTGGTGCTTTGACAGGGTTCTGCTTGAGTTTGCCGTGTGACAGATCTGACAAATTAAGGTGGGTGTCAAGTGTGTGCGCGCGATGCTGTTGTGAGTATGGTTGTGGTGGCTTACCTTATGTTGGGTTTTGTGATGTGTGTGTTTTTGGGGTTTTGAGAAATGGAGCTACGAAGTTAGGAGAGGAAAGAACAAAAAGAGAATAGCATTGAATCTGGTGAAGAATTTTTGCCTTAAAAAATGAAATGAGTCTGCTTTTTGACCAAAACCCATTATTCAAAGCCTGCAAAAGTTTCATTCTTTAATGTTTAAAACAACCCAGAGTTCATCTCTACTTTTGTAGACAATTATCTTGGAGTCTGGATTTTTTTTCTCTTTTTCCCTCGTTTATTCACGTTCTGTGTTCAATTTTTCAAATTTTATAACTTTTTTATTTTATTTATTGGGATTTTTTTTGGCTATCTTTGTCGGCCTGAAAACATATATTCCATTTTTGCAGGGAAAGAGAGAGAAAGAAAGTGAAACAAAACCCTCCGAAGGAAAAGCAAGAAACAGCTCGTTTTTTGCTTCCATGGAAGCTAAGCACATTTTGTGTCTCATTTTACTGGTGGAGTTTGTTTTCCTTCAAGTAAATGCAGAGCCGGTTGAGGATAAACAGGCATTGCTTGATTTTGTGAACCATTTGCCACATTCTCGGTCTTTAAACTGGAATGAGAGCTCTAATGTTTGCAGTAACTGGACTGGAGTCATTTGCAGTGAAGACGGGACTCGTGTGATTGCTGTCAGATTGCCTGGTGTTGGATTTCACGGCCCAATTCCACCCAACACTCTTAGTCGTCTCTCTGCATTGCAGATTTTGAGCCTTAGATCCAATGGGATTAGTGGGGAGTTTCCTTTCGATTTCTCTAATTTAAAGAACTTGTCTTTTCTTTATCTTCAGTATAATAATTTATCTGGGTCACTGCCAGTTGATTTCTCGCTTTGGCCTAATCTTACAATCATTAATCTGTCCAATAATCGGTTTAATGGTAGTATTCCTCATTCGTTTTCGAATTTGAGTCACCTTGCTGCTTTGAATCTCGCAAACAATTCGCTTTCCGGTGAAGTCCCTGATTTTAATTTGCCAAATCTGCATCAGATTAACTTGTCTAATAATAATCTTAGTGGGAGTGTACCAAGGTCACTTGGAAGATTCCCTGGCTCAGTGTTTTCTGGCAACAATATTCCATTAGAAACTTTTCCTCATGCTTCGCCTGTTGTCACTCCATCTGCCACACCTTATCCAAGATCTAGGAATAAGAGGGGACTTGGTGAAAAAACTTTGCTAGGGATTATAGTTGCTTCTTGTGTTTTGGGGCTTTTAGCATTTGTTTTCTTCATGGCTGTTTGTTGCTCGAGGAAGAAGGGCGAGGGTCAGTTCTCAGGGAAGTTGCATAAAGGAGGAATGTCACCGGAGAAAGCGGTGTCAAGGAGTCAGGATGCTAATAATAGATTGACTTTCTTCGAGGGGTGTAACTATGCATTTGATTTGGAGGATTTGTTGAGAGCTTCTGCTGAGGTATTGGGAAAGGGTACGTTTGGTATGGCTTATAAGGCAATTTTGGAGGATGCAACCACGGTGGTCGTGAAGAGGTTGAAGGAAGTGAGTGTTGGCAAGAGGGACTTCGAGCAGCAGATGGAGATTGTTGGAAGTATTCGGCACGAGAATGTGGTTGAACTGAAAGCTTATTACTATTCCAAAGATGAGAAGCTGATGGTGTATGATTATTACAGTCAGGGGAGCATTTCTTCCATGCTACACGGTACGTTGCCTTTTCCAATATCCTTTGTTTTCTATCTTATATGCTAGGAGTTCAATTATGCTTGCCATTTTTAAAACAGCAAAATTAAAAATGCCAGTATTTTCATTCTTCACTTTTGGAAGGAGATGCAGCATGCGTGCAGGTTCTGCTTGAGTTATTGACATGGCTGTGATTATTCACATGAGAATTCTGTTTAACTTAACTGTAGGAAATTCACTACTCTCATCCTCTAAATGGGTAAACACTCTAATACATATTTGCTTCATATATGATTTACGCGTATTGAGATAATGTCGGAGACATGATTTTCTGAAGCATATTGATTTTTCTTCTTCCCATATGTGAACTTTGGGCGGTTTGAGTGTGTATAATTAACAGAAAATCCACGATATCATGTAATAGTCATTTTAGTGGTGAGATCAATGTGAAACATGACTGAAAAACAATGACATTTAAGTTCTAATACAATTTATTTTTCTAAAACACTATAATGCTCTCCGTTATATGCCTTGAAGGTTGCTTTGCTACTTGCCACATGAAGATTTATCTTAGTGCTGGTGAAGGTTGGTTAGTCATATAAACCATCATTGAACTGTATACAACTTTCTAACGTGGTTTTCTGATTGTGGAACAGTCCAAACTTGCGATCAAGTATGGCTATTCCTCAACCTTGAGAATTTTCTAGTAGGACACTCTGCGTGGTGGATGCTTGTTGATCTCCTCCATGCTATTTTCATCGTGTGTAAACTGGTTAATGTCTTGAGTGTTGCAATATTCTCTGATGCATCGTTTAATGATTTGAGTGTTGCCTATATTCTCTGATGCATCGTTTAAGGATTTGAGGGTTGCATATATTCTCTGATGCATGGTCTCCTTTCGCAGGAAAAAGAGGAGGCGAGCGAATCCCACTTGATTGGGACACCAGAATGAGGATTGCTATCGGTGCAGCACGAGGCATTGCCCGTATCCATGCAGAGAATGGCGGGAAATTTGTCCATGGAAACATCAAATCCTCAAACATCTTTCTTAATTCTCGGCAGTATGGTTGTGTATCTGATCTTGGTTTGGCGACTATAACAGGCTCATTAGCCCCGCCAATTTCTCGTGCTGCTGGTTATCGTGCCCCTGAAGTAGCAGACACTCGGAAAACCGCGCAGCCTTCTGATGTCTACAGCTTTGGAGTGGTGCTATTGGAGCTCCTTACTGGGAAGTCCCCAATTCATACTACGGATGGGGACGAGATAATCCATTTAGTCAGGTGGGTTCATTCTGTTGTTAGAGAGGAGTGGACAGCTGAAGTGTTTGACATTGAGTTGATGAGGTATCCTAATATCGAAGAAGAGATGGTGGAGATGTTGCAGATAGCAATGTCCTGCGTGGTGAGGATGCCAGATCAAAGACCTAAAACGACGGATGTGGTGAGAATGATAGAGAATGTCCGGCAGATGGATATTGAGAATGGCGAATCTTCTCAAAACAGATCTGAAAGTTCTACACCACCACCTCTGGTGATTGAAAAAGAATCCTGATGAATCTTAGTAAAAGCAAACCGAGCCATCGGGTCTGCCTTTCGCTATATTTTTTTAAATCTTTTCATTTTTACTTTTTTTTTCCCAGTGTGGTTGTTTATCATCATCTCAATTTTTCCGAACTGTTCCAATTAACTAATTCTGATGAAACTTTTATCATCTAGAACCTAGAGAGGTAAGGTAGGTCAAATCAGCTTATCAGTGGACTGTTGACGCCCGAGAAAGGGATGCTGTCCATCAGCATCTTTTTGATCCATGTAAATGTTAAAACATTCTCTCAACTGATATGATTGATTGAATGCCAGATCATGCTACTTGCACATTTCATGAATTATTACTTCAAAGGGCGAACAGTAATGCCCCGCCATGATTGCTCGTCTGAAAACCAGTTTGTTTTGGTGCTAAGAACTGATCTTCTGAAAGTGTAACTAGTGATCTTTTTGCCAATTTTCCTGTGCTGGCACAATTGATCATCTGGCAGCTGCTTTTTGCATTCGCCAGCAACAAGCTATAAGGCTCATGTCCCATAGCTATAGACTTGTTTTTGCATTCGCCTGCAACTATGAGCTCTGGTTGTTCCGATGAGTTTTTTCCTTTAATGAGGTCTCAAGGAAGCCATACCCATTGTTTTGTGACTTGGTTTTAGGAGATGAGGATTCTTTTTACACCCTCACGACAATTTCAAGAGCAAGCGCACCAGTTCTTGTAAGTAGGAAAATTGCATTAGGGGTTTTGCAAGAAGAGTACTGAAAATCAGCATCACGGGACCCAACAAAAAAGGAAAACAATTTCCATCATGAAAATATCTTTGCAAACATATTTTTGAGAGATGGGCTTTTGCTCCTTAACTTGCACTGAAGGTTTTTCTTGGATCTATGGTTCGGTTGTTGATCGGGGGATGGAAGACTGGGTTGCTATGATTCGCAAAAGAAAGAAGGGATTGATAGTGATGGCTGATTAGTGGAGAGGAGGAGGGTGTGACTATTGATGGATTTAAAAGAGATGGGTTCTGTCGGATTGGATTGGTTTTTGTGCAATTGGTGTGGAAAGGCTATTGTGGTGGTTTGAGGTGGTGGCGTGGAGGAGAGAAGGGGGTTATCCGGCAGTATGTAATTTATTTTGATCTACTCTATATAGTGTTATCTTGATCTCATGAACTCGGTTGAAAATTTAAAAACTTACTTTGATTTTTTTTTATCATTTAACATTGAATTAATTAAAAATTAACTTCAAAATTTGTTTTATTTTTTTTTCATATTGGATTAACAATGTCTTGCGACATGTGTTGATGATTCAGAATGTTAGATCATTTTACTTGGGCTAAATCAATTTGTTACTGCAGTATTAAAAAAGATATTGTCTTGGATGTTTTAGTCGTTCTTATCATCATTTGTTCATGTTATCCTTGGACTTATCTAATCTACTAGATCATATAAATTACACCCCACGCATTTAATTTCCTCCTACTTGAAAGATATTACTAATGTCTAAATATTTTGTATATAATCAATAAAATGACCTGGGTCATAGCGTAAGTTAATGATTTAGTTAACAAATGACTAAAAGAGGAAGGGATTTTACCATTCCTCCCATCTCGTAACACTATTACCTAGAATAATATTTTGTTTTTGTTTTTGTTTTTTATCTCTATTTTTTTTCCTTTTAATTTCACTTTAGTCCTTCAACATAATGTTTATTTGAAATTGATATTTTATATATATATATATATATTCATGAGATTATCTCAATCTCATGCCCTAAATAAATTTGTTAAAAGATAATCTCATGAAAATAAATTAAAAAATCTTTTTAACAAATTTTTTAAATATATTTTTGAGTAAAAAATAAATTAATATTTGAAGTTTACGAATCTAGAAACTCGAGCCCTTATCTTCCTTCCAGCGAGGTGATAAAAAAAACGTATCAGCAAGCAACGTATTATTCATCCAATGGCACGTTATTCTGCAAGGACTATGCATGCTTTGACTTTTTTTAAAAAAAAGTATAGGCATGGCTTGTGCTCAAAGGTTCGGTTTAAAGTCCATGAATGCTTGGGTCATCATTCCAAACCCGAATCCTCGTTCTCCTAGCCTATACTATATATCATATACTAGCTATATTGTCCGCGCGTTGCCGCGGACATTTTTGTGTATATAATTTAACATCATTAAATCAACAATGATAAATTTATATGATATAACCAAATAAAAGTTATCGATCAGGAGATAAAATGGAAAAAAAATTAAGTACAGTTTATTCCGCAAGCATAGATTACATCTTTTAGAATGTAGATATTACGTTATGAAATATCACAAAAGAGCATGAATTAATATTTTTCAAACCAGAGCAAAATATTTTAATAAGGGAAAAAAACATTAACCACAAAAACATTATTGTGCAAATAATTGAATTATTATTATTATTATTCTTATTATGTTAGTAATGAAAGGAAAAAAATAAATGAAAGAGTAAAAATATCCTATAAACTTTAACAACAGATAAGAGAAAAAATACTAAAAAATTAAAATTATGATTGCTATTATTGTAAAAATAATAAAAATTCTCAAATTATTAAGAGGGAAAAAAAATATTAACAAAAGAGTAAGCAAGAAAAACAATTAAATTATTATAATAATAATAATAATAATTATTATTATTATTATTATTATTTTCATTATTATTATTATTGTTATTATATTGAAAAAGAATATATGAATTAATATCAAATAGAAAATTAAAAGAATAAGGACAAAAATGAAAAATGACATATATAAATTAATTCCAATTGAAGGATAAAATTGAAAAAAAAAACTAATTGGAGGACCAAAAATTAAATATTTATCAAATGCTGTCATTGGATTAAAAAATTAGAAAAAGAGGGACTGAAATCAAACTTTGTATATTTATCAATTGCAATTGGAGGACGAAATTAAAGAAAACAAAACTTCGGTACTGGAAAAAATTGAAGGAACCAAAAAGAAACCGAAAATCATAAGTACAGGGACCGAATTAAAATTGCCTTATATAATTAGTTTTCATTGAAGGGCACAATTGAAAAAAATAAAACTTTCAATTGAAGAAATCAGGCAGACAATCGAAATCAAAACCTCAGGGACCGCAATTAACTGTATACACACATGAAGGACCGGATCTGACATTGGACCCGGAGGAGAGAGAAAAGCGACAGCCGCGACAAAACCGCAACTTACACGGTCATCTATGATGGAAACGCGCCGCGCCTGAAGACAGAGCACCGGGAGTCGCACCGTAATCACCGGCGGAGACAAATTTTTGACCTCCGCATGTACCCGCACGCGCCTCCTAAAGGGCGCGTTGGCGCTGCGGGTCGCTTCCGCGTCCTGAGGACGCGCCAGGCGTTCGGCCGGAAATATAATAAAAAAATATGCTAATTATCAGGCAAACCCTCACCCAACCCAGATCTACGAAACAACCTCGAGGGAAAGGACGCCCTTGTCCCCGGTTACTGTGGATTTTTTTGTCGTTTTTTAGGGTCTTTGTCGTCTGTGCACTGTGCATTGAAGGAGGGAAAAACCTAAAGCGCCCCGAGTCCCTGTGTTGTATTTTGTCGTGTTGGAGGGGTTTTTGCGTGATTCCACTGTGCACATTGCGGCTAATTCAAAATAATTAAAAAAAAGTCAAAAACCAAAAATACCCCCATTAAATAAATACAAAACGCCTCAGCCTCAGACCCATTGTCGTCCCTGCACTGCCACAATCCACAGTGGATTGTGAGGGCAGCTACAGGGCAAAATCCCACGCCCTTTGGTTGGTTTTTAATATATATTATATATATATAATATGAAAACACTATATAAATAAATAGTTTTATTTTTTATATAATCGATATAAAAATAATGCAAACATTATGCTTTCTTTCATGGTTGAAAATTGATTTACAGAATATGATAATTATTTATTTGAACCATGCGTCCCATAAAAGACATGTTTTTATCAAAATAAAAAAAAAAGGTGAATGAACAACGAGACTAAGTTTTGACTAGAGAAATTTTCTCTCTTTCTCACGGATTTAAACCATTTAGGTTTCTTACAAATATTTCTTTAAATCGATTTAAATTTATAATCAAATAATCATGTTTTTAATAAAAAAAATTCAAATTTATATAAATAAAAAACAAATAAATAAATGTTTTTTTCACTAAATAAATATATTTCCAACTGAAGAATTTAAATTAAGAAGTTATCAGGAGTATTTATTTTAAAAATTATATATATAAGAAACTCGTTGCGTCATGTTACGAAATACTATTAATCATTCTCTAATCCCTATGATTGCGTCGGACGAACGTCTACTCCCTTTCCTGTTCCCGAGTCATCCTTCGCCCTTTTACGTTTATTCCCTTTCTATTCTCCACCCTTCTTCTAGCCCACATTTACAATAAATCACAACTATTTAGAGAGGATACACTATTTTTTTTTTATCAAGTGTTACCCTGCAGGCTAATTTAATTATTTTTATGTAAATATAATGTTTAGAGGCTGTTATTATGAGATTCTAATAACCCCATTAAAATATATCAAGGTAAATTGTGAATATAAATTTAAATATGATATTAGAAGATAAAAATAAAAAATTAACTAAGAAAACAAAATAAGTTATCTGAATCAACTTGAAAACTTGTCAAATTTACAATCTGAATCATGAGATTAAGATAACCCAATAAAAAATATATTGAAACAAATATAAAGTTTAATTTCCAATCAAACTATTATTAAATTTAAAATTAAATAAACATAAAAAAACAAACAAATTTTTTAAGTCAACTCGGCTTAATCCCATAAACCAATTATTCAAGTTATAAGATAATAATAAATCTATAAAACACAGACCGTAATAAATAATGATGTCTAATTTGTAATAAACCTGATGTTAAAAAATAACATACAAAAATCAATTGAAAAAAAAACCAGAGACAACCTAATCAACTCATTGAACCCACAATTTAGGATACGTACAAGATGACACTATTAAAAATATATTTTAAAAAATAAAATTAATAATATCTGCGATGGGTGATTAAAATACCCTACTCTACATTTATTTTTGAAAAAAAAGGGGTTAAATTTAATTTAAATTAATTAACTGTAACAAATTCACATTCACCATCAATAAAAGAAATCAGGATGTGACAGCAATCATCATTAATTGTTACTTGTACTATGTTCTCAGAAACAAGCATGAGTTCCCACCACCATCATCACCAAGTAACCTAACTTCCACCTCGAAACATGAAACGCGTTGAAATGACACCTCAACGATTAGACCGTGTTTAGTAAATTACAATGTCATCCCTCAATTTTGTCTCTTCTAGCATTCTAGCCCTTGTAGTCAAATTTTGAAAATGGCTCGCGTAATTTTCAATCCACCAGCTCCCTTGTTGACTGATTTAGCAGATAAAGGTTAAATCATGTTTGATTTGTGATTATTTGTTTTTTATTCAATTAAAGGCATTTAATTTTTGAGATTATTATAGACTCTATGATATCACATAATGTCTTACTACCCGACATGACAATTTCTTCACTATACAATATACATACCTTTGATGTCATACATAATAATTTCGGTTTTGTTTTTTTAAGACATTGTTTATTTGACAAAAAAAAAAAGAAATCTCAGGAATCGGAGCTTCGACAACGGAGAACCATATACGCAAGACACTGGAAAGTTCATGTGCTGGAAGTGTAAAGGGTGCCCAGAATTCAAGTAAAGGGGGCGCGTGTGCGTGTAAGAACAAAATTGAGAGGCACGCATGTAACTTTTTGATGTATGTATTATAAATAACTCTATCATTGAGTCATGTAAGGATTAGTAATCACAGAAGGAAGAGGGGGTGTAAAATTAACTTTTATTTTATTTTATATTAAATTTTTTTGATGATTTTAGATATATCAAAATTAATTTTAAAAATAAAAAATATTATTTTAATATATTTTAAACAAAAATTAATTTCAAAAACAATCTCCACCTGTAAACACACTCATGCACACCAGCACCAACTTAACCCCATTTGTGATGTCACGTTGCTAAGATTATGGGATTACGAGGATTACTTTTAATGTAGGTTGGAGCATGTAATTGTAAGAATTTAAGATTATTATTTTTTTCGATTTAGATTTAAGCCCGATTATTATTAATGTAATCACTGTAAAGAATTTATATAACCATTAACTTATATAATCATTTATATAACCATTAACTTATATAATCACTGTAAAGAACTTATATAACCATTAACTTGTATAATCATTAATATTTGAAATCACGAAAATGATCGAGTCTTACTAAATTTGCCCGTTCATCAACATAAACAATAATAAAAAAAAACACCAACACCATCCAATACCTCGCTGGTCTTATAAAACTGAAATCAATCTCTCTCTCTCTCATCCTTCGTTTTTTCCCATTTCAAAGAATCTTCGGTCAATAATAATAAGGAGGATCTCTCAGGTACCCCGCGTTTTATCTTTGATCACTTGCAACTGTGCTATGATATTTTAAGTTTTGATTGATTGAAAGATCTGGTGAAAATTACAGGGAGATTTTGTTGAGTGATGGCATCGAAACGGATCTTGAAAGAACTCAAGGATCTCCAGAAAGATCCTCCTACTTCTTGCAGCGCAGGTCTATATCGAGATCTATTCGCTTTTTATTTCTGGGTTTTCGTTTTCGTTTTCGTTTCCATTTGTGTAGAAAAAGGAGCTTCCTTTATATGTAAATGTTTTGATTTTTGGAATTCATGGAAAGTTTTAGTGTTTTTCTTTTAGATAAAATGAGGTCTCATGATTTTTTGACTGCATGTATGATGTATCCTGGTCTTGAAAGAAAAAAAGTAATTATTAATTTTTCGAGAGTTGTGACCGCTTAGTGATTTTGTTTATATGAAGTTTTAGCATGACGAAATACGTCTATATGTTTGTGGTAATAAGGATGCCCCAAGCTCTGTAGCTAGATACAAGCAAATATGAATCATGGACCATTGTCATCTTCTTTGTTTTTTGTTCTATTTGGCGAGCCTCAATCTGCAGTGTTTCTTCTACTTTCCTTTAAATCTTGTTCAATCTCAAAATTAAAGGATTCTTCATTCGAAACCTATGATAATTCTTCGTTCGAAATCTATGGAGTAGCTATAAGGGCAAGTAAAAAGCTCTGCCCACAAACGTGCTTTTTGTTTTTGGGAACGCACCAAAATTCTTTTTAGTTGCAAATGTTGCACATCTATCTTTTGCTTTTCTTTGTTTCTGGTTTATTATGAATAACTTCCATACCGTTTATTTTTGTTAGTTTTAGATCAATTTTTTTCTTATTATTTTCTGTTTTGGTTGATATGCATCTTCAGGCCCTGTTGCTGAAGACATGTTCCATTGGCAAGCTACAATTATGGGTCCTCCTGATAGTCCATATGCAGGAGGAGTCTTCCTAGTCACAATTCATTTTCCTCCAGACTATCCGTTTAAACCTCCCAAGGTACTTGATCCACTCGCTTTAACAATGTCATCATCACATGGCTAATTCATTTGTTCTTCCCTAGTTTGTCATTTCCTTTCAACACTACTATCATTAGATTAGACACCAAATTATGGTACTCTCAAATATTGTGTGAACATTATACCTGGGTCATCAAGAAAGATGGCAGGATTTTGTTTTCCTTCTAGGAAAACATCACTGGAGCTCATCTTGAAATGTTATGTGTTGATATGCATGTTGCTGAAGCGCTCTGCATTGACATCATACCCAACTTAAGTGCCTGATTGAGAGTGTGGTTGATGTATTTTTTGAAAATGTTTTTCATTCAAAAATACATCAAAATGATTATTTTTTTTAATTCTTAAAAATCATTTTTGATATCAGCACATGAAAATGATCTAATAACACCAAAACATTTTATTTAAAGTAAAAAATTAAAATTAAAAAAAATCATTTTTTTTTCAAAAGTGTTTTTGAAACGCAGTGCAAACACCTCGCTGGTGGTTATGGTGTAGAGTTGTGACCGCAATTGCATTAACTGGTTCTCTTTGGTTGTTGGAAACATTCATCACTAAACTTTAGTCATGCGGACCTCCAAGAATACCATTTTGTGGAACTTCTGCGAATCGGTTCTAGAAGATTCAAACTGTGGACTTATGAGCATCAAAACAAGGTTTTTGTTTGAAGGATTTTTCTCGTCTGCCCCAACCAAGCTGCTGCATTTTCTTTGGAGATGAGTAGCTGAGATCATGGGAGCCTGAGAACTTCTGCCAGGAGAGAGAGAGTGGAACATTTTCTAGATTTCTAAAAATATTGTTATTGGAAGATTTATTTTATTTTATTGGGAATGCAAGGTAGATATCATTCTGGTTAGTGCTAATGTCTGTGTGCAGTACTCAATGCAGACAAATAGAAGATACTATTACATGCAAATAATCAGTGAATTTGTGAGCACTTTGTGCTTCACCTAATCAAATTTGGAATCTCCTGATATCAAATTCTAATAACCAGTGTTTGGGTTCTCATTCTTCTTTGATCTGTTTTTGAATTGGCTTTGTTGGTCATCATCGTTTGGTTTTACATTTTGAGAAACTTTCATAAAATGGGTGCGATTTATTTTTTTATGGTTCTATTTTACTCACTGTGTTGCCATTCTTTTGGATGTTCTTGCAGGTTGCATTCAGGACAAAGGTCTTTCATCCGAATATCAACAGCAATGGTAGCATTTGCCTTGATATCTTGAAAGAGCAGTGGAGCCCTGCCCTTACCATATCCAAGGTTATTATTTTGCAGATAGGCTGTGTGATATAATAATGCCTCATACTTTTGCGCTTAGAAAAAAGCTAAACTGAGCAAAATGAGGAAAAACACACTTCTGAGTTTTGCTGCATGTACATGGAAAATGTCTTGCTTGCTTGTGTTTATGTTTTGTTTGTCACGCAATGCGCCATCATAAAATAATTAATGTAGTCACGAAATTTGATCACATGCTACAAAGTCTTCTGATAGACTCCAATCTTTTTTGGGTCTCGATCAGGATTTTTTTGTTCTTTCTTTAAATGTTATCTAGAGTGCAGAGGAGTGATAGTCATTTGATTTGAATGAGAGTCTAAACATAGCATAAATTTTTTTAGAATTTTAAACTAACAAGATTTTTTACTGGCTGCTATTCGCATTTTTAAGTTGAAATAAAAGTTCTAAAAGCTGTCGTTGTACACACTTGTCAAATGCAAGAAGTTTCCCTGAAGTTAGCGGTCTTTAGTTCAGTAAGGATGATATGCAATCATGGTTGCGGATCCGCCCCCACCCCCCCCACCCCCCACCCCAACTCCCAGTTTTCTTTCTATAGTTTTAGGTATTTGCTCGGAACACTGGAGCAATCAGTTTATGGCTGGATGGCATCATAATTCATAAACTCTTGAAATTATACGCGGATGTGAAAAGTAGAGAAAGTTTCTCATTCCTGTTTTTTCAGGTGTTGCTCTCGATCTGTTCTTTATTGACGGACCCAAACCCTGATGACCCTCTGGTGCCTGAGATTGCGCACATGTACAAGACTGATAGGAGCAAATACGAGACAACTGCAAGGAGCTGGACCCAAAAGTACGCGATGGGTTAACGTGCTGCTGCCATGGGAGGGCGTCTTTCCCAGCGCCTTTGGTCTTTAAGTTATTATTTATAATGAAAAAGTGTGATCTTTCTCCTATAAGTGGGACCAAAAGGGAGAGGATGGATTGATTTCCGTCCTCCTGATATACATTTGCTGCTTTAATTGTTTGTATGAGAAATTGTCTTTAGAACCTTGAAGACAATGTCTTAAATATCCTGCAGTGTCAACCTTGCATCCCTATTTTCAAAACAATGTTTAAAAAGCCACCCGGGGGATAATCAGTCATCACACGGGCGATTCATTCCTTGTTTCCTTCTTCCATGACTGGAAATATTGAAATCCAGGAACAGGGTTGCTTTTGAATTTTGCAGCCATAAATTCATGAAATGCATCCGGATGATTCTTTTCATGGGATTCGGTAGAGATTCAGTAGTTCACTCAAAGCAGGTTTTTGAAAAATTTAGAAAAGTTGGAAGTCTTTTTATAAAATATAAGAGGGAGAATGCCAAAAAAAGGGGAACACGCGAGGGATCTATGGTATTTACTGCTCGCAGACAATTTGACCGCGGGCAAAAGGCATCTGCAAAATCAATAAAGCAACTGGCTGCATGTTTCGTGGTTTGATTAGCAGAAGCTGCAGGTTAGACAGGCCATACCTCCAAACTAAGGATTATGGTGAGCATGCTGATAGGCTCTTGCGCTGCTACAGAGCTGATCATACGGGGTCAACAAAAGGTTGACTAGGCTAGCTAGGTCTATGGGAGGGAGAGACTCTTGAGGAAAAATATAGTGCTATATTTCGAAAGCTGTTTCGGGCCTTCTGGCTTCGACTCAGGAAGGGAGAGGAAAGACGAGAAGGAAAGATTTTGGCAGAAAAAAAGTTATCAATATTTAATTTTTTTATCATTCGGTTTTTCCATTGAAACATAACATTCTATTTTTAGAGTATTTCGGTGTATTGTTTTGGAATTGTACTATTAATGTATGAAAAAAATTGAAATTTTAATTTAAAAGGTATAATTTAAATTCAAGATAGATTAACTTTAAATTATACGATACAAACACAAAGTCAAACAAATATAATCTCAAAATTAGAAATATTTCTAAAATTATAAAATATTATGATAGTAAAATATTGTAAAATAAAATAAAAAATTATGATTTTGAGCCAGAACGGTACCGAGACGTTCTGGCCAAAATTGCCGGAACGGACCGGAATTAAAACCGAAATGAAAACGACGTTGTTTCGTCTGGAGTTTTTTAATGACATGAAATGTTCTGGTCATTCCAGCTGAAATGGAATAGAATTATCGACCCCTAAATAACACGAAATAAAAGATCTTGTTTGGTCCATGCTGCAGTTCTTTCCCATGGTATATTAAATAAAAAAAAGTAATTACTTGCTGATGTATTTTAAAATTGACCGATTTTTGTTGTTAATAATTAGTTTTTTGTTATTGAGTTTTATTGCTCTTTACTCCGCGAAACATTGAATTTTCTCAACGAAGTTTTAACCTGAAAAATAATAAATTTTATTTTTAATTCGACTTCAAATACGTTAATTAACTGCAATCCTAAACAAATTTGAGAATGAGGAACAATAACAAGAACCGGTCAAAGTGAATCATCTAGCAGGTGACACTCTTTTTTTTTAATCTATAATTCGAAAAGAGAAGATAATATATACATATATATGTTCGAAAAGAAAAGATAATATATATATATATATATATATGTACGATTTGAAAAATGCACGTGTAAACACTAATAACTCATGAAAAAGAAATAATAATGAAGCTCCGGCAGATCAAGGAGTGGTGCACAGGAGCTGGGAAATGCACTGAGCATCCAGGATATTAAGACTCCTAAATTAATCACCGTTGGATGCAGGAAGGGCTTGTCTTTGCTGAAGACAGGAATGACAAAAACAAGCTGACCCCCACTCAGTATCTCAGTAGTGGGTCATCCCCGAGTCGCCACATGTTTGCATAGCAGTTGCTGAGTTGGAAATGTATGGGACTGATTGAATTTTAGTATTAACAAACCTATTTTGGGACCAAATGATCATTCTCCAATCATTCCTCACTCTCTTTCTAATCATTCACTGAATATCTATTATTTGCGCTAAAATCATCTCCTGTTTGTCACCTTTCCAGCCGTTCAATGCGGGTTTTTTTAACGAATAACTATTTGTTTTATTTTTTTATCTTTCTTTAGGATTGTTTATATATATATATATATATATATTATCTTGGTTTGTTTAGGAAAAAATATTATTTTAATATATTATAATTAAAAAAAATCATAACTATAATATCAAATATAATGTTAGATGTTGTGTTTGGATGACATGTGCGCTTTGTTTGACATTATTAACTCCATGTGCCAATGTATATATCATAAACTCTCGTTCAGGATTAGAAATCAATAACAATTAAATGATTCATTCCTTGCCTTTCAATTATATCCATGCTTTTAACATAACTATTTATGATCGTTGATGTTCCAAAACATGATTATATAAATAATAGGTTGTCTTGTATTAGAGATAATGATTGGTCAATTTGTTAAAATAATCATATGTCTTATCAAAACACCAAGTTAACAATGAAATCTTGGATAGTATGAATTGATCGTGTATTGGTTATAGACGGGGAGGTATCATATGGTTTATCATGTCTATATCACTTTTGATTTAAGGGATTAGCTAGGATTCAATATTTTTCTGGGTCTCATATGTTGGCCAAATTCATTTGTTTTGGGTTTGACTAATTGTCAAACTTGCAATGTTTTTGATCGAACATGTCTGTTGGATCTATATTACCTTGAGGGTTTGGATGATTGTTATATCCAAGCGCCATGAATCTAACACGTTCACAAGATATCTATCTATCTATCTATATATCTATCTATCTATATATATATATATATTGTATTTTTGGTTTGATATATTTACTTATTTTGGGTTTGACTAATTGTCAAACTTGCAATGTTTTTGATCGAACATGTCTGTTGGATCTATATTACCTTGAGGGTTTGGATGATTGTTATATCCAAGCGCCATGAATCTAACACGTTTGCAAGATATCTATCTATCTATCTATATATATTGTATTTTTGGTTTGATATATTTGCTAGACTTGTGTTGTTTTGGGTTTGACATATTTACGAGAGTCATGTTGTCTTGAGTGTGGTTTATTTTCAAATCCAAGTGTTTTAGGTTATTTTAGGTTTGATTATCAATCAAATTCAAGTGTTTTATACTAGGTACACCTTTCAAACAAATGTTATTTTCAATTGTTTTGTGAAAATTGTTGACTCATTCGTGACCATTTTTGGATGTAATGTCGGGGCTTAATTAACATAACGTCTTCTGTGCATTAAAATCAGGATGGGGTGACTAATTTATAGAAAGAGAGGAGAAAAAGTAGAATTGTTTATGAACAATGTGGCGAATTCCTTTCATTTTAAGAGGAGCAATAGAATTCGCAGCTATCATTTTGTGACAAGAGTTGAGATATACCCCTGTTCTACTACTGGCAGACATGCCTTCGAGATTAACTTAGACTCTCAATTTACATTGAATCCCACACCATTATTGATGATGCTCACCCTGTATTAATAACCGGAGGAATATTGAAACTAGAGAAGTAGCCATGCATGGGCATTCGAAACTCATACCAGGTGTTAGACTAGGAGGAGAATGATTGATATTATTTTTAAAAATATTTTTTATATAGAAATATAATATTTTTTATATTTTAAAATTATTTTCGATACAAGTACATCAAAAAATAAAAATAATTTTTTTTTTGAAACTGTCAAAATTGTGATGACATAAAACATCTTTTATTTGCCCCCTTTGTTTTTGTTGGCCACCTAAACCCTGAATCTGAGGATTCAGTACCCGCTTTCAACTACATGCCAACATTTATTTTGCAACGACCATTGCTTTATCAAGTCCACACACACACACAAAAGCAAAAGGTCTCCTAGCCTTTTCCCCTTCCATGACTCTACTTGTATTTCTTGGGCCACGACGTCTCTGTTTGTATATTATAAATAAAAAATATTTAATTAACAAATTTCTTAACTTTTAAATTAGGCGACAAGTAATTTTACTTCTAACGCCATCAATTCAATTCCATTAATGCATTAAAATCCATACGAAAAATATTGATTGGGAGATTTAGATTCTTCTTGGTATAGCTACGGCTTTTAACTGTGAACTGTAAGGTTTACTTTGATAGCAGCTCTCCGCTACAATACAATAGTATATTTGATATTTTATATATTTTTAATTAAAAAATATCATGTGTCACGCTACAAAACAAGCTCCTCTTTTTTTATAACTTATAATTGTTTTTAAATGTTATTAAATATTTCTTACATTCATGTACGATACCCTTTAAAGACTGAGTGAAAACACGTGTTCCTAGTAGGGTCCACCAGGTCTAAGTTTCAACGGTCATCCGCTGTCATCGATTTCCGAACCACGCCTAGTGGTCAAGCTTCTTCACCAAAACCATTTTCTTTTTTTTTTTGGTAAACGCACATCAAAAATAATAAAAAAACAACGGATTAACAAATGCAACAAAATAATTAAACGATAGATAAAAACTGTGATCTTTTGCGGTGACACAACGGGGAACCACTCTTCTGTAAACATGAAAATATATATAATTCCAAACATGCCTTTTTACGAGTATTTGTTTTTGAAAAAAATATTTTTAGATCATTTTAATATATTGATGTAAAAAATAATTTTTTAAAAAATAAAAATATTGACTAAACACGGTTTAATCTAAAATTTAACAGCAAAACCGGGGTGAAACCTATTGGAAAGTATAACAGCTGCTGGGTGCGAGTTTGCTGTCCACACGCACTAATGAATGACTGCACTTCGTTGTAGAAAACAATGGCCCTCGTTGACAAAGTAATTTGTTGGTGGAATAATTTCGTATCATCCATTGGAACTGCACGACATTACCTCGAAGGTGGCATCAAGGAAGATAGCGAAAAAGAAAGAGAGGGACACAACACCTATCTATCTCTCAAGTTTCATGAACTTCCATGATCGTGTAATGATAATTTTAATTAGATAAAGGAGCATCTAGAATGGACTTTCTTTTAATCAAACCACAAAACAACAATATTTATGATATGGGATTTTTCGCTATTGTGAGGCTCGAAGCACTTCGCATCTAGGAGATGCTGCGCCATTGACTCGAGCATGGTTGTGTCCAAGCATATTTGCAATAAGAAATATCAGTTTTTTTTTATTAATATATATGTCTGTATTAGTATATATCTCGATTAATCTTATAGTTCATGAAATTAACAATTATATAAGATTTTAGTAATTATCGTATTAATAAAGACTCAAATATAAGATCTTAAAAAAACAAACTCCATGTTTCAATTTCTTACCACGAATTAGATAGATGAAATATCACAGTTTTTTGTATAGCGGTGAGTGTAGTACTAGGAGAGCGGTGCATAAATTATTAATGTGATTGGACCGACTGACCTCGTGGATTTTGTGGAATCCAATGTCCTTGTTTGCTTGTTTTTTATCAATGTTTTCATACACCTTCTAAATGGACAGACTCCAAGAAAGCTACCACTTTATAAATTGCTTTTTCTAATCCATTTACGTGTTTTTGTCATTCTCTATTAACTTAAATGTTAAATCAGAGTGATTCAACACCTTCCCCGACCATGTTCATTTTTCCGGCAAGAAAAATAAGGATTTTCCTAACATCCGAGATTCCACGGCTGATAGTTTAACTGGACGGTGCATTCGTTTGTTTTTGTCTGTCTTGAGATCTCAGGGGCTTGCTTTCTTTTTTCTTTGTAGTTGTGCTAGAAGCCTTAATTGTTAACCCATATAGGATTTTTTTATCCTCTCTTCGATTTTGCTTCTTTATGTGAGGGCCAGCGATATAAATCATTTGAATGGGATCCCACGTGCTAGAGAAATTATGGTATGAATTTGATAATAGGAGCATGGTGCTATCGCATGAAGCGGGCATGGATGATAATTTCTTAACGAGCACATGAACATATAATTAATCTATTAAATGTTATGATTCCCTTGCAAAAGCCTGTTCGACAAGGGTTGGTGATATACAAGACACTTATAATTTTTTTGATAATTGAAGTCGAACTGCCGCTAGCTAGTTTTATACCATGAAAACTTGTCAATATATATATTCAAGCTGTCATGATCATAATTTTTCTTTTTTCATTTAGGTCTACAAAAATATGTTTTTCAGGAGTAAGTTTCCACGCATAAAAAAAGTTATTAGTCAAAGCATTCTCTTAATATAAAACCCACGTATCAACCATGATTTTAATTTTCAGCTTTTGAAAGCTTGGACCGTCGTTTAATGAGTACAAATAATTAGGAAAACTAACATTTTACGAGGAGGGATATCCTTCGCGCCTGTTTTCTTTCGATAAAACCCAAACATCAAGTCTTTTTCTCAAGCTTGAAATTCCAAAATCACACTGTGCGAAGAGGTGTTTTTATTTTCCCACCATTGTTACATGGAGCATAAAATTTTAAAAGTTAATTAGACTTTGTAAATAATTATTTTTGTAAGATAATACTGGATGTGTAGATAAGATTGAACTAGATGAAGAGTGCTTAATTCGAGAAAAATGAAATAAAAATAAGAAAAGAAACGAGTTTAAGTGGTGTCTTCTCTGTACACCAAACACCATTGCATGTTTAACATGTTACTCGCAAGATGTTGCCCGCATATTTTTGCTAGAAAGTACCAAATAAATTTTCATTTCTTGACGCCATGCATGGACATGTTTGCTCTGCGTGCCTGCTGGCTTATTAAATTTTCATGTTTTTTTATTTATTTTCTTAATATGAAGTTGTTTTTATTATTATTTTAATGTGTTTATATAAAAACTTTATTTTAATATATGTATAAATAAAAAAACAATATTTAACAAGCAAACATCGTATAACTCCACCCTGTTTGCTCATGACAAAAGCCTGGCAGGACCAATCGAGGCAGTAAAAAAAAAAAATTCGATATTGTGGGTGGGGAGGTGTTCATCAATAGAAAACAAAAATCTGAAGGAATAAAAAAGCTGTGATCAAGTAGTCGAAGATGATAGGAAAAGAGAGCAAGTTGCACTAAAATCTGCTAAAATTGCTGTCACTCTGTACGGTGGTAGCATGGGTATGTGCACTCAGCAGTGAGCGTAGGGAAACTGTTCAAATTTAAATTTAAAATTAAAATAATAATGTACCGCATAAAAAATGTCTACTAAAAATCAATCTATTTAATAAACTAAGTCGACAAAGCCAATCAGAGAAGATACAGACTCGGGCGGCTGACACATCGTTCAATAAATATTGCTAAAGACACACACCAATTCCGGCTGGCCCATGAATCGAGGCCCATTTCTTTAATGAGTTACCATGGAGCCCCCACTCACCTTCTTCCACTTTGTTTTTTAATTGTTCATGCTGTTTGGTCGCTGCCTCTATTTTAGACTTCTTCTGAATAATTATAACAAGTAGCATAGGCTGTTCAAAGCCGTGTACTTATTGTTTTTTTATATAAAAAAAATCAAATATTTATTAAAATATGTTTTAATATTATATATTAAAAAAATTCAAAAATATATAAAAATAATTTAAAAAACCCTCTAAACCTCTACTCAGTAAAAAAAAAGAAAAAAAAAGAGTACAATATATGATTAATACGGCAGCAACTCATAACGGAAGCCTGTCGGCTGTCAAGAAATACCACTCATTGTTGATTTATGAGAGCACCTAGAGATGATCGGGAGCTATAAAGGAGAACGGGAGAAAAGTCTACGGATGTTTTAACTTAACCACAAGATTTTTGCACAAATATTTAATGCAGGAGGAGGAGGAGGCCTTAGAAAAAAAATAACAGAAGAAAACATTTCGGTGTTTAAGAGTTTTGTGATTGTTTTTTAAAATATTTTTTTTTATTTGTAAATGCGTAGAAATAAAAATAAAATCTAGTATTAGTATATTAAAATAATAATTTTTAAAAAAACAATCACTTTAGTTTCTTGGATTCTTCAAATGAGAAACGTCAAATCCTCTTTTGTTTTTTACAACGTTCATATAATTACCTAATTATATCCTCAATTATTTAGCAGATAAACAGTAATTTTGCAAAGCTATCATTGGCATTAATAAATTAAAATTACCTGAAAAATTAAGAAAAAGATATTTTTTCTATGGAAACAAAATGATCATGCGTTTCCCTGAAACATGCTCTGCACACAAGCAGGCAGACAAAAACAACCGTACTAATTCACTGCCATAAGAAATTATTTAACCAACCACACTCAAAATACATGCATCTATAAATGCAAGCGACGTTTCAAGGAAATAAAAACCTCTCTCTCTCCCTCTCCCTCTCTCCTGATTAAGCATTAAATCACGATTACAAGAAAAACATGACCTTTAACCCGGCAATTAGAATTCACTGCCAAAAAATGACTTGAAAGGTCATCTCTCAGGCTCCATGCATGGCTTGAGGCCAGCTAAGAAAACACTGGCTTCCCATGGTCAAAATTAGCAAAAATACTAAAAACATCGGTTAAAATGGCCCCTGAAGCATGCACTGAGCCAGCGCGTGGTGTAACGGCAATTAGATCCTCAAATGACAAAAACAACCCAGGAAGGTGAGGCCTCAGTAACCGTAGTTTAGCGCTTTGAAGTATAGTAATTAAGGGTCATTAAAAGGGTTTTTTTAAACAGAGTAAGTATTCTTAGTCAAAGGCAAGACTGAACTAAGTGTCTGATCTCACGTGACTTACAATCTTCAATTCCGAAAAGAAATCTTTCTTTAGCCGAGTCAGCAGGGAGAAGCGCATCCTCCCATTGGACGAGCACTCTTTACCGGGTCCACCTATCCACGTGTAGGAGCCTTGCGTGCCCTTTTATGCGGCGCCTCGTTACAAATATCTTGCCTTCTCAACCGGGTTCTTCCGACCGGTCGTTCCGTCAGAGTCTCATTAATGATTAAACTCGCCCTCCTCTTCTTTTTGGAAGTAGAAACAAATGACACGAATCTTAATTTAGTCCCTGGATTTAAAGATATCTTGAATCAAGTTTTCAAACACCTTTACCCCACCTCAAAAGCTTTGGGCTTTTATTTATTTATTTCCAATAAATTTCTAATTTAAAAATTCATTTTTGGTTTTTGAAAGATGATTAAATAGCTAAACTGACATTATGTTGAATTATATTTTTGAATATTATTTGCATTAAAGGTATTTTTAAATATACATATGAGTCAATATATTTTATACTCATAGTCACAAAAAAATACACTTACCAGGAACAAGTCTTTTGTCTTAAATATAATTTTAAAAGATTTAAAAATATTTTTTTATTAATTTTCTTGATCTATATTTGTTAAAAACATTTTATCCATATATTTTGTCTATTCATTTTATATAATTTGTTTTTGAAGAATTTATAGTGGAAGCCATTTGAAAATATTTGCAAGCTATAGAAATTCAGTAGAGACACAGAAATCATAAGACCGAGTTGAAAGTTACTTTATAAATCAAGGACTAAATGAGACGTGTACCCAAAAAAAAACTTTGGAAATTAGATGTTAAAATATCAAATGAGGATACTGAACCGGGTTTAAGGGTATTACGGCTTACTTGGGATTCTATAAAATGGATTGTTTTGGTATCCGCCCACAAACTCAACTGTGTTGTGTCTCCGCTCTCTCTCTCACTCACTCTCCTGTTACTGAAATCCTCTCATTTCCTTTCTAGTACCAAGAAAAACACTCGGTATTCGTTTGATTCTTTACCAAAAGCTTCTCTTCGCTTCTTTATCGGAGTAAGTGTGCGGAAAAGCAGTTTGTGTCTGTCAAGCAACGGTGGTGGCGGCACAAGAAGGCTGTGTTGGTGGTGGTGATTCCAAACATTTTACGCCTTTATTCCCTTCCTTTTTTTTTCTCCGGTAAAGCAATGGCCTTTCTTTAAAAAAAAACTCGCTTTTGCCACTTTGTATTCCTGCCATAGTTCTTGGTGTCTCCTCAGTCCTCACTGACCATATCTTCACGTCTCCGTACTCGTATATCAACCCGGTTCCTTGTCTTTAGATCATCTTGTTCCCTTTTCTTCCCTGGACTTTCCTTGAAATTTCTCGTCCTTTAATGACCCCAACAGGGTCTCTTTATATTCACCTCCTACCTCTCTTTCTCTTTATTCTCCTCGTGTCCAGTCTCGAAAGAATCTCTCTCTTCTTTTGAGTCTTTCTAATATATCTATACCCCCGTCCTTCACTATATGCTCTCAGCTTCGTTTTCAATGCGAATCTGATAGTAACCACTCGAGAAAAGGAGTAACCCCGCAAGAAAATGGATCATCCAGTCAAGTTTAGTGAGCATAGAAACCAGACCAGACTTTCAATCTCATTTTTTTCTAACCCGGTCCAGTACTCAAAACCACCAAAAATTGTACGGATATCAGTAACAGACACTTACGCAACTGACTCTTCAAGTGATGAAGAAAACGAGGTGGCAACAGTCTCTTCCCATCAACGAAATGTCACAAGGGTTAAAAAGTTTGTCAATGAAATCTCTATTGAGCCATCACCACCACCACAACCGTCGTCACCAAGAAGTGCTGACGGTGTCCTCAGCGACACGGTTTTGAGGAGCAGACCGTCGAAGATTACTAGGAAGAAGGCTGCCGTTGGTGGGTCTCGGACGAGACGTCTGCAGGTAAAGGCAACGGCCAATGCAGCGGCGGGGAAAAAATTCAGAGGGGTGAGACAAAGGCCGTGGGGGAAATGGGCGGCTGAGATAAGAGATCCTTTGAGACGTGTACGACTATGGTTGGGCACTTATGAAACTGCTGAAGAAGCTGCCATGGTGTATGACAACGCGGCTATTCAGCTGCGTGGACCCGACGCGCTCACCAACTTTATCACTCCTCCGGCCAGGTGTTCGCCGGTGGCAGCCACCTCCGGGTACATCTCCGGTGACGAGTCAAATAGTAACTGTAATATTAACAATGACCGTGTTGTTAATGTGAGCTCTCCAATTTCAGTGCTCCGGTTTGGTGAAGAGGCCGAGACTCGGAGTGTCAGCTCAAGTAGAGAAGTCCGAGGTGCCGGAAATGAAGCTCGGGAAGTAAAAGAAGGCTCCTGTATATCGGAGAACCTGTCCGATTTTTCGGAGTCTAACTCTTCGATCGATAGTCTGTTTCCTCCCACAGCTGACATTTGTGAACTTCGGAGTTCAATGAGGGGTATTTTCGAGGAAACAAGTTTTGCTGATGGAGGGTTCTTAAAAGATGATGATTTCAGTGACATGGATTTGGATTTCGGGTTTCCCGATGGAGGGTTCGGTTTATCAAGTTGGAACGTGAAAGACCATTTCCAAGATATTGGTGATCTGTTCGGGTCGGATTCTCTTTTAGCTTTTTGAAGATAAATGATGATACTGTGGTGATGAACAACAGTTCTCGTATCGGCAATGCTTGTTTTGTGGCATTGTCAATTTTGTTTCGGCGAGAAGCAAATATCGGTCGTGTTTTTCCTGATTGGTAGTACCAATTTTGTGTGTTTTTTTATTCGTGTTTTTTTTTTATCTTTTCTGTGAGAGGTAATTATGTGAAATATGAGTATTAGTAATATAAAAAAAATTAATCTTCGTCACAGTAACTGTGACGGTAGAGATTGGCAACGTGTGCTTTTCCGGTGTTCTATCCTCTATCCTCTGTAAAGGCTTGACAATGAAACCAGTGGAAGACAAACTTCACACACACAAAAATGAAATATTGAGGGATGCAATTGAAAAGGTAATTCAATTAAGAAAATGATTTAAAATATTAAGGGATGCAATTCATAAAAATATCCAATTAAAAAAATGATTTAAAAAATTGAAGGATGTAATTGAAAAGATAATTCAATTGATAGAAAAAGTTTGAAAACATCAAAATAAAAGGAATGAAAAGCAGACATGGAACCTTAGAAAACCAAATGAGGATTAAATTGAAAGAAAATCCTAGCTGTATGGATAGTCTAAATTATACAAGCATTTTTTTTATTAAAAAAAAACATGGACCAAGTCTAAAATAAATAAATCAAGTGATTGTTTTGAAAATATGTAACTCGACATGTTTTTTGCCACACGTGCTACCTGTAAATAGAGACAATGTCATGGGGATTAAAACACTATTATTGAAGTTTTGTATAAAAAGAGATAATACAATAATAACTCCGATGGAAAAAATATATTTACAATTTAATTGAAAAAATAAAACATAATAATCCTAGCACGAGAGATTCCAATGAAGCTTCACACTCATGTCATCTTTCGCTGTAATTTAATTGAAATCTCCATGTTCTTGTAACAATCATACGAAGAACAAGTACACACAAAAAGCTTAAATAGCCACATACTATCTTTTCTGATTATCATGAAGTATGGTTGCAGTAGCTTTTTAAAATATTTATTGTGTCGAAATACATAAAAATAATTTTTTTTTATTTTTTAAAAATCATTTTTAAAATCAGCACATCAAAATGATATAAAACAAAAAAATATATATTCATTTAAAATGATTTTTTTTTCAGATTTCAGCAAAAAACCGGTAGTATCGCAATGACAAACGGGCACCTAGGTTGCAAGCTGAATCTAGAAAAATTATTTGATATTAAACCTTAACTTATCTTGATATGATTTCTTTTAGTTATGATTTGAAATTAATCCCGCAAGAGTTATGCTAACATGATCTAATTAGCTTTGATGGTTTAAGAAGACCAATAAATTTTGGGTTAAGAAAACCCAATGTGATTTATTTCTTGAATATTAAAAAAATAACATTAAATTTCTCGAAAAGCCAGCGGTCTCAATTGGAATTTTTATTCAACCGTTCAATTTCCCTAGACATGTCAAGTGAGAATTTTGAAAAATGAAAAATGGTAAACTAGGAAGAACAATGCATCATCTGCAGAAGCGTGTGTTTCGATTTGATACCTGGAGGATCATGTTTGCTGTCCCTGACAAGATCCTTGATATAGGATTTGTCAAAATTTGACGGTGTAGATTTTGTAAGACACGGAAGGCAGGTGTTGCCGTTTACTGCAGCTACGGCCTACCACCTAGCTCACAGAATAGAATGGCTCTGGTCAATGGAGGCAAGTGGTGGTTTCCATAATTATTATTTTTATATTTTTTCCAACTGCTGTATCAGACTTCCTCTTCACTGTTTTTTTTTAATGTTTATTTTTTTGTTGCAAAACAAACATCCAATTTCTTTAAATTTATTGGCTCAGGACAAATTGAAAGATAGCGACCAGCTTAGAAAAGACACCGAAAACATAGAGTCTGTTTAAAGCTGGCGTTACAGATACACTCCAACCCCTCAATTTATAAAACTAGACTTTTTTCTGGTCCCTTATACTTTTATAAATTGAATTTCTAGCACGTAATTTTATTTTTATTATTTTTAAGTCCCTAGTTTTGAAAAGATAGATTTTTTGTTGGCTTATAGCACAGAGAGAAAAGGTTGCCATTTTCGCATATTTCAAGCAGTAAATTAGTTTTTCATTGGTTTTAACAAGTTATGTTTGATGTAAAGAGTTGGATAGTAGCCCATTCAAACCTTGATATTACCTCATAAAATAGATAAAGGTCAAGCTCAAAGCCTAGTAATACACTAAAATCCCTTGGCATTTCTCTATAGCAATGAACAATGAATGTCAAGGCATTATACACTTTATTCCTTCAACATCAGGTCCTTCAACATCAAACTTAGCGATTATTAGACTTCATAGTTTATTTTGATTTATTTTATATGAAGTTATATCTTACTTGAGTGTAATAAGTTAAATCGAGTTGAATCAGAGTTGAATCAGGTTGTTATTTTTAATTCAATAAACTACTATGCTGTCCAAGTATGCCCGCACATATATAAAACCTAGACAAACTTGTAGTATTAGAGCAAAACTAATCATAAACAGCTCGTCAGTGATGCTTTGGTTATCTGGGCTCAACCACAAATGGACCGCTGTATAGTCTGCGGGGAGTAATTCAACGTATGGGCTAATCAATCATCACTCCTATTGGACCAACCCACAAAGGAAGAAAGCAGGATAATTAGGTCTAATTAATCGGGTTTATGCTCAATCTCCAAGAACCCCAGAAGATATTTATCCAAGAAAAAAAAACTCCAGAAGAAAGGATCAATAATATCCCGTGGTCCCGATTTCACTAGCTGGAGTTGCCGGGAAAGCCTCCAGATTCTGGCAATTTGACTGCACACCTCTGCAGTGCAGAAAAACTCCTCTGATCCACTACACAGCCTCACACAAAAGCAAACAATATCACACCAGCAAATATACCTCATACGAAGGCGTGTCTCGTACCTGACCATGCCTCCAGCGAGAAGACAAAAGCACTCCTATGAGCCGCGGTTGTCTCTTTTGATCTGTGACAATATTGCCCACCAATCCAGCCCTACCCATGTTGCTCATCGATTTAAATACAAGGCATGTAAAACGGAGCCGCATTGAAGGCTGAACAGGGCTGTCACTTTCTGGGAGATTTTGTCTAAATTGCAGTGCCCTGCTTCTGGCTTTATCTGGACTGTATATATGGCCACTTGCACAGGCTAAGCTAAAACCGGGATTTTTCTGAGCTCTAATCCCTAATGACGACAGTAATGGGAGTCGTGTTGCTAGCTCCTGAATTAAAATCTTTCCCCCCTCCCTCCGAGTCATGCACGCTGCATGATTATTTTAACCAGACAACTAGCCTCCCGCAGGCTTTTCAACAAAGATTTCTGCTATCCTTTGATGTGGATACCTGTGGCAACACATGTTTGTTTAACATGGTATTAATTTTGATCGGTCACGAGTTCAAATAACAACGCATACAAATCAATTTTCAGGAGAAACTGGTCCCGGTTGGGATTTAAATCCAAGAATTAAACGATCTAATAACATGATGAGTGTTCTTCCAAATGAGAGGATAATTGATCGGTCCATAATTTTCATGTCTTGGTTTTTTGTTGCATGTAACATCACTGTCATTTATCAATGCCCAAGCAAATCCATGTCACGAACATTGCAGACCAAGTTGCACCAAGCCATCCACCATTCCAGAACGGGATCCAGCCACGTCAAGATTTGCTGGGAACATAACAACACTCTTGCCGCTTTCTTTTTTATCAAGAAATAATCACGTCACAAATGGACTTATAATTTCCTCTACCGCCTCTTTGAACACGTAGGAGGTCATGGCAAAGTGGCCACACAAATTAAAACCAGAAATGTTTATCAGTCCGCACAGATATGGCAACAAATACGTCCAAGACTTTGCAGATTCATTCAAAAAGAAAACAATCTATGGGGATCTTCTTTGTTATTATTCTCCAGGAACCCAGTTCATCATGGACGTACACGTCGTGTCAGGTTAACGGTTTTGTTTCGTGTACCACCTCGTTCAGTGCAAGTGCTGCAACTAGACCCTCTCTTGGCCCCATGGCTCACACTGAATCCAGCTAATTCATCACTGTTTTCAGGGTACAGTTTTGAATTGTGGTCCTTCTCCGGCCAGAGTCTACCATTTGTGTGCTGATCTGGAGCCTCCGTTTTGGATAAGAGCAACCTTTCTGTCCCTTTTACTAGCTCATCGGATCTGGGCTGCCCGGTAATCATTCCTTTCTTTGATCGCAGCCACATGCTAGATGGTGTTTCAGCAGCTTGCAGGGTCCAAAATACATTATAGACCGTCTATATTTTCTGTGGTGAAAATAATAGATAGAATGATTACACATTTGACAAGGAACATTGCGCGCGCGCGCGCGCGTGTGAAAGAGATAATGCCACAGCTATGATAAAACCGACCCTCTAGTTCCTTTGATTTTATCTGTTTTTTTTCAGTTTATTTTTATTATTATTATTTGAACAGATTTTCTATAGATTTATGGACAGATTATCCTTGATTTACTTAACTAGAATACATTGAAAAAACATTATCCAATCTACAGCAAGAAATAACTAAGCAGATATTTTTATTAGTTGAATTAACGCTGTCCACATTCCACGTATGATTTTTTTTTATTTTCTGGTTTAGGTTAACTAAGTCATCGTATAGTTAGGACTTAGGAGACTGACAAGAGTAGTTTACCTTAAACAATGAGCTTCAATGGCCTGCTGCTGAGCTCTGTAAATTGATTTTGATTCTGGGCCCCATTCGGTACCCCCCTCCACGATAAAATCACTATTGCTCATGAGATTTTGTACACCCTTCTAAGATTTGGGTGCAAGAGGGCAAAATGCTGTCAGTGATTGTGATGAACCAGATCGGTGGACCGCATAGTTTTTTTTATTTTATTTAAAAAAAAATGTAAAACAGAGATTCTCAAATGATTGTTATCTTTTTAAAGAAGTCATAAATATTCAATATTTAGATTGATAACTTGAAGTCAGAATTTAATCATCGATCAATCTCAAAGTATAATTATATTTTAAAATTAATTTTTAAATCCAACCGAAAAATTTAATTAAATATAAGAAGAAGTTAATTATATTTTAAATGGATTAAATTAGTTTTATTAAGTAAAAAAACAGCACGAGCCGTTAGAGCAAGAACCTGAGAAGTAAATTGAATAAAATATCATGAATTAAGCGTCTCATGCACATAAGCAATTAATTAATTCTATCCAATTTAAGGATTATCTTTTAAAAGAAATAATAAAAAACAAAAAATAAAAATATGTAAGACAGTTCAATAAAATAAAATAAAAAAAGAATGTAGAATGCTTGTCAAAAAAAGATCTTAATTTCCAATTAAATAAACACTGAATAATAAAATTAATAAAATAATAATTAAAGATAATAGTTATTTCAATGTGAGTTTATACATGAAATTACAAAGATAAAAAAACGCCTCCTCTATGACGACCTTGTGATTTTTATTTTTTATTTTTAAGGGAATTAAAATCAGGTTATTGTGATCAATCTTGAAATGTTCAAATGGTACAAGACAATTTCACGCTAAAGTATTAGCTTTTATAAGAGTCATTATTATCTGAAAGGCAAGAAAGTCCGTTTCACGATGCATTGAACCTGAGGGAACCATCTGGTTCAGGTCCTTTTTTTTCTTCAATTTTTTATAAATAAATTCCCAGGGCGAGGTGGTCACGTGAAATGTGTATTGGGGATAATGTTTACTCACAGAAAATGTGGGTTCCCGTCCAGACCTGGTTGGTTGCAAGAGTGAAAATGAATTGAAAAATAGAAGAGCCCGGATATGATTACTCATGTATTGTGGTTGGAAAAGTAGGCAGGTAGGTCCAGGTTTGTTAAATTCTCCTGCCGACATCTAATTTGACTGACAGGTTTTTTTTATTAATGTTATTGATCGGTTAGTTTAATTTATTTATATATATCTTAGCTAATTTTATGAATTCTAAAATTAATAATCATATATTATACAAGTAATTATAGGACTCAAACATGAAATTATAAAGAAAACAAATATATTAATCATAAAATAATTACCACATTTTTATTTTTGTTTTTGAGATAGAGCCGACAGGGAGAGGTTATGATGATGAAAGAGAGATATCCAAGTGGAAGGATTATTTAGTGTTGTTTTTATATTAAAAAAATATTTTTATCAATAAATTCAATTTAATTTTTTTGAATGAGCCCGCATCTCAAGCACGCTCTTCTTGTGCCGCCTTCAACAACGTACCCATACCTCTCGAATTTCATGAATTCCACAATTATGATGTCTCCACCAACCATTCTAGCATTTCCTTTTTTTTTTTGGTGAAGAATGTTTTCACTCATGATCTGTAGTCTGTTTGAGGCTGCTTTTTGTCGATTTGGATGGAACTCGGGGTTGTATTTCGTATTAGTGACTCGGATTATGGGATAGTTGTAAACACTTTTAAATTTTTTATGAATCTCAATTTAAAAATCTTTTAAAATTAAAAGATAAAAATGAAAACAAATAAATAATTTTTAAAAAAGGTAAAAAGCAATAAAATAAATAGTAAATAAATTTGACATGAAAATAAAATGATGTGAGAGCCTGGGGTCAATATGAGCGTCAATATGAGTTAGCAGTGAAAATCCACATTTTGATGTGCGAGACTAGACTCAAAGTTGTCAATTTTGTTCTATTCCGTTGAAAAACCGAGATAAAACGATATTGTTTTCATCTCAATTTTAATTTCAGTTTATTCCAGAAATTCCAGCCAAATTCTTGAAAACCTAGTATCGTGAAAACATTGTCAACTCCATACCGTAATATGATTTGATTTAATTATACGATGAAAAAAATAGCAATAGTAAATCTAAAGCGAAAAAGAAAGTCTGCTAAAAACAATAAGTTGGATTTCTAGATAATTCAAGGTTAAATGATGAAATAATTTTTTTAAAATAATAATGATAAAATTTTATAATCAATCTGAGGTTGAACCATCCCTGTAAAAAGTTGAACATTGTTAAATTACCAAATTACCCTGGGAGTTTATTAGCCAATAACCACGACAACTTGATGAAATGACAAAAAGATCCCAGACGCAAGCCTAAAAACATGAGTTCAAATGTAATTTCATAATTTTGATTTTCAAAATCAAACTGAAAATTCAAAAAAACCCTTTTAAAAAAGACATAGTAAATGATTTTTTCTCTTAAGATATATCTAGTATTTTTACTCTGCACGTAGAATATAAATGATTGATTGATATACCTCCTGTTATTTTGTTGATGATAAATTAGAAAATACTGTATTACATGTTAAACCAAGTAACGTGGTTTTGTTTTGTTTTGTTTTTAAAAAAAATCATCTCATGGTGTGCATTCTTAGGCAAATATCAGTGTGAATCATTGAGCTCCGAGCAGTCCCGTTATGAATCAATTTATTATATACGATTGGTGGGCCTATGGGTGGATTTTTTTTGTTATGTTGTTAGCAGCCTGAGGGCCATAGAAAAAGCCCATGATGAAACACCATTGATTTTCTTAGTTGGAATCAAACTTCCTGGCCCAAAAAGGAAAATCTAAACCGGGCCTCTGCAACCTGTTTTCTGTGACTGTCGATAAATAAGTTTTCTTTTTAATTTTCTTTAGAACGGAACAGGTTGCCACGTCCACAACGAGGAAAAAAAATATCTTGCGCGAAACGTCGTTGTGGTCTTCAGAACTATATCTTACATATGAAGCCATGAACTAGCTGGCTGCAATTTTTTATTTTTTAATAAAACCACCTTCAAAGTTCAAATAAGTGCTCAGCCTGAAACTCCAAGAAACTATCTACAGATAAACATTGATATGCCTTTGGCACAACTCTTCCCAAGTAAACTCTTGTCAATCTAAACTTACATGGCTGCACTGATGTTGCTCTGGAGCTCTGTAGCTCGAGGTTCGTAGGGTTATGCATTTTGCTTATTATCAATAAATGACACGAGGCTGCGCTGAAACTCCTCTTCTGCACATGATCGATCCAAAACTAGTTGACGGTGGCTAAATTGACTAGATTATGAGTAGAGCTTATGAGAGGTACACGCACTCATTTTTCCGATCACCACATACGATCGTTCCATTATTCACAAATGTGAAATAGTAAGGAAGTGTTAGAGAATAATATAGATCATATTACAAGCCTCACCAAGCTTGAGTTTTTAAGTGAGATAGTTCTTTAACATGGTATGAGGACCTTGTTGACCCAACAGTCACGAGTTCAAATCTCACCACCCCGTTCTATTTGATAATAATTAAACACAAGGTGATGTAGACCTATGCAAGTTTCTGTTGTAATAAAATGAACTATAAGGAACAAAAACAATTAAACTTGAGGTGTGCTTAGCACTATCCTTAAGGATATTTCCCCAATAATGAGGTACCCTCCAGGATTCAACAAGTTCTTCCTCAAAGAAAGAGGAGAACACAATAAACAACTTAGAAATAAGAAGAACCCATCAAATGAGAGGAAGAAGAGAATTAGTTTTTGGGATGCCTTTGTTTGAAAAAGTTGCATGATATTTATAGATAACCATATGTCACATCTAATTTAATTATGAAATTAAATTATCAGTTACAATAATTTAAAATATGTCCGTTACAAAATTAAATTATGGTCCGTTACAAAATTAAATTATAGTTTAAAATATATCAGTTACAAAATTAAATTATAGTAACATTTATATTTGTAACTCTTAAAAAATAAATTTTCAATGGTTACAAATTTATCAAGTATTTTATCATTGTAGGATAGTCTTTTGAAATATCTATTATAATTTTTACAACAATCCCCCACATATTTCAAAAGACTTTTAAAATTAATAATAATAATAATAAATACGTAAATAAATTTGTTGGATCTCTTTCACAAATGAGTGTAATGCATCTAACCTAGTGTCTTTTGGACTATGAACTAGGTTATAGAAAGTATGAGATTTAACTTACAGAATTATTGATGAAATATGTAATTTCTATTAACGCAATAATTCTCATTGTAAGTCAAATATCTCACCATCACATTATACCCCCACAATTCTTTGTTGTTTGACTCGGTTTTGCGCTTTTAATCGACTATGCGCGTGCCTGGTTATTCATGAGTGCTTTAAAGATTTTGCTAATATCTTATGTGAGCGGCTCCACTCCACACTCATATAGGTGTTTCCATCAAGTGTTCATTGTATTTTGAACACTATCCATAAGGAATATAGAACTCATTAAGAACTTTATAATTCATCCTCTCCTTGATTTACAGACTAGCACTATTCTCACATCATAGATAAAGGACTTTTTATAGTGTTGTAAAATCATAAATAACTTTGTTGTTACCCATATGAACCTAATTCATGGGATTTCCAATATCATAGGTCGGGTTACCATTATTTGGATTTCTTACTTTAGCATTAGTCCTATTCCTCTCGATGTTTCTAATATCATCTTTCTACCAAGTGGTTTAGTTCGAGGATTGACCAAATTCTTTTCTGACTTGACATAATATATTGAAATAACTTCATCTTTTAACAGCTATTTTACTACATCATGTCTTAATCGAATATGTCAATTTTTACCATTGAAAGATTTATTCTTTGCAATGGATATTGCCGCTTGACAATCACAATGCATGGATATAGAAGGTGTTGGTTTTATTCCCAATGGAATTTCAATTAAAATAAAAATTCTCAACCAATCAGCTTCAAATCCTGCTAAGTCTAGTGCTCTAAATTCTAACTCCATGGTGGATCGAGTAATTAAACTTTGTTTGGAAGATTTCCAAGATACTACACCACCACCTAGAGTAAAAATATAGCCACTACTGGATTTAAGTGTGATATCATTTAAATCTGATAAGATTATAATGACACTTTAATCCCAAATTTTCCCAAAAAAGCTACAGAGACCAAATTTGCTCATATATACAATACCTCATTCAAAGCCAACGTCTTCCCCAAAGTCTATATCAAAAAGTCTGTCTTTTTCAAGAACATTTGTTGTCCTTGAATCTCCAAGGTACCACTTCTTCTCCATCCTTAAAAAATATAAAAGTGGAGAAGAATTTTTTATTTTCACATATGTGCCTAGTAGCAGTGAAGCCTACCACCCAATTTTTCTCATTAGTCACCATATTGACTTGAGAAACAACCACAACAAGGATGTCTTCTCCTTCAACAATGTTGACCATAGTTTTAGGAGGATTATTGTTTCTCTTTCAATTTCGGCATTGAGGTGCATGGTGGCCAAGTTACCACACACAAAACAATTTCTCTTTTTCTTAAAATTGTTGGTTTTGAGTTTGAACACGGTGATACTATTACTATTGGACTTAAAATTTTAAATTTATTCTCATACCTTTTTGATGTGAAATCTCTTAAACCACTTTGTTATCTCCTTTTTCATAGCAGACTTGCACTTCCTTTCTATTAAAAGGACGGAATAAAGGAGGGACGACAATTGCAATGGCAACAACAATAACAACGGTGAGGGCAGGGGCATTGTTCACAACGGTGTTTTTGTCCATGTTAAAAAAAAGGATTATCCTTAAGATTGTTGTAATAAAATGAACTACAAGGAACAAAAACAATTAAACTTGAGGCGTGCTTAGCACTCGTCCTAAGGATATTTCCCAACAATAAGATACCCTTCAGGATTCAACAAGTTCCTCAAACAAAGAAGGGAATACAAAAAACAGTTTAGAAATAAGAAGAGTCCAGCAAATGAGAGAAAGAAAAGAATTAGTTTTTGGGATGTCTTTGTTTGAAAAAGTTTCATGGTATTTATAGATAATCATAATGTAACGGTCACATCTAATTTAATTATGAGATTAAATTAACAGTTACAATAATTTAAAATATATTCGTTATAAAATTAAATTATGGTCCGTTACAAAATTAAATTATGGTTTAAAATATATTCGTTACAAAATTAAATTATAGTAACATTTATATTTGTAACTCTTAAAAAATAAATTTTCAATGGTTACAAATTTATCAAGTATTTTATCATTGTAGGATAGTCTTTTGAAATATCTATTATAATTTTTACAACAGTTTCAAGCCCAAAAAGCTTTCACTTGAAGGGGTGTGTTAGAGAATAATATAAATCATATTATGAAATCACCTACAAGCTTAAAGTTTTAGGTGAGATTGGTTCTTTAACGTGAAACATTTCCAAAATAGAGAAATGATAAAGGGCAACAAGCTGAAACATATTTGGGGGTAAATGGGAGCGAAGGCAGAAGAGGATCAAGGCTGCCTCCGAACAAGTTGATAGCAATAACCACTAATCCCAACAACTACAAATTCGTCACAAATCAGAAACACGGCATTCACACAAAGCAAGACCCTTGATCACAGACGAAAATAAAAAAATACATGCACGTCATTCCCTCACATCACTCCCATAATCTAACCCAAACCTCCCTATCTCTATCTCGTTCTCCGAAGTTTAACCAATTCAGAAGCTGTGTGATAAGTCTGCCGCGTGAATGAGGTATGTGAGCACTAGTGCCACCAACATCAGCACGTATGCAATGCCCTGGTCAATTGATGTCCCTGATAACAGAAAAAAAGATGAAGAAAAAACTCCCATTAATTCTCGGATTTTTTTGTTATTGAATCCCCTGCGGCTCCTATCAATCATGACCATAAATAATTGTTGACCATAAACAACTTCAATGAAAAGGTCAAATATAACAGAAAATCGAGGATGCTTAACCAGAATTCGAACTCATTTCCCTAAATAAATACAAATGCTTACAAAGAACAGCTAGTCCTAATTGATTCCAAAGAACTTCCTGGGTCATTTCTTTACCTAAATCACCAGAAAATAAACTCCCACAGGCTCACATTTTCAAGAAAATATCTCTAGCAATCCTGTATTACCAATAATTATTGATAAATCCCCCTTTCCCAAAACCTCCAATTTTTTTGCATTAACTATTCTGAAGCTAAATCTCTCTTTTATCTCTATCACAGTTTATCAGTTTCCTTTTCCTTTCCCTTTCTTCTAGAAAAAAGTAACACCACAATTTTTATTAAGAGAATAAACAACATAAAAACTAAAATGCAGCACATTAAGTAATATATATATATATATATATATATATATATATATATATAAAACCCTTAGATCTACAAGCATGCCCATATATGTGTAAAGGAAACAGGTTTCTCATGAATCCAAGATTTACCTTCATATAAGAATACATACACATATAAACAAGAATGTATAGCGAGAGCTTTGATTTCTTACCGTCACTGGTGGGGGCAGGAGCAGGAGCTTGGGCCTGAGCAACTGGCAGAACAAAGGCAAAAACAAGAGCAAGAGCAACAACAGCTACAAAAATCCTGGAAACACCAGCCATTTTTTCTGGATTTCTCTCTCTGCAACCTCTCAAAAATCTATGCTGTTATGAAGAGCCGGCGCAGAGAGAGGGAATAAGATCACAAGATGTGCTTTTTTCAGGACAAGGATACTGCCAATGAATGATGTGATGATGTTTCCGTTGTTGGATCGATCGACTAGGTTTATATATTTCGCAAGAAAACCTGTCAATCCGGTAAGTCGGTAACAAAAGTTAGGCGGGGCCCAGGCGCATGTTTCGGTAAGGGAGAGAGAGAGGAGCCATGTGACCGTCTGGCGATGGATTCCCGCCACTGACAGGTTATGTTCCTGCGACTTATTAGTTGGCGCCATATGCTCCACTTCTGATTCGTCCACGTGTTCTTTTATAATTTCACTTTAATACTTTTTTTTTTTGAAAAGAAAACACTTCCCTTTTCCTTGTTAATTATCGACTGCTTATTTGAGTTTGTGATTTTATTTGTTATAAAAAATATTTATTTGTTTAGAAATTTATTAAAATAATATATTTTATTATTTTTAAAAATTATTAAATAAATATTTATAAGAGTCGAAAAACTTAAGTCTTTTAAGAGTAAATGTATTTCGTAACTAGTCGAGGTCTTTATTAATTATTTTTTTGATGAGAAAAATATTTCCTATCAACAACATCATTTTTTTATAAAAAGAATCCAAGATAACTCTAGAATCTCGATAATTTAAATCGAGGAGAGAAGAAAAAACCCATTTCTGGATTCCAGAATTTTATCCCCTTATTAATTGTTGTTTTTTCCAAGACAAAATCATACACACACACACACATATTGTTATTAGCATTTTAAAATCAGAAAAACTCCAAGGACCAAATTGTATGAAGCAAACGATATAGAGACCAGAGTGAACTCTTGCAAGAAACTCTGGAATGGCGTGAACAATGCCGGAGTGTCCAAGGGCACGTTATCGCCACCAATAATAATAATGATAACAAGTTGATCTATGAAAACTGCGGCGGGCTGCTATCCTGCAATCATGTTCATGCACCTGTGCCTCTCGCGAGAAAAACAGAATACAAAAACAAACTTTAGAGAGCACAGCACAGGATAAAATTTATGTCGCGGGCGTGCAATATCCTGCAATATATCTCACAAAACAGCTGTTTCAAGCAGAAGTTCTCGATAATGTTTTTTGAATCTGCCAGGTGGAGACAGGTGAAATATGGAGTGGAATGATGATGGTCTTCGAATTCTATACTGATGCTTTTCTTGTGGAACAGCATGGGCTTAATTAGACCACCGGAATCCTATACTGGAGCCAGCAAATGCCAGCAAAGATTCTGGTTCTGGTGGAATTTTTGAAGAAACTAATCATGGCCACGACAGCCCATGCCACCCAACAACATTCCTTGCGGTTTTGGAAGAAGATTTTCCTTCCTCGCGAAGGACCATTGAATCTTCAGAGCTAACGAGCCGTTGTTTTTCTCAGGACTGGCTGGTCCACGACCGGTCGCAAGACCAGTGCTATCATTTTTAACACACTAACAAGACATGCTGAAGGTTGTCAATATTATTTTGGTCATATTTCTAGTTTTTTTATTGAAATAAAATGTTTCGGTTTCGGAGTGTTTTATCGTGCCGTTTCGGAATTGTATTGTTCATATACAATAAAAAAATACAAAGTCAAACAAATATAATCTCAAAATTAGAAATATCTCTAAAATTCCAAAATATTATGATAGTAAAATGTTCTAAAATAAAAAAAATATTATGATTTTGAGTTGGAACGGCACGGTCGGAACGGTACCGAGATGTTCAAGCCGGAATTTCCAAAACGAGCCGAAATTAAAACCAAGAGGAAAACAATGTCGTCTTGTCTGATTTTTTTAATGGCACGGAACTTTCCGGCCATTCCGGACGGAATAGAATTAACAATCCTGTACCGAATATCCTTTTTTTAATACGAATAAATTATTTTTTAGAAAACATGAGTGTAGAGTAAATTCCAACTATTCAAAGTAGGGTTGTCAATATTGTTCTAGTTTTTCTAATGAAACGGAACATTCTGTTTTCAGAGCGTTTCGACATGCAATTTCGGGGATATAATTTTCTCATTCTATTATTATTATTATTATTATTATTATTAAATAATTAGCTATAATAAAAAAATATATGAAAATGCTTTCTTGTTACAAAAGACAGTGATGGTCGGTTGATGTGGATAGGGAGTTATGTAACTAATGAGGTAGAGTAATGATCAATGTCATGAGGACTCCAACAGAGAATCTCTTGTGATGTTGGTCCAAGTCTTCTAACCCCACATGACTGTCTGGGTCGTTAGTGCATGAAACTGAAGTGTGCAAGGCTACCTCGCCGCACGGCTCACTCATCTCACTAACAGAATCTGAGTTGGGATGATAAGATAAGACTGCAACCAGATGATTATGGGTTACTCGTGATTTAGATCGTAAGATTGGAATAATCTTGTTGAAAAAAAATCAACGCCTTAAATCTCTTAACTTTTCAAAACCAAGATCCAAGTCATTACATTAGATAAACTATATTTGAAAAATCACACAACCTAAGTTTCTATAATCTAATGTTGAAAGATAAATTTTAAAAAAATCTTAATTTGATATTGAAGGATGCAACTACAAAAATAATTAAATCTAATTTTTTTGTCAAAGTAAAACAAATATCTAACAAAAACATTCGGACCAGATCTAGCGTAGAAATAAAATAAAATCTAATGCCGTGAGATGATATTGAAAAATAAATTCAATAAAAAATAAAATATATAGCAATCAAAAGAATAACAATAAATCTAGAGATAAAAAAATATAGATAAAGATGATATATATAAGCCTTTTGCAAATAAAAAATAGAGATCAAATCTAATGAAATAAATAATTAAAGGGTTGATTCGGAATTTTAAAATTTTATGTCAGTTGAAAGAGAAAAAAAAAGGGATTGTAATTGTCATATTAGAGGTCATGAGCATTGTCTTGAAAAAAAAAGGACACAATCCAATTACATTAAGTGGATGTTTGGCGCTGCGGTGTGACTTGCCGTTAAGGTTCATCGCAACGCCAAACGTTAATTAACCAAATATTTGTTAAATTTTAAGCGACGGGTCCCACAAAAACAACAACAACCTCGCCGTATTTTGAGAAGCATCTGTGAGATGCTTCACAGAACACGTTACACATACAGAGGAGGCAGAGGAAGGAAATGAAATAATACAGAAAAATATAGACACGCGGACGGGGAGAGCAAAGATTTACAGCCACCCATTGCCTTCCCCAGCTCCAGCGACAGCAACACCAGCCACCAAGGTAGACAACGCCACCACCTCTTTGTCTCTCCCCCAACAACAGCCTCTTTCTCTCTCTTCCCTCGCCATAGCAGCAAGCTCTCTCTCTCCTTGCCAATTCCTGCAACAGCTTTTGGCCAGCAGCAGCACCAGCTCTAGCTCCATCATGAGCTCCAGTAGCAGTCAGCCACCACCTAAGCCTTCTCCTCCAGCTCCGGGAAGGCACCACCCAAGCCTTCTTCCCCAGCTCCGGGAAGGCAACAATGAAGCAGCAAAGACGAACGACAACACAACTCGACAACTTCCAACGCCCTATCCGCCCACCACAGATCGTCATTTTCGACGCCACCATGACAAGGAGAACCACCTCGGCATCCTCTACCAATCGGTACCGCCCGTTGACCCTCTAGTCACAATTGACCATGTACTGTTCACGTGAACAATACACATGGCTGAATAATTCATGCAAAAACAAAAGAAAAAATGCATCGTTTTGTGCCTGTTTTTTGAACTATTAGGTTGGGTTGGGTTGCTCTTGGCCCAGCCCAAGTCCAACATAGTTGAGCCTTTTTGGCCTAACTTGGCTGTACCGACCCATTTAGTTTGAAACAGACCTAGTCTGATTTTTTAAAAAAAATATAAAAATCATGTTTTAAAAAAATTAAAAATTGTGTACATAGAGATCAACCCTGATAAAAGAGAAAGGTGCGTCACTTCGTTTTACTCCACAATCCCGTTGCTTTTCGATATTAGTTACATTTTATTATTATGATAATTAAATCTACAATATTAAAAAAAACTATGTGTGTCCCTTAAAGTCATTTCACAAGTTGATAGCAATATAAAAAGTATGATAATCAAACACTAGAAACATTAAACCTCAAACTCAACCACAATTTTAACCATACACTTTAATTTCAGTTTTAAACCACAATTAAAAACACTTTTCATGAAACTCTTTTTTTCAACTTCAAGTCAACCACAACAGTTGTGCCAAACATGCCTTAAAAAAGCATGCTGGAGGTACTACTGTATACATTGCCCAGAGGCGACGAAACACCTGACATGTTGGTGTTTGTCATGCACAAAGACACAAACCGGGTATTTTTTAAAATATTTTATATTTATTAGGAGATTAGATTACTTTAAAGTCAAATGAATATAATAAAAAAATTAAAAAAAGATATTATCATATACACTGTTCCTTTTTCTATAAAATTTACACGAGCTGGCTTTTATATTTGCAATCCGTTGATACAACTCAGCAAGGACTTCGAATGGGATTGGCCTACATGTCCACTTGGCATCAAATAGGCCCCACTGTTAAAAATAGAAGTTGAAAACTCAAGTTTGCATATGCAGGTCCTAGCAAGGGCTGCCTGCCAAATCACAAATGCCGAAAATGGTCAGAAGCCCTAACCATGACCAACGTAACTCGTTGCATCACGATGCCGGATGCTTCCTCGGAGAATTTTATTTCAGTCTAGCTCATCTTATACCACATTGATCTCAATCATTTTTGTTTTATATTTACAAGCAGTGTAACCTCTTAAACAATATGATATCCTGGTGCTTCCACCAGCAAATATCTCAGAGCTGGTATCTGGAATCGGAATTCGCTTCCCCAAGCGAAGTCAGTAGTAGTTCAGCCAACTGAAGCCCTTGAATCACTGGGCAAGCTGAGCAGATGGCATTCGTGTTCCCGAAGATATTGCCTGGCAAGTTTGCAGTTTCAGTTTATGAATATGCCGCCGCCTTCCAGAAAATGAAAACGCTCTGGATCCTCGTGAAATAAGGAAGCCAAACGAATGTGGTTTCCAATTGACTTCAGAGACTACTTTGCTTCATAGCATTTGCAATACTTTTATACACCCACTTGAATTAGCAGCGACAACCATGTCTGATTGCCCTCTCCAGCAGACACTTGAAACAAACTGCCCATTGTCATCATCCGTTTCCTTTCCAGAAATAGGATCCATTGAACCAAACTTGTGGGAAGTGATTGGCATAGGTAGAGATCTATGGTAAGCATAAACCTGAAAGGAGACAGCATCACTTCAATAAGTTAACTGCAGATCTACTTTGGAAAAAATGGTAGAGGTGGTGAATGATAGCTGGGAACTCTTGTTCTTCTTTTCATTTTACCCCCTTTCAGTGATGAATTCTCATCCTCACTGATTATCAAGCAAATCATTCTGCCAGAAAAAAAAACTGAAGCCATACCTCATTCGTTTCTGACCCGCATGCTATGTAACCATTGGCAACAGATAGACCCACAAAGTTCTGCAGGATCAAGAGATACAAGTTAAAGCCAACCTGTAGGAGGACATGATTAAGAAAAATATAATAAAACCAGATCCTTAAACACACAAAAATGACCTTCTCATTAGTGTGTCCACCAAGGGTTAAGCTGCAAGCACTGGGGGGTGAGCCACTGGAGCTGGTTTTATTGAGATCCCAAATCTTTAATGTATTGTCAGTGGATGCAGTAACCATAGTTTCAGAGTCCAAGAATTTAACATAGCTCACAGCTTTGTCGTGGTCAGCCAATACACACCAGGGGGCTCTAACATTTCGAAGATCATAGCAATAGGTTCTGTAATCTGCAGACCCAAAGGCCAGCAAATGGGAAGAGTGAGAAGAGAATTGCACGCAGCAGACATTTGCAATGTTCCTGATTGTGCTTATACTATTTTTCTGCAAAAAGGTTTGAACTGCATAAGCTTTTATTAAACAAACGACATAAAGAGTTTCAATTTTTTGAGCAAGGGCAAGAGCAAGAGCTGCATGAAAAAATAATACAGAGTTAAAGAAACAACATGCAGCACTATCACATTTTAACTCAAATGGCCTTCATTAAATGATGGAAACATTCTTCCAAGTCTGGTTTTGGGAATCACAAAGTAGAAAAGAGACGGGGAGAACATGCCTCATTAATGCTCCACAGCTTCACAGAACAATCATCACTTCCACTGGCTAATTTTGTTGGATGTACTTGAGAAAAGTCCACAGACCAAGCTCTCTTTTGATGCTCATTATATCGAAAAACAACTTGACCAGTACTCACATCCCATAGCTGGAATTCATCAAAGCAAATCAGGTAAAGAGCAACGTGGGGAATTTAAGAATACAACCAAAAGATCTAAAATGTACAAAGGAAAATAAAAATAAGCGGAGAAATTTGAGCTTAAATGAAGATAGTAAATACAGTGTGCGAGGGAAGGATAACCAATACAATTCAAGAAATTGAGAAACCACACCAAATACAAATGTAAGCTCATAGATTACCAACAATATGATTTTCTTTTTTAAGCTGGCATTTGAAAGTTAGGTAGTAAGGATATTTAGGTCTTATTTTTTGAGAAAGGTAGGATCAAAGATGATTGCAGGGGAAAAGATGAGATCTGAAGTAAGAAAAATAAAAAAAAATATGACACTGGAATCCCTTGTAACCCACAAGAAATTCAGAAGCTGATGCGGAAAACTCCATATCCATGCCACAGATGTGACAAGGTTGTCCCGCATCAGGTCGACTCACTGATACTCACAGAAAGGTATTTCTTCAGCAGTAAAGAATCAAGCATGCAAGATATACACACCTTAACAGCACCATCATAGCCAGTTGAAGCTAGATAGCTCTTGATGTAGCTGTTCCAGCAAATGCAGCTGAGCTTCGACTCATTAGACATTTCAATGGCCGGATAATGAATATCAACAGAATCATTAAAGAGCGAATTATACTCAAATATCTTTATTTTCTTTGATACTCCAGCCGCAGCAAAATAGTCTGCATCACGGTCAAAACTCAAAGAACAAATAACATTTGCAGAATTGTTGAAGTCTCCAGTTCTTAGTAGCCCACGCACTTCAAACTTACTATAACGAGCATACTTGCACAAACCATCAAAAAAGGATCCAAGGCAATCAGTCGTATTCAGTGTTTCTTTATCCTCTCGTGCTAAATCCCGGTTCTCGTGATTTCTCAGTAAGTCCTTATCTTGGCGAGTGGCAGCATCAGTCTCAGCAAGCTGGACTTTGGATCTCATGGAGAAATAAGCACTTTCAAGCTGACTGATATTGCTCATCAACCTTATATTGTTTGTCTGAAAAACAGGTGATACTTGAGAAAGTGCCTCCAACCTGGAAGGTTCTTTATGCTCAGAGGCACGTTGCCTTTCATTTATGAAGTCATTCTCTAAACAAGAATGGAGCAAGTGTTTCTTTGAGCAGTTTCTCCTACCAACCTCTTCAATATCAGTATCCAAGCATCTAACATCTTCCACTAACTTAGAAGAGTGCTTCTGTTTCTGCTCCTTCAATGAAACAAGGAAATGCAGCAAAAGTTCTGATTCAGCATCATCCTGGTCAATTGAGGATGACACTTCTTCTGCAGACACCTCTTGCAATCCATTAATCAATTCAGACTGTAGGATTTCCCTGCCAAATACAAGCAAAATAGAATGTCACACGATGGCATAATTTTAGAATTTAAACAACTTGCACCATAACTATTGCATGAGTTAGCAGACACCCATCCCGGTAACAAAGCCAGAACATATTACAATCAACTAAGGCGCTAGTTTGGAAAAGAAAAGGAAAAGGCATAAAATACTTGAAATTCATTTCTTATGAGAAATCAATGATCATTCCAATGCAAAAATCTATTACATATATGTTCCCATGTATCCCACAAACTGAGGGAAGTGAAATTCCATCCCATATTTTGTCCAAAATCTTGTTAAAACGGGCAATTTTAATATCAACCTAGTATAAGCGGTTCAAGGTGTTGTTTCCATTAGTAACACCATGACAGACACAAGTCACAACCATCTAGATTTCCTTTCATTTCTTTCTCACTCACCAGGTTGAACAAAAATCTCCACAGTTTCACTAAGGTCCATAAAACCCATTTTCTCCGTAACTTCATGGCTTTAACACCACCAACTACATGCAAGGGTTGACTACATATGCATAATATAGACTGGGGGTGAGAGAGAGTGCAGACAAAGCTTAGGGAGATTTAATTTTGGTGAGAGGGTGTGAGATAGGAGCTTCAATAATCAAGTCCCATGCTCACTTGTAGAAGCACAAAACACGGCATCGAGCCTCTTTTGGGGGCAAGACTAGCTTTCCATAGATGTAAATATTTTATTTTTGAAGAAATGAACACAGATTAAAAATAAATGAAAAGGGAACAAAACAGAAGGGAAGTTTGGTTCTGACACATCCAAAGTGCTTGGATAACATCGAGTTCAAGGTGAAGTCTCACAATCAGATTTAAATCTTGCCACAAATTAACCACTCATATAACTCAATGTATTTTTAGTCCTCTGATAGATTAAATGCCAAGACTAATGATTAATGGAATATCATGCTTTTAAGATCTTCATATCCAATAAAATTCAAGATTTTACAAATTTAAAAACAAGCTAGGATTACCTTGTTGTTGGGCGAGATGAAGGTTCAGGATGAAGTAGCCAGAGGCAGAATCCAGCTTCCCTTGGATTTTCTGATAAAAGTTGTGGAGGAAGAATCCTGTGACAAAGGTCTGACATTGCTGTGGCATGTGCTCTGTCAGAGTCAAAACGACCAAGCAACTGAAAGAAACAACCTAATTAATCATATAAAAAAAAATTCTATCCAAACCCACAAATCTAAACAAAATAAACAGACAGAGAATGACAAACAAAAATACACATGACACAGGATAGGCTTATATAGTCAACGAAAGAATACTACAGCTACTAAACTTGATAATGACAGCAATTTCACGGTTGTGATTTCTACTACATATGGCATAAAAATCTTAGATTGTGAGTCACCAATACTCGAGAAAAGCCCCGGTAACTATATTAAGGACAAGTAGCATTTGGGAAAAGGGCTAGAGCAACAAACAAATGAATTTTTTATTACACAGAAGGATGTGCTGGCTTTCAAGACTCATGAAAATATGTATTTATCAGAAACAAAATGTTTTTGAAAACATTTATACATGGAAATAAATTCCGCACCATGGTCAACCAGACTAACAATCAGAGTCATCAGACAAATGAAAAGGATGTTTTGTTAATAGCATTTATCAAATAATTAAGCACAAACATCATAGAAGCAGAGTGAGAGTGCTTGATAAACAAGATGAGAAAAAAGCATCTTTGCACCTCAAATAGAAGAATTCCAAGACCATAAATATTTGATGCAATCCTGCAGATCCCCTCATTGAGTTCCTCAGGACTTGTATACCATTTCTCTTCCAACTGGTCACTAATAGATGTTAACTGGCGTTGACCTGTTTTAGATAGCTGCTGGCTGCTAGACTTGGCCTGAATTCCATATTCTGCATTACAGTTATGTTCAGTAGTTTCATTTAGAAGATTTTGTGAAACAGTAGCACTGGCATCCCCATCACTTGTAGATTCAAGTTTCAAGCCATATTTTGCAGAGAACTGAGGCCAGCGACTGGTATGGTTCATGCTCTCACTGAACTTCTGCTTCTTCTCAGATGCAGCAACAGAAGAAAACACTCCCTGTTCCAATGGCCTTTTCCTAACCACATGATTATCAGAGCGGGTTGTATTTCGACCCTTGGCACTTTCAACCAAATCTCTCCCAGCAGCTGAACCTAGGTATTTAACATGATTAGATTGCAACAACTTAAAGCTAGATGGACGCAAGTCAGGCAATGCAACTCCTTGCAAGTGAAAATAATCCACTAGATCAACAATCCGTCTAAATATATGCAAGCACTCAACTTTATTCACTTTGTGTCGTCCAGCATCCAGCCATTCCCTCAAGCTCACTCCATCATGATCAGAGCCACTAGACCTTGGCCCAGCAATCCCATACGAAGAAGGCATCATAGCAGTTTTACTGCTCAAGTTCAAAGGGGTATCAGAAGCTGCCAATGGTCCAACAACAGCCCTTTCATTGTTCTGGCATCTTGGTTGAACTTTGGATATATCATGTGGAGGCCCTCTATAAACAATCCCCTTACCTTTCAAGGTGTTTTTGACAAAAAATTCTGAGAATCCTGATTTCGATAGAATCTTTGTCCGGATACTAGCATGCGAGCTCATATTGCCTGACAACCCCTTAAAGTCAGTATGTGTCAATTGTTCTGAGACCTCATTTCTTTCATTGCTCAAGGTTTTTTGAACAAAAATGTCGGATGAAGATGAGTGTCTCGCATCTGGCATTGCTTGACCACTTTCCTTATTCAAGGTATGACTACGGGAAATCCCAGATATGGATCCCCCTCCAATTTGATAAAGATGCGGCCACTGATTCTGCCTAGTTTGCATCCTTTCCCTATTGTTCAATGTGCCAACAATGGCTAGGTTTGAACCATCATAATTCCTAGCCATTAATTCTTCATTCATGTTCCCAGCATCATCCATAGAGCGACGGCTAGAGCATGGCTGTTCAGACGCATCCATAGGGCTTGCACTCCTATTTTCATTCTTACCCTCCAACATATCAGCAAGGACATGAAAGGAGCTCTCACGATAATCATCCACACCAGCTATATCAATTTCACGAGATTCCAACAAGTTGGAGCTTTCAGGTGGTTTCACGGAATACTCGCTCTCTTTACCCCGGAGGTGGGCGTGCTCCGCCGCGTCCATTGAAGCCACTTCATCACCCAATCCTTCATCCATATCATCCAAAAACAGAATACTCTATCATGCATCCATCTGGCAACGTAAACAGGACTTGTTTTCAGTCAAGCATTCAGTAACCACATGCCTATCATCAATCTTACTTAAGTTAAAAACAAGATAAAAAGCAATGGCATTCATTTACTACACTTAAAGTTCACAGCTCTGAGCATAAATCACTGAATAATTTCAAAACTAAAAATTCAGCTATAATTCTCACTTCCTCGCTAAAAAAATAAAAATAAAAATCAAGAAATGCTTCTATAAAATAATCGACACCAACAAAACTTCAGCAAAATGAAAAGCCTATCAAAGCTCTGTATCTAGAAGCTGAGATTCTGAATGCCAGAACTGAAACAAATTTCTAAAATAATAACCAAATTCTAACACCAGCCCAGAATCTAATGAAAGCCTATCAAAAATCTCTATTTCGAAGCTGAGAATAAGTAAATGCAAGAAATGAGACAAACTTGACCAAACAATCCCTTCTCCACAAAACTTAGCTATAAACTTCACTACCTCGCCAAAACTGAAAAATTAACAAACCTTTTCAAATAATAAAATTTTCCAAATTCTAAGAAAACCCAGAATCCTGAAAGTTCTCCACTTTAACAAAATGAAAATCCTAGAAAACTTGTTCCGAAACTAATTTAACCAAATAAACGGACAAATTTAACCAAATAATTGCTTATCTACAGCACAAAAAAAAATCACAACAAAAAGTTATCTTTCATATCTCTTGGTTTTCTTAGCAACCAAGCAGATACTAAATTGAAAAGGATAACCAAATGAATAAAAAAAATAAAAAATAAAACCTTGTTGAAATAGGGCACTAACGTTCTTTCAGGTAATGAACTTGAGGGGCAAACCTGGAAATTTGTAGCCTTGACACAAATCCTAGAAGGAAGTAATTGGTGATAGGAGTAATAGAAGAGACTCTTGCTTTGCCCTCTAATGGAAATGAGATATCTCTCTCTGCCTCTGATTTTGCAGCTTCAAATTTTGGACATATTGTACCAGTGTATAAAAATTAGGCCTATATTTTTATTTTATTTTTTCAAATAGGAGTTAATTTAATAATTATGTTTTGAGTATGTTTTTATTTATTTTAGTTTTTTCTGCATGTAGATCTATGAAATAAGGGTTCAGATGGTCTGGAGAAAGGGTGGCCAGTTATTTTTCTTCAGGAAATTATTTAATTAATAATTCTAGCTCTTTGAAATTAGCATCATACATTGTTGTGTTTTTACTAGAACGCCATTCATGGACCCTGGCTGGCTTTTTTATGTTTATCGTATTCTAATCGAGAGGTTGATGGATCGAGATTCAAATCATGGCTATTTCTTAAATTTACAAACATTTCAATATTTAATTTTTTATATATTTATTTTTTATCATATAAATAAAGCAGAAAAAAATAAATTTATTAAATCTGCATGGTTAATTAATGCCCAAGTAAATTTAAGAGTTTAGAAAGAAAGAAAAAAGTTATTAAGTTTGGTAGAGTTTATGATTGGGATAAAGAGTTTAAAATTTAACTTGGAAATCTTCATGATTTATTTTTTAAAAAATATTGTGATATCAAATGAACATCTCAATATTGATTTAATATTTAATTTCAAAGCATTCATTTTTGTCATTGTATAACCAAATAAAAAATATTTTTTTTTTAAAAAAATTATTATATCTGGTGGTATTCATGACTTTCAGTCATGAATTTGATAGATTAACTTAAATTGAATGAAAATTTAATATTCATTTTATTTTGTTTTATATATGGTTATCACATGCTCAAATAAATAACACAACATTAAATTGGTGATTATTTGCAAGAATCTAACTTTTGTTATCATATAATTAAATAAAATAATAATTTAAAACGTTATTAAAACCAATATAATTCATAAACTGAGTTGCATACTCGTGACTCAAGTTGGTGAGTTAAATCATGAAACTCAAATATGTTATCATTTCAATATTAAAAAAATAATATCTTGATTTTTTTTAAATTAAATTATATTTTTATCAATTATTTTAGTTATCTTTATAACTCAAACTGATTATATCATGTTAATACAACCTCAAATAATATAACTTGAAACCCGAATTAGGTAAAAAATTAGACAGGGAAAATTCAAGGCTAATCTCAAATTTAACAAAACTATTAAAAAAAACTAGATCAAATTTGTCACATCAAGTGACAATTACACGCGCGGGTGTTTGGTATTGATTTTTATTGTGTTTTTCTGTTAAAAAAATTAAATTTATTATATAGTGGTTTTAATTTTTTTTTTATGTAATGATATAAAAAATAAATTTTAAATAATATATATATATTTCCAAATTAAAAAAAAACTTTTAAAACACTACCCCTAGATTCTCGACCATCCATATCAATGAGACTTTTCTTTGAGGCAGCTTTGCTATCGGATCTGAACTTGAAGAAGCAAACTCGTTCAGTAATCACATCAAGGGGAGCAGAGCGAGGGAGTTTGAGGTCTTGTCAATCTGAGCACACTGGTCTATAACGCTGGCAAGGGTCCTACAGCAGCTACATCTCGTGGATGTTCATAGTGACGAGCTTCTACATTCTTACCATTACCTATTACCTAATATGTAAATGCTGGGGTAATTTCACTGTATATACAGATACAGATGCACTATCGATTGAATAGTTGTTTTTTGTGATTTTTTTCTGTTTATGTTTTTTTTCTCTTTTTTTTTTTGGTTTTTATTTTATAATTACTGTCCTCTTTTTTTTTTCGTTTCTTCTTTTTTTTTTTTTTGCTTTTTTCCCCTAATTATTTTTTTTTCTTTTTTTGCTTCTTCTTTTTTTTCCTATTTTTTTGTATTTTTTTTCCTTATTATATTTTTTTCATTTTTTTCTTATTATATTTTTTTTCTTCTTTTTTTTTTGTTTCTACTTATATATTTTTTTTATTCACTTATATTTTTTTTTAACTGTGATCTCTGACTAGCTTAAACACACCACGACTAATTCTTGGACTGAATTTTTTTAAAAACAATATGAATTGCTACAGTGCTTTCACGCTTATACTCTTCTTTTTTTTCGCTTATATTTTTTTTTGTAACCATGGTCTCTCAGCCAACTTAAGCTCTTTTTTTCATTTATACATTTTTTTTCACTTATATATTTTTTTTATAACCACGATCTCCCGGCCAGCTCAAGTACACCACCACTACTCCTCGGACCAAATCTATTTTTTGATAATCAAGGTGTCCAGGCCAGCGTGGACACACCATGACTAATTTCTGAACCAATTTATTATTATTTTTTATTTTTTTTCCTTATACGTTTTTTGTTCACTTTTATTTTTATTTGTTCTTTGGATTAAATGATTTTTATAATTTTATTATTTGCGCAATAATAATTTTTTATAAAAATCTTTTGATTTTTTAAAGATTTTCCTGAAATTTTAATTTATATCGGTGATCATTTTAAAAGTAATATTACTTTATTTTTCCCTTTATTCGTTTTTTTTTGTTTTGTTTTCTGTTTCTTTATATCTTCTTTAGATTATATGATTTTTATGATTTTATTATTTATGCAATAATAATGATAATTTTAGTTATTGTTTTTTTTATAAAAATCTTTTGTTTTTTTTTATTTATTTTTCATGGAAATTTAATTATTTTAATTGTTTTGGCAGTAATGTTAGTAATAATTTTAGCTTTAATAGCAATAATAATGGCAATAACGTCAAGATGAATTTTCAATCTATGTTTTTGTCTTTTTGTTGATAGAAAATCAACAACTTATTTTTTTATTTGATTTTTGTAGGTATTTTCATAATTTATATTTTATTTTTGTTTGATTTAAATTGAATTATAAAATGAACTAATCTTAATACAGTGGACTTAATAATTCAGATATCCAAGGTTTCTTGATTTTTTAATGATGATGATAAATTTATGCTGGTTATTTTGTTTAAAACTACTAAACAGATAAATTTATATCGATTTTAAATTCATATATTTTATATAAAACTTGTACTTGACATGAATTCTGCATATATTTATTATTTTAGCTAAATTTATATTATAATAAAAAAATACACATAATTATTATTTTTTACATTGAAAAAAATATTATGCTGCCCGCGGCGAAGCGCGGGGGCATTGTCTAGTAAATATATATTTTAACTCAAATTTAATAATAATTATGCAGATATTAATTTCTTTATCATCATTATTGTCATAGTATGTTCCTTTAAAACTTTTCCATCATTATTAGCTATCCAAAATTATTTTTACAATGTTTCAAAAATATTTTTGAAATAAAATAAAATAAATATATTTATTTTATATTTTAAATTATTTTTTTGTGTTTTCAATATTTTGATAGGATAATGATGTAAAACATAATTATTTTGGTAAGAACAAATATCATTTTAATTATTTCTGAAAAAAAAATTCAAAAACAATCCCATTTAAAACAATTACGTACATCTAACTCTGCTCAAATCAAGTTATCAACTCATTAACTCTCTTTCCTGTCTTCAAAGCAAGAGGCTGACGTGCCATATCATTAAGAACTCAAGCTATTTCATTTCAAACGTAAGAGAAATGATCTTTGATTTAACTCAGAACTCATTTACTGGAAAGGGATGTTGCAAAATACCTTGAAAGTTGTCGGGGCAAGATAATAAAACATGCCTACTTCTTTGAATTATACACTTGCAAATCAATGGAAAAGGGTCACTATCATCAAGTCAAAGCAAATAAGTTTCCCATAACATTCACTGATGTTGATTTGATAAAAACCAAGGTTCTAAACCCTGATGTCAGTAATACGTGCCAACTAGCTTTGAGAAAGCACATGAGTTTATGAACTTCGTAGAGACCTCCAGTGAGAAAATTTACACATGCAAAATTGACCATAATTCAGCCAAAGAGGCTAATCAAGCGCCATGTTAATCATCAGTCATAAATGGATTTCATATGCAGTGATAATCATGAGTCACAATGGGTATGCCGACCTGCTCCAGCTGCTAAGTAGACATGGAATGTGATGTTGAATTATTGCAATGGTAACTTTCGTAACCAGGTGGTTCAAATTAAGAAGCAAGGATGGATCAAAATTACACACAACTGGACATCAACGTATGGAAGCTTGATTAGTAAAATAAGACCCATATCAACTTTGACACTGCATCTTCCCTGTTCCTATCCCTTTCAATATCTGAAGGCCGACCTGCACGGCACAGTCAGAATTTGTTAGCGATCCTAGTTCTGGCTAGTAAAACATATAGGTCATACATACCAGACTGTAAAAACCCAAGGCTGAACGCATGGTGAAAATTTAAACACCCATAAGACCATTCCCTCTACGTCATTGGATTAGCAACTACCATCACGACTAACTTCTGATAACAGCATTTCCAATTCAATTGAAGAAAAGCCGATCCCCTTTCTGCCGGTACATTTCAAATAATTGCTTAGAGTATTTGATGGCCAGTCTTTTGCAATCATTGAAGCCTTCTGGATCATATTTAATCAACTCTAATATTTGCAGCTTCCCTTGGGGATCCCCATTGATGAGAAACTCAGCCAAAGCAGCGCCCCTGAAGAAATCGTTAAGCATATTGTCAAGAACAACAGTAACAAGAAACGAATGGAAGTTTGAATATGAAAGCAGAGAAAAATGTTATTTTCAAAGATAACATATAGTTCTAGTGCAGGAGTGATTTGTCACTTTCATCACAAGCAGTAATCACAAACCAAGATAAAGCTGTTAAAAGTACAACTATAGACAGATTTTATTCCTCTTCTAGAGTTATGGAGAGAAATAATAACTCATCCATGTGTCAAACAGACAACCTGAATTTTAAACGCATCAACTGATTATAGTAAGTCAATAAATATAATTATGCAAGAGGAAATTCTTTGGTGAACAAATAGTATATTCTTTTTCACTCTCGTTCTTGCTCCACATGTAGCTTGCTAAACTAACCCAAAATACCATCATACCCAACCTCAACACCTCATCGTCACTCCAAGCCAACAAAACATCACCTATCAATGCTTGAACTTCTATATACAACTCAAACTCAATCCACAAACCCCAAATCCTTTCCTCTCTAACTTACAATAGCAAAATACACAACCTGAAAAGAAGAAAAATATATATAGCACACATGTATACTTGTCCAAACCTTTCTTGCGTCAATGGAGTAATTAACTTAATTGATTATCATTCTGCTTAAACCACCAAAACAGTTATACTTCTATTCTTTTACAGCAATAAACTGCTTCTTGACATACACAATTCATTCATGAGAACTGCTGTCTAGTTCACTGCTGAAAGAAATGCTGTTATGCAACAAAGTAGGGTCGAATAATCCTCATTACGGATAACGAGTACAAAATCAGTAAATTATCATCAACCATCTTTAATGCCAGTGGCACATGAAGGATAACAATTCATTGCGCAAGATTAGACATACCTGGCTGCATCAACCTTGTCAAATCCTCCATTTGGGAATGTTGAGTGGAAATTTGATGATTTCTCCACAGCAACCTGCTGTCCAAACAGAGCACAAACAGCCCTTGAATGGAGTTCTGCATCTTGCTCTATGGCAGCAACCATGTCTGCTTCAGATTTCCACTTGAAAGAATTTATATTTGCTTGCACTGGTTTTGTCATGGAAGAGAAGTCAATTGAAAAATCAAATTCTTCTGAATCAGAGAAGCCGGAACTCTCCTCACTGTCAGAACCACCAGACCCAAGCAAAACAAGCTCACTCTCCTGCATTCGGGAATCCTGTCCAATCCTAATTTTTTCCTCACACTGTCTCAAATTTGTTGGAGCTTGCCTTGATGGAGAAGAAATATTTCTTCTATCATTACTTCCAGAAAGCATAGTTGTTGCTGCACAGTGATTGACAGGAACACTTTCAGGGCTCGGAATCAACAATGGGCTTTTTGTTGCCCTCTGCACATTGCAGTCACCAACATCTTCCTTGGAATTCGAACAAGATGTTCGTTTTCTTTTGAGCAATTTGGTCTCGTTGTTGACAACTTCCACACTTATACCTGCTTCATGCTGAAACTCTTGCTCGGTCAATTTTTTTCTAATCAAAGTTGCACTTGAGGAAGAGTCGCCATCACAGTCCACAATCTTTATAATTTCTTGTGATTGAGTTGTCAACCCACCTGGCAAGAAAACAATGCACTATCAATATCTGGCTGTCACAAATATAACATTGAAAATTGTAAGCACTACATGTTATCATCTTGCTGGAACATTCCTCCAGTTCAAGCAGTAGATGATATCCCCAATACTCCATGCACTGCTAGGCCATGCCATAATTTGATGTGCCCCGGGTTCCCAGTTGTTAATCACACCTACGGTACTCAGCTTAGTAGTCTATTTCTAGTGTAATTGCTAGTGCACTTTGTGCTTGTGTGATGTAGTCATGAATTATTGGTAATCTGGGTAAATACACATTTGATTAGTGATGTTAATATTTTGAGTGATTGGAAACATATTTTTCTAGATCAGAATGAAGATATTTAATCCTGTTCTCAGATCTTTTAATGTTCATTGGTCTTTAAAGTTTATTTGCTCATGGGAGGAAGAGCTGAACTAGAATTTCAATGGACCACATAGGATTTTGCTGCATTGTTTCTTTTGACTAAGAACTTCAAGCCATAGCAGAGTGGCACAAAAATTCAGGTTTAATGGTCAGTGATCACTTATTGGGAAAACAAGAATCGATCACCATATGACAGCAAGATTTCTCTGATTTTTAGGGTGCTACCCTTTCCAGTTCTCTCAGCAAAATATGAGTGAAATATTAAAGCAGACATAATCAACCTAGCTGATGCATTTTCATAATCACAGTAACCCTAATCAGGCAAGTCCTACTCGGAACTTAGCCTGGGCAGAGTTTCCTTTCTAATAAGTTTGGACATTGACATCACCAAACTTAAATGAGCAGGTGAGTCAACATATAACCTGATTGACCCGTCAAACCTGGATGATAAAGCCGAAGAACTCCGATATATTTTTTAAAGAAAATTATTTAAAGCAACTTTGTTTCAGGTTTTTTTCTCCAAACAAGCTGTTTTAGAGTTAACCCTTAACCGGTTCAGACCGTGGGGTGTCTGAGAAGTATGCTTATAGTTCTCTAACCAAAACATGAGCAACAAATACAGACAAACATAGTCAAAATAATAAACAAAGATGACAATAAAAACACAAGGATCATAGCAAACCTGAAGCGGGAATGTTTCCTTCTCCATTCTCTGGCAAGTTGCTTCTAGAACCTCCAGTTGCCCATAAAATCATGTTCTCATTGTTATCAAGAACACCTGTCTCAGTTTTCACATTACCAATCCTTTCACCGCCCTTCCCATTTTCACTCACAACCTTCTCTCCCAAATCCTTACCAGAAACTAAACCTGGAGAACCCACAACACCACTTGTGCTCTCTGGTGGGTCAGGCCTGGGACCATCATTTACCTTAGCAGCAATATCAACATTAGAAACACTGCAAACCACCTCAGTTCTCACAGTAACAAAATTCTCACCACTGATAGCATTCTCATCCAAAACAATCGTCTTTTCCGGAACCCCCTTAGAAACCCTAACATTATTTTCAGGCTCATCAGATTTCAACATCATCAAATCCTTCTCTAAAATGAAAACCCTCATCCACAATTCCTCAAATTTACTCTTGTATGTATCAACTGCATTCTCTGCCTTCAATTTCGCACACTTCAACTCACAAATTTCCTCTCCGAGCGCTCTTATAATCCTCTTATCCTCTCCACTACTCCTCATCAACTCATTAAACCTTTCTTTCTCTTTCTTCAACTGCAAGCACTCTCTTTTATGCTCCTTAAGCTCATTTTCAGCTTTCAATCTCTCTGATCTCTCAATCTGAGCCCTTTCTTTCCACGACTTACGCTCAAGTTCCAATTTTTGATTCATGGACACCAGAAAACCTTCAACTTCAGCAAAATGCCGAGACATGAAAGCTGATTTCAAAGACCAGACCTTTTCCTTGATAATTTTATCAGTGATACTCTCTTCATCAACTTCTTCTAAATCAACAACGTCTGAATGTGACCCAGGTGCCATTTTTTTAGGAGAATAGGACGTTCAAACAAACAAACAAAAAAAAACTGGAGTCTTTGCGAATTGTAAGTGAAACCCAAATCGGAATATAGACTGTATCAAGGATTTTTTTACATGATTTTACTAACAGAAATATGGAGAGATCATGATGGCATTTCTTTTTTAGCAAAACATTAACTTTCGGTATCCTGAAGTCCGATTCGGGATAGCATGGTATAATTTATATAGTATTTGGAATTGCTTTTAAAAAAAATAATTAAAAATATTATTTGTTTTTATTTTTTAAAATTCAGACATAAAAAATACTGATTTTTTTATTTAAAATCAAAAAATATTATTTTTTAAAAAAATTGCCTTTTGGAGTGATTCTCAAACAAGTCGTTATTGTAGACAAGATTTTTTAAGTAAAAAAAAAAGCTTTGTTAAATAATTATTTAATTAACAATTTAAATAATATAGAAATCACAGTTCAAATAAATTAACTAATAAAAATGACAAAAACAGACTTAAGTCCACCATAATTAATTTAATATTGAAAGGTAAAATGATAAAAAAACTTAAAAATCCTTGCTGAATCGGGTATTCGTAAACTTTATGATCATTGAAATAATTTCATAGAAAAATAAAAGCATATTTCAATAATACAATAAAAAGAATTTTTTTAAAAAGTCAATCAACATTAAACTTTGAAAGTAGTGATTCTAATAATAAACTCAGGGTTAACCCGTAAAAGACAAACCATAAAAAAACAAAGAAATGATAACAAAACATCAACTTAAGAAGAAAAAACTAACCATGATGAACCTATTGATATAATTATATTGTTTTCTAATATATATATATTACATTGATTATACGATTAATAGGAGTAAGTTATATAATTAAATAATTGTTTTTAAAAAACCCTCCAACACTATAATTATTAATTTTATATATAAATTTTTACTCTCTTGTTAAGGTATTTGTAAATAAAAATAAATATTTTTGATATAATTATATTATTTTCTAATATATATTACATTATATATATATATATATATATATATATATATATATATATATATAGCAGCATGTCCAATAGCAGCTCGGGGAGGGAGGTATTTTACCTTTCTTTTGGCACTTCCGTTGGAGTGCCTAAAAGGACTAAAAATTGCTAAAATATCAATTTTTTATTTTTGCCTCTTCAATATGGCATGCCCGCTGGAGATGCCCTAATATCTAAAACACCCAACTCATGAGATCCTTTTAAAATGTATTGTCCGGTGACTAGATAGTTTATACTAGTTAATTGCCGCACTACGTTGCGGGCGGAACAAAATATTTTTTATAATTATTAATAATAAAATAATTAATAAATTTTATTAATACAAGAATAAAATATAACATCTATAAATGTAAGGTTTGATGTAATGAAACACATCAACACATCGTATTATAACAACAACAACATTAAAGGATTAACATCTAAAAATATCATTACTATTATTGTTAAAACAATACAAATTATTAAATTATGTCGAGAAAAAAACTCAAAAACATTAATAAAAGAGGAAGCAAGAAAAAAAACTAAAATTATTATTGTTGTTGTTGTTGTTATTGTTATTATTATTGCATGAATAATAGGAAAATAAATTCAATAAAAGAATAAAAAAACTAAAAAAAATTAACAAAAGAGCAAACAAAATAAAAATGATTAGCTAAAAATAATTTCAAATAAAAACTAATAAAAACCAAAGAAAACCAAATAAGAAATGATAGTTTTCAGACGATCATAAATACAAACTAAAATTTAAGAAGAAAAGTTTTGAAAAAAAATGTTATCTCAACTAAATAGAAAATAATAAAACTTAAAAACCAAAACTAAAGGTGTGTGTGTGTGTGTGTGTGTGTATAGTTAAAAATAGGAGCTATTTAAGAACTACAAAAAAGTAAAGGAATTTAAATCAAAAATAAAAGTATAATGGCTGAAAAAAAAATATATTATCAATTTCAATCAAATAAAATAAATAAAAAAATCAAATAAAGTATAATATCTATACATGCAAGTTTTGATAATAGGAACAATACCCAGACCACAGAAACATTAAAAAACATGAAGCAGGAAAAAAAAACATTATTCTTATTGCATTAATAATAGGAAAAACTATCCAATAAAAAAATTCCATAACTAAAAAAAACAAAAATGAAAAAACATATAAGAAAAAAAATCTGACCTCAAAATAATAAAAAGAAAGAAAAATGAAAAAAAAGAAGCAAAAGTGAAATAAAAAATCAAAAAAGCAAATGAAAAATGAAAAAAAAGAACAAAAAATCAAAATAGAAAGCGCGCTGGCACGGGGTTGAACCCTGCCCTCCTATTTAGGAAGTCATCTTTTATCCATTGAGCTACAAATATCATTTTGATTCAAGCTCAGCCACGATTCTTAAATATCTTAAATCAGACGAACCAAACGACCCGAAAACTGAGCAACACTATTACAATCCACAATGATTCTCCTCACATTCTACATAAAAAAAAGCAAGAAAAAAACTAATATTATTATTCTTATTGAGTTGATAATTGGAAAAAATTCAATAAAAAAATGTTAATAAATTGTTTTTTTTTTTAAAAAAAACATAAGTGAAAAAAACATCAAAATCAATTAAAATATATAAAAAAATCAAAATAAATAATAAAAAAATATAAGTGAAAAAAAATAAATAAAAAACGTTTAAAAAAGAAAAAACAAAGTGAAAAAGAAAAAAGAAAAGTGAATAATAATAATAATAATAATATAAGTTAAAAACGCCAAAATCAATTAAAAAACAAAAATAAAAATAAATAAAAAAGGAAAAAAGGAAAGTGAAAAACAAACAAAACAAACAAAAGTGCAAATCAAATAGGCGCTGGCAATCACAAGACTTCCACTGGTAAGACGTGTGTCTTACCAGTGGTCTACATGCATTTCTTTGATTTTGTTTCTGAAAAAAATATATAAATAGTATAATTATTGTTCAAAAAACGAAAAAAAAAACACTATTCCAATCCACAGTAAAATTACTCACAATGCACAGTAACCGCCTGATGTCTTTTAGTATATAGGATAATATATATGACACCCGAACAATACAAGGATATAATAGAAAAAAGTTATTTATGTTAAAATGAGATGTGTTGAGGGCACATGACATTATCGCTCTTTTTGAAATGTACTGTTTGGTGATTAGATAATCTTTGGTTCATATTAGATATTAATCAAATACTGTAAACTCTAAAGCTCTCACCATAAAATAGTCTCTAGGTGGAGAGGTTAGATGTCAACGTTTGAATAATGATGATCTTTAAGCTTTTTAGATTTGTGAGATTCAAGTCTCAACAGTTATAGAATTATTTTTTTGGTTAAATTAATTCATAAAAGTTTTATTATAATAAAATAATAATATTCAACCATAACTAAACTCATCAACAACATTGTTGGAGTCTAAATAAATAAATAAAAAAATCATACATTTTTGTTGTGTAGTTCTAAACAACAAATGTTAGAGAGATAAAAATATAGATTTTAACAATCAGTGTCGAGAATAGACAACTTACTTTCACCATAATAAATATAAAAATAGAATTTTATTATAAAAATAGAGAAATAATATGTTCAAGGTGTTTTTTTTATATATAATTTATATTTTTCAATAAGATAATAAGCAAGAAGGTTCAAGAGTCTAAGTTGTAAGTTTTTAAGCAAAATGTACTAAGCTACAATAGCATAAAAAACCTAGGGATCAAAGAATAATTTTCTCGAAAGTTATGCAACTTTTATTTCTCGATTTCACCCTTAAAATGCATTTCAGTTACTACGTCGTTTCTAGTCTTTATTATCCTCTCCTCTTCGCTTTCTCGCTCGCTCACACACTCCGAAAACACAGAGAAACCCTAACCCCCAAATTCTTCTCTCTTCAAACCCTAATTATCCAACCATGGCTTCCAATAGAGACGGCGATCCTTCTCTCGGCTACCTAACCCGAAAAGACACTGAGGTGAAGCTTCCCCGCCCGACTCGAGTGAAGAACAAAACCCCCGCTCCGATCCAGATCACAGCGGAGCAAATCCTCCGAGAAGCACGAGAACGGCAAGAAGCTGAAATCCGACCGCCCAAACAGAAAATTACAGACTCGACCGAACTGTCCGACTACCGTCTCCGCAAGAGGAAAGAATTTGAGGATTTAATTAGACGAGTGAGGTGGAACATCAGTGTATGGATCAAGTACGCGCAGTGGGAAGAGTCACAGAAGGATTTCAATCGCGCGCGTTCAGTTTGGGAGCGTGCACTCGAGGTGGATTACCGGAATCATACTTTATGGCTGAAATACGCGGAGGTGGAGATGAAAAACAAGTTTATAAATCATGCCAGGAACGTGTGGGACCGGGCGGTCACCCTTCTCCCCAGGGTTGATCAGCTTTGGTATAAGTATATCCATATGGAGGAGATGTTAGGAAATGTTGCTGGAGCGAGGCAAATTTTCGAGAGATGGATGGGGTGGGTGCCAGATCAGCAAGGTTGGCTTTCCTATATAAAGTTTGAATTGAGGTATAATGAGGTGGAGCGTGCACGAGGGATTTTTGAGAGGTTTGTTCAGTGTCACCCTAAGGTGAGTGCGTGGATTAGGTATGCCAAGTTTGAGATGAAAAATGGGGAGGTTGCGAGGTCAAGGAATGTCTATGAAAGGGCGGTTGAGAAGTTGGCTGATGATGAGGAGGCAGAGATGCTGTTTGTTGCGTTTGCAGAGTTTGAAGAGAGGTGCAAAGAAACGGAGAGGGCGAGGTGCATTTATAAATTTGCTTTGGATCATATACCTAAGGGGAGGGCAGAGGATTTGTATAGGAAGTTTGTCGCATTTGAGAAACAGTATGGCGATAAAGAAGGGATTGAGGATGCGATTGTGGGGAAGAGGAGGTTTCAGTATGAAGATGAAGTGAGGAAGAATCCTTTGAATTACGATGCGTGGTTTGATTATATCAGGTTGGAGGAGAATGTGGGGAATAAGGAGAGGACTAGAGAGGTGTATGAACGTGCGATTGCTAATGTCCCTCCTGCTCAAGAGAAGAGATACTGGCAGAGATATATTTATCTGTGGTAAGTTTTGGAGCTGTAATTTATATTGAATTGTGGCATTTTGTTCATTATGATGGCTGGTTTATTTGGCTAATTGTTAATGATGTCTTGATATTGCATGGTTTAGGATAAATTACGCCCTTTATGAAGAGCTCGATGCAGAAGATATAGAACGAACACGTGAGGTATACAGGTATGCTTTCTTTTGCTAATGCAATTATTCTGATTATGTTGGATTGTGTTTTTTTTTGTTCCTTCTGTTGACGGTACAATGCTATTGATTTCCCTTTACTAAACAAGGAAAAGGTGGATGTGTTATTGTCTTATCTGTCAAATGAGTTGCTAAGAGAGGACAGGTCTGATAGGAATCTATGTAGCTTTCAAGTGCTTTGTCTATTTATAGGAACATTATGATATCCTTGATATTGTTTTGGGTCAGAAAGGGGGGCAACATATGTTGTATGCATTTTTTAATTCTCTATAAGACCCTTACACTGCTCAAATGTCTAAATGGTGCACACAAACTATACGTGGCAGCATAAGCAAAGTGGATTATTTTGTTGTCTCTAATTTGGTTTACAAATGGTTATTCCATACTTTCCCACATGCATATTCTCTGTCTTATGATTACAAAACTTGCATTGGTCTATAATTGAAAGATACAAGAAAAATAGTTACAATCATAACTATAATACCAAGGGATTAGTGCATTGTATGTACATTGACTGGAGTTTTCTAATTCACTTTAAATGTTTTCAGGGAATGCTTGAGCCTGATCCCACATGAGATATTCTCATTTGCGAAAATTTGGCTTTTAGCAGCTCAATTTGAGATCCGACAATTGAATCTGAAGGGAGCTCGGCAAGTTTTAGGCAATGCCATCGGAAAAGCTCCTAAAGATAAGGTAAAACCCTGGCTGATAATAGAGCTTGATGAATTTTATGGCACCATGTTCTTCTGTTCTGACACTTTTGCATGATGAAAAACAGATATTTAAGAAATATATTGAGATCGAGCTGCAGCTTGGGAATATTGATCGTTGCCGAAAACTCTATGAGAAATATTTAGAGTGGTCGCCTGAGAATTGTTATGCTTGGAGCAAATATGCTGAGCTGGAGAGGTCCTTGAGTGAAACTGAACGGGCCCGAGCCATTTTTGAGCTTGCTATAGCACAGCCAGCCTTGGATATGCCAGAGTTGTTGTGGAAGGTAGTTTATCTGCTGTCACCATTTAGTTAAGGAGTTCATATTTGTAATTCATGCCCTTTGTTGACTGTCAAACCCAAATTCTTCATTATGAGTTCTGAAAGTGTATTGCAGAGCCAACAATCATAAATCTACAGCTCAGAAGTGGTTATGCTTCCTTGATTCTTCATGCTCAAAATATAGAAACAGTAGATGAATGTTTAGTGATAAAAAGAGCACAAGATGGGATGGATGCTTTTTTCATAGTGGTATTTGTATTTTCAAAGTGTCTTTGTTCATGTAATGGTAAATATCCAGCCGTCTCTGCATGTTTTGAAGGCATTTTTGTCAAACAACATAAGCTTTCCACAATTGATAATATGCTTCCCCCATCTTTAATATCTCTTACATTAAACTTAGCCGTAGCAAATCACAATTTTCTTTCAATCATATCCGTGCTTTGTTTTCTCTTTCAGACATTTACTTGCTGCTTTAACTTCTTTGAAGTCTCATTGTGAGTTTACCACATTAAAAAATATGCTGTTAGTAGAGCAGGGATTTTGTTAATTGCCCAGGAACTCAGCTTAGGTGCAAAACCATATACACTTCACCAATGATAAGAATTAGCACCTGCCTGGCCCTGCTGACCCTTCTGTCTCCTCATTCAAGTATTGATTTAACTGCTTTGAGTTGCCTTTGGCTGGTTTATCTCAAGTTCAATGCCATGCCGTTTACCAATCAATCTTTGTTATTCCCTTTTGAATCCATTGTTGCCTTTTGTTATGCTGTTATGCACCATCTTTTTACTTTACAGTGTGCTAGTGAGGTTTCCTCTTATTGTAAGTATATAGTTTAATGGAAGAAATGTGAAAGTTTGTGTATAAGACATTATTTTTGGAAGCTGTGTAAAGGAGGACCATTTTTGTTGTCAACCTAGAACTCTGAGCTGTCTGATTTGATACTTTTTTTTTTTGCTCAGAGCAAGTATTAAGGAGTTGGAGGGTATAATATGTACTGATGATGTGTTTTTCCTCTGACTGCAGGCATACATTGATTTTGAAATCTCTGAGGGTGAATACGACAGAACTCGGGAACTTTACGAGAGACTTTTGGACCGCACAAAGCATCTAAAAGTTTGGATTAGTTGTGCTAAATTTGAGGCATCTGCCAAGGAAGAACAAAAGTTGTGTATTCAAAATGCAAGAAGTAAGGCATCATGACCTCTTTAATCAGGTCTTATATATCTAATTCTTCAAGTTCTTACCCTTTGCATTTTTCCTTAGGGGTTTTTGAGAAAGCATTAAACTACTTCAGAATGTCCGCCCCTGAACTGAAGGAAGAAAGAGCTATGCTCTTAGATGAATGGTTGGACATGGAAAAAAGTTTTGGGCAACTAGGTGATGTTAGCCTTGTTGAGCCTAAACTGCCTAAGAAACTGAAAAAGAGAAAGCAGATTGATTCTGAAGATGGCTTGGCTGGGTATGTAATCTACTTGTGCTTTTATCTTCTCATTGTTCTTTCTTGTTTAATTATTGCAATGATGCCAAAGGCAGCAGTGTTTAAATTCATGATTTATGTATGGTTTGTGAAAGTATTGGAGGTGGTGGTTCAGATATGAGTTAGGAGCCTTGTATTGTGGTTAAAGGTGTCTTTGTAAAGTGTTTCTAGGCTGTTGATTCCTTTTCAGGTGCTTTTTGATGTTTTTGTTTGGTGATGCCAAAAGCCATCATTTTGATGCTCCGTGGCCTAAAAAAGCACATTGCAAAAGTAACTTCAACTGCAATGGCCAAATGCTTTGTTCATTGAGTTTCAATTGGGTTTAGTTGTTTTGTTGAAAATTTTCAGTAATCACTTAAATATCGAGAGCAATACTCCTGATAGAATTCTCCTGAAAACTGGGTGCCACATACGTACTTAAGATGATTATTTACATGCTTGCTTAGCCTGGCCCTTATATCATGTCCATGATCCCATACTCCACCATTTCAATACTTACTGATTTTGCCCATTCAGTTTTCTACGTTCCCCTCCAGTCCTCCTATCAGTTTGACTAATGATGTTTTCTTGCAGGTACGAGGAATACGTAGATTATGTATTTCCAGAAGAAGCTCATGCACATAATCTCAAAATCCTGGAAAAAGCGCGCGAATGGAAGAGGCAAAGGCTTGCATCCGGCGCCGAGGATTAGTGAGATGTTTCAGTTTTGTACCATTTTGTTTTTCGTATGCTGTACATACATTGAGTTGTATCCAAAAATGCCTGTGGCATATTGGTAAAAACAAATACTTCGGCTGCATATTTGATGAAAGAGGGAAGGGGAGAATGCTCCCTAGGGTTTAGATAGGCATTTACATATATCTCAAGGCCCGTTAGACATTTATTTCAAATTGCGTTGATAAGTAGATCCTAATCGCCCAATCTGTAATGCAGCTTCGAAGCAAACTGCTATTTGTAGCGTGCAGCTCTTTTTTCCTGAATCAGTGAAAGGGGGAAAGAAATTTCTAATGGTTGATATTGTTTATTAACCTCCAAATTAATTGCTGGGAGAGCTCAGAATTTTAAACAGGCTCCATTATTTTTTTCCCCATTAAAAATAATAATAACAATCCATTAATCTATTATAATAATAATAATAAATTATTGGATTATTATTATTATTCCTTCATATACCTGTTGGTCTCTCTATTCAGCACGCAAAATCATAACTTCTCTTAACACATCCAGTCTAGTGCTGAATTGCTTCCTTTTATTGTCTCATATATATTACCAACATCATTAAAAATTCAAGAAACCATCCAAGAGGTTGATTAATGATGTGAAGTATGTTTAAAATCTTCCATGTCAAGCTACTTGATATATTTGAAAATATTCCTATCCTAATCAAAAGGCTGGGTTGGATTAACACATTTTTTGAAGATTAGCCTGTAAGATGATGAACATGATCTCTCTCTCATGTTTAGTAAGAACCGCCTGCTTGTATCTTCCATAATCCTTATTAAGAAAAATAAAACACGATTTTCTTACTGTTAAAAATACTATAATTTTTCAACGAGTTTTAAACTTCGAATGTACCTTATATCGGATGTTCATTATCATTAAATGGACAGTATCAGCATCAATTTAAATTGATCGTGATTAAATAACTATTTTATTTAATCAAGCGAGATTAATCTAATTAAAATTACGAATAATAATCACAGCTTGTATTTCTTTCAATATAATCATACCATTGAAAATAGTTTCCTCTAAGAAAACATAAAGGAAAGAGAGAGCAACTGTTGTGGATTTTATGCTTTTTAACGTTTGTAATATTAAGAGAAAACAACCAAACCACCTCTCCATAATCAGCTGGTTTGCCCGAGAGGTTAAGGGGGAAGACTTAAGATCTTCTGCACATAAGTGCGCATGGGTTCGAACCCCATAGCCAGCAATATCGTAGATTAAGTCATATGTACTATATAATATTAAATTTTCATATTATCAAATCATTTATTTCCTATATATTATTTAATTTATGTAGATAGATTTATAATGGCGAATAATTCTATATTTTTCCTTGTTGGGATTCTTATTCTAAAAAATAATATATTATTTAATCTGCAATTAAATTTTCTAACCCGGAAGACGAGGAGTCAACGGTTGATTTCTAGCATTGATTTTCATGATAGGTGTCATATCGTAAATCAATTATTTTATTAATTTAAATAAATTTATATCCAATCGATTAATGGTACCGGATAATTACAAGTGTTGAGGAGACTATGGCGAGAAGTTGCGGTCCTTTATGGGTGGCTTTATGGTAATAAAATGAAACATAGAAGGGTATGAGTTTCAAAAGAGAAGCGCCAGAATTTCCTACTCCTGGCGGGGACAAAAGAGGGTGTTCATAAACAGTCATGTACAGATTTTGTTTCCTATTAAATATTATTATTTATTTGCTTGTCTTCATCTCTCTCATTACTACTATGGACTTTTTGTCTCATGATGGATTCCGATCCGCAGTAAAAATCCCCTTTCCCATCACAGGTAATTTGACACATCATTTGATTCATTTATCTAATGATTTGCATTATTGGTTTTAAATTTAACGAACAATTTTCTTCTTCTTCTTGTTATTATAAAGAGGGCATACCCAGCCTTCCATGGGGGCGAGGAGAGTTTGAATCCATCCATCCATCCATGCGGCCTATATCATATAAGGCGAGGTGTTTACCGTCAGACAAACCCACTTAATGAAATTACTGCGAAGTAATTGCTCTTTGGGTATTATTAGTGCTCGGATTCTCAAAAAAATCTTGAACATCCGAATCTGTTTGTTGTCTCCATGTTGCTGAAGGTCACCATAATGAATGCTTGAATTCAGTTGTATAATTAACAATTGCTTGCATAAAATAATATTGTTTGATTTTTTAATTGTCGAGCGAGGTGGATCCCAGGTGTATCCGGGGCTAGTTGAAACATAAAAATAATTGTTTCAAAATGTCATAGAAACTGGTGGCCCTATTGTAGTCTGTGAAATTGAGGTTTTTTGTTTACTCAGATTGTTGCCTTGGTTTTTTGCTTACAACAGGATTTGGATTCCTTTCTGAGTGAGAAGTGCTTGTTGGACACAGAAAACGAGAGACTAAGGCCAGACGCTAGGCAAATCCAATTTCAGATGGAAAATGAAATCTACAATTTAGCAAGAAAGATTGAAGAGCAGCAGAAAATCCTGAAAGAAAAGGGGGATACTATTAAAAAGCTCCCGGAAGAGCCTAGAGCAGTCAGACATCATTCGCTGGATTCCTCCAATCATCGGCCATTGGATTCTCCAAAATATCGGTCACTGGAATCCTCTAGGACCAATCCTCAATCTTTATAAATAAAGATGGAAGTACTGGCAGAAAACTTCAATATGAAAATGGAAAATCATATCCAAATCTTGTGTACCATAGGATTTTAGTTGCGGAACAAATACGAGCTGGGACCAAAGATGGCTACAAGAAGATGAAAGAGAGACTTGATCAAGAAAACATAGCTTAACGAAAAAATATCACCATTTAAAGCTGAACTCAGGAGGATAAGGGAGATGTTATTGGAACCAGTAGAGGATGTATTTTCAGGAGCAGAAGTAATTCTCAAGAAACTCAACGAGGACAATGAAAATCTCTCGGGCCCCATTAGCCGAATCTCGAACGAGCTTCAGTTTGCGAAGAGATGGATCACAGAAACAAAAGATGACATAAAAAAGCTGAAACATAATGTGGATGGTTTGAAACTCCATCTCAAGGGCAAGGAAGAGAAGGAGCTTTTGTTAAGAGAATAGGTGGGGAAACTAAAGCAAAGCTGAATCCTGTTAGCCAGGTTGACAGAAAGTTGGTGTATTTAGAGCAGCAGGTAAAAGACAAGGAAGAGGTTTTGCAAGGTCTCAGTGAGGAGAAGAGGGAGGCCACAAGGCAGCTATTCTTCTTGATTGATTATCATCGCGGCCACTGTCATCATCTCAGAGAGAATGGCCGAGGAGAGATCTGCAGACACTTCCCTCTTTTCTGTTGAAGTATGAACACAATGTGTGAAACTTCAACAATGGTATGCAAACTTTCTCCCCACCATTGTTGAAAATGGTTACTAACCCACCATTCTTCCAACCCACCATTGTTGAAAGTGGTGAATTTGGTGGCCAACCATTAAAGATTGTCTCCTCACTCTTGCTATAAATAGAGGAGCTTCTTAGAGCTTTAGACATCATTGAGTGAAGAACACAAGTGAATGTGTTGTGTAGAGAGAGAGCTAAAGAGTGAGTTGAGTTGAGTTGAGTTGAGTTGAGTTGAGTAGAGTTGAGTTGAGTTGAGTTGAGTTGAGTTGTTTCTCCTCCTCCTTGTATTTGTATTATTGTTTGCTTAATACAAATCAGTAGCTCCGTGGAGTAGGCAAGTTGCCGAACCACGTAAATATTGTGTGTTAATCACTGCCGTCTCCAACAACTCGGTATCGAGCCGTTGGTGTAGGTGTTTGATTTTTTGCAGAAAAATCAAAGTGCTCAAAAACGTGTTTTGAGCATCTGATCTTGTAGAGGGGGTCACCACGATTCCAACGGTGTAAAGTTCACTTCATTTGGAGTTGAAACGAAGGAGTTATTACCGGTCAAAGTTTTGACGGAAAAGTCAACGCCACGCCACCGGTCCAGCCACCGCCACATCATCAGCCCGATCACCGCCACGTAATCGGCCCAATCACCGGTCCAGTCAGCGAGTGCCACGTCATCGACACGCCATCAGTCCAGCCAGCAGTGCCACGTCATCGGTGGGAGGTGTTCGGTGTAGCAGAGTCTACGTAAACCCGGATACGCGGGTTGATCCGAGCCGATCCATTTGTTCGATTTTGATTGATCAGATCCGAGCCGTCTGAAGTCTGATTTTGGTCGTTCTTTAGTCATTTTCGGATAATTTGACCTTTCCGGACGCATCCGTGGTGTCCGATTATCAAATTCAGACTCAAAGATAGCATAGAAAGAAGCTATGGACACGGACGAGGTAAAAGGGACCGGAATAGAAAAATTTGATGGGCGAGATTTCGGTTATTGGAAAATGCAAATAGAAGATTATTTGTATGGGAAGAAACTTCATCTTCCTTTATTTGGACAGAAACCGTGAGGCGATGAAAGATGAAGAATGGATCTCTTCGATGGACAAGTGTTAGGTCCGATCCGACTAACACTTACAAGGAAGGTCGCTCACAATGTCATCAAAGAAAGGACTACAGCAGGATTAATGACAGTCCTATCTGGTATGTATGAAAAACCATCTGCCAATAATAAAGTGTATTTGATGAAGAAATTATTCAATCTGAAAATGGCAGAAGGAATGCCTGTCACACAGCATTTGAATAATTTCAACACTATCACAAATCAATTGTCATCAGTTGAAATTGATTTTGATGATGAGATACGAGCCTTGATCCTATTGGCTTCATTGCCAAATAGCTGGGAGGCAATGAGAACGGCGATCAGCAACTCGGCTGGAAAATCCAAGTTAAACTATGATGACATCCGAGACTTGATACTTGGAGAAGAAGTTCGTAGAAGAGATGCTGGTGAATGTTCAACTTCAGGTTCTGCCTTGAACGTTGAGACTAGAGGTAGAAGATTTGATAAATACTCAAATCGCGGCAGATCGAAATCCAGACCAAGGCCTCGTCAAGATCGAAGCAAGTCAAGATCCAGAAAACCTCTGGAATGTTGGCATTGTGGCAAACCAGGTCACATTCAAGCAAACTGTTATAAGATGAAGAAGGAGGAGGATGATAAATCTGCCAATACAGTGGCAGAGGAAAGGCATGAAGCATTGTTACTCTCAGTCAGCAGTCCACTTGATTCTTGGGTGTTAGACTCGGGAGCTTCATTCCACACTACTCCTCATCGAATATTCTGCGAATTATGTTGCCTGGTGACTATGGTTTGGTATATCTAGCAAATGGAGAGCCATTAAGAATTATTGGTGTAGGAGATGTCGAGATAAAACTACCCAATAATTCTACATGGAGGCTACAACAGTAAGACATGTACCTGAGTCAAGAAGAACCCGATCTCAGTGAGGGCAACTTGATGAAAGCGGCCATTCCATAAATTTTGCAGGAGGCATGTGGAAAGTCTCAAAAGGAGCAATGATTTTAGCACGGGGAAGAAAATCGGCACTTGTACATGACCCCGACCTCGTAAGATATCATTGCTTCCATCAAGCTGAAAATCAGCCGATTTATGGCACTATAGACTTGGCCATATGAGTGAGAAAGGAATGAAGCTGCTTCTCTCAAAAGGAAAGCTACCAGGCTTGAAATCAGCAGAGTTTGATTTATGTGAAGGGTGCATCTTTGAAAAACAGAAAAAGGTGAGTTTTCTGAAAATTGGAAGAGCTCGAAGACCTAAGAAATTGGAGTTAGTACACTCAGATGTATGGGGGCCATCTCCAGTTGCATCACTTGGAGGTTCAAAGTATTATGTAACCTTCATCGATGACTCAAGTAGAAAGGTATGGGTTTATTTTCTGAAAAATAAATCTGATGTGTTTGAAACCTTCAAGAAGTGGAGAGCTATGGTGGAGACTGAAACAGGATTGAAGCTAAAATGTCTGAGGTCAGACAATGGAGGAGAATACACTGATGGAGATCTCAAGGAGTACTGTGCTACTAATGGTATCCGGATGGAGAAGACCATTCCAGGCACACCGCAACAGAATGGTGTGGCAGAGCGAATGAATAGAACCATCAATGAAAGAGCCAGGAGCATGAGGTTGCATGCTGGATTACCTCCAACATTCTGGTCTGAAGCTGTCAATACTGCAGTTTACTTAATCAACCGAGGACCTTCTGTTCCTTTGGATTTCAGAATTCCTGAAGAGGTCTGGACAGGAAAGGAGGTAAATCTTTCACACTTGAAAGTATTTGGATGTGTTTCTTATGTGCACATAGATTCTGAAGCAAGAAGTAAGCTTGATGCAAAGTCCAGAAAATGCATCTTTGTTGGCTATGGTTCTGATGAGTTTGGATACCGATTTTGGGATGAAGAAAATCGGAAAATTATCAGAAGCAAAAATGTCATATTTAATGAGAAGATGACATACAAGAACAAAGATGCGACAAATTCTGACAAAGTTGAGACATCTGATGTAATAGATGTAGATGATATTGCTAAAAGTATTGTACAAGGCAATATCATTGATAAAGAAAACATTGATCCGCAGGAAGAGCCATGTACACCACCAACAGTTGTCAGAAGATCTTCCAGGACGATCAGACCTCCACAACGGTTCTCACCATCATTGAACTATATTCTATTGACAGATAATGGTGAGCCTGAAAGTCTTGAAGAAGCTACAAGAGCTGAAGAATCAAGCAAGTGGGAGCTAGCCATGAAAGATGAGATGGATTCCTTGTCAAGAAACCAGACATGGGAATTGACTCCACTACCTAAAGGGAAGACAGCCTTGCATAATAAATGGGTGTACAGGATTAAAGAAGAGCATGATGGAAGCAAACGATTCAAGGCAAGACTTGTCGTGAAGGGATTTCAACAAAAGGAAGGTATCGATTATACAGATATCTTTTCTCCAGTGGTAAAGATGACTACAATCAGATTAGTATTATCAATTGTAGCTGCAGAAGATCTACATCTTGAGCAGTTAGATGTGAAGACTGCTTTTCTACATGGAGATCTAGAAGAAGATATCTACATGAAGCAACCAGAGGGTTTCTCAGAAAAGGGAAAAGAGAACATGGTTTGCAAGTTGAAAAGGAGTTTATATGGTTTGAAGCAAGCTCCGAGGCAATGGTACAAGAAGTTCGACAACTTTATGTGCAACAATGGGTTCACACGTTTGCAAGCAGACCATTGTTGTTATGTAAAGAATTTTGGGTCATCATATATCATCTTACTGATATATGTAGATGATATGCTAGTTGCAGGATCTAGCATCGAGGAGATCAACAAGCTGAAACAACAATTGTCAAAGCAGTTTGAAATGAAGGATTTGGGAGATGCAAAACAAATCCTTGGCATGAGAATCATCAGAGACAGAGATAAAGGTACTCAAACTTTCACAAGAAGAGTATGTGAAGAAAGTGCTCCATAGGTTCAAGATGGATGGAGCAAAGCCAATAAGCACACCTTTGGCTAAACATTTCAAACTTACTAAGGAGCAATCACCTAAAATCAAGAAGAAAGGAACTATATGAATACAGCTCCTTATGCGCCAAGAATCTGAAGTCTCATGTATGCTATGGTCTCAGATAAGACCGGACATTGCACATGCAAGTGGGAGTTGTGAGCGGATACATGAGCAATCCCGGCAAACAACACTGGAAGCAATCAAATGGATTATGAGGTATTTGAAAGGTACTTCAAATACATCCTTATGCTTCACAAAGTCGACTTGAAGCTTCAAGGATATGTAGACGCTGATTTAGCCTGTGATATCGACACAAGAAAAAGTACTACAGTGGTTTGTGTATACTCTGGTAATACAATTGTATGTTGGGCTTCAAAGCTACGTAAGATTGTTGCTCTTTCTACAATGTAGTTGAATATGTAGCAGCTATGTAGTCGGGAAGGAGATGGTTTGGTTACAAAGCTTCTGGAAGAATTAGGCAAGAAACAACATAAAGGCATTCTGTACAGTGACAGTCAGAGTGCTATTTTTCTTGCGAAGAATCCAGCCTTTCATTCTAGGACAAAACACATACAGTTGAGATATCATTTTATTCGGTCTCTTCTTGATGATGGACAATTGATACTTGAGAAGATTCGAGGTTCAGAGAATCCCGGTGACATGTCGACAAAGGAAGTACCTATAGAAAAATTGAAGTTGTGCAAAGCTTCAGTTGGACTTCAAGACTAAAAGGGATTGACACCATTGTGTTCAAGTGGGAGATTGTTGAAGTATGAACACAATGTGTGAAACTTCAACAATGGTATGCAAACTTTCTCCCCACCATTGTTGAAAATGGTTACTAACCCACCATTCTTCCAACCCACCATTGTTGAAAGTGGTGAATTTGGTGGCCAACCATTAAAGATTGTCTCCTCACTCTTGCTATAAATAGAGGAGCTTCTTAGAGCTTTAGACATCATTGAGTGAAGAACACAAGTGAATGTGTTGTGTAGAGAGAGCTAAAGAGTGAGTTGAGTTGAGTTGAGTTGAGTTGAGTTGAGTTGAGTTGAGTTGTTTCTCCTCCTCCTTGTATTTGTATTATTGTTTGCTTAATACAAATCGAGTAGCTCCGTGGAGTAGGCAAGTTGCTCGAACCACGTAAATATTGTGTGTTAATCACTGCCGTCTCAACATTTTCTTCATTAATACTGTAATTTTGTTTTGAACATAATTCTTTCATTTTTTTTTCTCCTTGAACAATCCATCTGAGCAAGGGCGGAACTAGAATTTCTAGGTTGGTGGGGCATGGGTTGATTTGGGGTGCCATGGCAGGAGTTGACTAAGATGATATTAAACCAAATAGTAGAAAACCACGATAAAATAATTCGGGGTGCCATGGCAACGGTAGTTTAAGCCGCAAGTCCGCCTGCATTTGAGCAAAATGGGCAAATTGGTAGCTTTAATGCCTCGTTGAAGCTTGTAAATTTGTTCAAACATCTTTCTTTTTAGTTTCTGAGATTTTTTTATTTTTTTTTCAATTTAAAAATATATTAAAATAATATATATTTTAAAATTATTTATGACATTAATATATGATATAAAAATATCATCTTTTTTAATTTAAAATATATATATTTTTAAAAAAACAAACATTTTCTAAATACATTCCTAGACTCCCCGCTTTTGGCTAATTTTGGAATTGACCTGAACTCCATCATTTCCTTCTTATGGAGTTTGCAAGTGGAACCCTACAATCTGTGTCCTTTAATAATTTTTAGTTGCTTCCATTAAACTAGCTCTAGTTTATCTATCACCTGGTCCCTATTATTTTGTAATTTCACATTTCAATCTCATTTAATATCTATCCATATATTTCAATCCCTAAATGCTGATAGCACAACACCATCTAACAACAAGCATCATGAGAGTACAATGGAGAGAAGGTTAGCGATGAGGCGGCATCCTCTCACAATGTTGCCTGCGATATTGGCTTTTTGGATAAGAGAAAAGTTACGAGATAAAGATATTTCAATACTATAATTTTCTCTATTTTTTATAATTATCTTAATATCTGATTTCAGATAAAGATATTTCGATGTGGAGCATTACCGAAAAGTATTGCGAAATTTATAGATTTGACTTTCTTTATTTTTTCCTCACTCCAAATTAAATTCCACGTGGACCCCACAAAGGCAAGATTGGTGCAGAGTGTACTGTGGCTACAGAGAATAAAACCCCAAATCCCCAGACAAGATATACAGCTAAGACGCGGGAAACAACTCATGCGCCTCTTAAGTCTTAACTACCAGTCATTTCCTTATGAAAAACTAAAATCTCCCGTTTCCTCAACGACAACTCACGATATTTTCATCTCCAGTAATCCCTCGGTGGCATCACCGTAATAAATAGGAAAACCACAAGGGTAGTTAAATCAATAGAGAAGGCTCCAAAGATCCCATCCCTCCATGTGATGTAGCAGTTGAAAAAAGCTAGAAAATGCTCTGCCGGTAGTTCTGCCACCCCCCGCTCTCTCTCTTTTCATTTTCAAATATTAGAGCGTTTCGTATTTTCAAGTTTCATCTGAGCTGTGAATTACCGGTAATGAATCCTTGATTATGATCTTGGTTAAACCGCCTTGTCTCACAATGTTTAGCTTTTAATTCTTAATCGACCAAGAATTTCAGCTTCTTGTTTTACTTCCTGTGCTTATGGTAGCTCATCTTTTCTTGCTTTCATGTTTGTTTTTTCTTCTGTTAATTGTTTTCAGCTGTTTTTTTCTTCATCAAGTTCTTGCTTTTGATAGTTTGATGTTTTGAGGGTCGTTTCTTGTAGATAAGGTTAATTACTATTTAGTTATTGAACGATTAGCTCCTGCTAATCGTTTCTTGCTTGCTTGTCTGGTTTCATGTTTTTTAATCTTTTTATACACTGTTGATTAAATCTTTGTGGTCTGATTAAAAGGAATTACGTTAAGGTCATGATTTTCTGAAGTTCTCATAAAATTCTTCAATTTTTTTAAGACTGGTTGCATTTTTTGTTGAAGTTTTTTTGGTTAATTGTTTAGTTTAATTCCTTTTTTCTAGTTCGAATTTCGGGTTTTTTTTGGCAGGGCTAAGCAAAGCTTAGTAGGGAAGATTGAAACCGAAAGCAATGGAAATTTCGTGGAAAGTCAAAAACATTTCTTGTAATTTTAACTTCACGTGGTTTGTAGCTTTCTATCGCGATAGAAATAGTTTAAAGCTTTGAAAATTGGATATTTTCTGATTTTAAATTGTTTTTTATATTAGTAATGTTTTTTAAATTGTTTTTTTTTTATTAGTAATATGCACCATAAAATTTCCCGAGTGTTATATACTGGAAATAAAAAAAATACCAAAAACAACTGCTCGCCTTTAATAGTATTAAGCTGTCTTTTTCTGTTTTTTGAAAGAATTCTATAAATTGGCTACTTCTTATTCTGGGGGTGATTTGATTTGATTCCTTATTAGTGGTGATGAGGTGGTGCCAGATCTATAATGACATGTTTGGCTATTTAATTATCCATTTTTTAGTTGAAAAATGATTTTTTTTTTAAAGGGAAGTTTATTGGTGTGTCCGGAAGAAAAAAAAACTTTTAGTGGACTTGTTATGGTGAAAGGGAGATGGAAGATTTTGGAAATAGGTGGATCTGAAATTTGGTTAGCAATGAATGTGTGGGATAATTTGCCTTAATAGCTGAGTTTTAGTAGGGACCAGCCATCCATTCTAACAGCTATAGTTTCCATATAGATGCAGGTATAGCCTTTTAGGTTTAGCAAGGCAATGATAAAATTTAGTAATTCGACCGGATTGATTTTCTTTTCATTAGCAAAATCTGATTCTGTATTTCGAAATTCATCAAAATTAACATCAAATCTGAACTATTATCCTGTTTTTGGGATGATAGTGAGATTTCATCGATGATGTTAGGACTTTGGATAACCATGAGCTGCAGCCTGCCAGTGAAAGAATATTATTAGCCTAGAACAGGTCAAAGTCAATATCTTTACTGATTTATTTTTTATATCACAAAAACAACCTGGCGAGCGTTATTTGATTAGTTTAACAAGATCTCAAACTTTCTGCTTTAATGCTTTCATTTGTTTGTTTTTTTTCTTTGAATGCCTGATCTTGCTAGCTGTTTATTGATCATTTATCTTCTCACAGCTGAGCTGTTTCATTTAAATGCCTACACACGTTAGAGTTTGGTAAGCCGTGAATAAGCTGCTGGAAGTTTGTTGTGTTTAATTATCTAAACCCCGATATGCAGATTTTATAATTTTCGGCGGAAGATGGAGAATGCAGTTCTGAAAGCATAGCTGTCAAGGAAATTTGATTGAAAGCTTGAAGAGAAGATGACAAAGAAGAGGCATCATTTCCAGGAGAAGTTAAAATCCCTCTTTGGAAGTCTCATCGATCCGGAGAAAGATGAACAGCTAAAAGAAACTAAAACAGGTGATTTCTTTTATCAGTAATTCTGGAGGTTGTGAAATGGCATTGTGGAAACTGAAAAAATGAAAATCTCTGACATATTTTGCAGCACAATTTGAGTTGTCTTTACATGCTATTGTTTTGTGCCTTAATCTCGTCATTCCATTGTAATTTTGGTCAATGATTAACTGTAAAGACATTTCCTGTTCTGTAGAAATTGATGACAAGGTGAAAAGGATCTTGAAGGTCAAAGAGGAAGATCTTGAAGGTCAAAATGGCTTCTCAGAAGAAAACTCCAAAAAAGATCCTCTTCTCGAGTTAATTGTGGAATTACAGAAACAGTACCATTCCCTCGATAGACAATATGATGATCTGAAAGGAGAGCTGAGAGATAAAGTACATGGAAAAGATACCTCTTCTTCATCAAGCTCAGACTCAGAATCTGACGATTCTTCTAAGCACAAAGGCAGTAAAAATGGTCGTTTGGAAACTGATTACCAAAAGATAATGGATGGCATGAAGCAAAAACTTGAAGCTGCGAATCTAGAACTTGCTGAACTGAAGAGTAAGTTGACAGCTACAGGTGAAGAAAAGGATGATTTGAAGATGGGACATCAAACAGGTTTGATCAAGATTCAAGAAAAAGAGGAGATCATCAGAAATTTGAAGCTTGAAGTTGAAAAATCAGACACTGACAAAGCACAACTTTTTGTTGAGAATGGAGAACTGAAGCAAAAACTGGATGCAGTTGGCATGATAGAAGCTGAACTGAATCAAAGATTGGAAGAACTGAACAAAGTGAAAGATACACTGATTTTGGAGAAAGAGGCTGCCACGAGAAGCAATGAAGAGAGTGAGAAGATTGCCGAAGCTCTGAAGTTGGAATATGAAACAGCTATGATCAAGAAACGAGAAGCAGAGGAGATTATCAGAAATTTAAAGCTTGAAATTGAAAGGTCAGATGGCCAAAGAGCACAACTTTTGATTGAGAATGGAGAACTGAAGCAAAAACTAGATACTGCTGGGATGATAGAAGCTGAACTGGATAAAAAACTGGAAGAACTGAACAAAGAAAAAGATAGCTTGATTTTGGAGAAAGAGGCTTCCATGCAAAGCAATGAAGAGAGTCTGAAGATCACAGAAGACTTAAGAACCTTGACTGATTGGCTGCAGGAGGAAAAATCTGCCACAGGGAAAGAACTAGAAGCTCTCAAAGCAGAACTTTCTATCACAAAGCAGCAGCTGGAATCTGCAGAACAGCAAGTTGCAGATTGTGTCCGTAATATGAATGTAACCAAGGAAGAGAATGAATCTCTTACCTTGAAATTATCTGAAATCTCAAATGATTTGGAGCAGGCACAAAATACATTTGATGGACTCATAAGTGAATCGGGTCAGTTAAAGGAGAAATTGAGTAACAGGGAAAGGGAGTATTCGTCTCTTGCAGCGATGCACGAGATACATGGGAATGAATCATCAGCTAGGTTAAAGGAATTAGAAGTACAAGTAAGAGGTCTGGAACTAGAGCTGAAATCATCACAAGCCAGGAATAGAGATCTTGAGGTGCAGATTGAAAGCAAAATGGCTGAAGCAAAGCAACTTGGAGAACAGAATCATGGATTAGAAGCCCGGATTTTGGAACTTGAGATGATGTCAAGAGAGAGAGGAGATGAATTTGCTGCTCTCACAAAGAAACTTGAGGAAAATCGGAACGAATCATCTAGAACAGAGATTCTGACACAGCAGGTCAATACTATGCTAGCAGACTTGGAATCTATACGTGCCCAGAAAGAAGAATTGGAGGAACAGATGGTAAGTAGAAGTAAAGAAACATCGATTCATGTTGAGGGGCTTATGGATCAGGTCAACGTGTTACAACAGCAACTGGAGACTCTACACAGCCAAAAAGCTGAACTGGGAGTACAACTCGAGAAAAAAACTCTGGAAATTTCAGAATATCTTATTCAGATAGAAAATCTGAAAGAGGAGATACTGAGCAAGACTGCAGATCAGCAGAGAGTCCAGGCAGAAAAAGAAAGTTGTACAGAACAAATCAATGATCTGGAACTGGAGGTGAAGGCTCTATGCAACCAAAACACTGAGCTTGGTGAGCAAATAAGTACTGAAATCAAGGAGAAGGAACTATTGGGAGAGGAAATGGTTCGGTTACAGGAAAAGATCCATGAACTGGAAAAGACGCGAGCAGAGAGAGATCTCGAGTTCTCTTTTCTCCAGGAGAGACATTCAACTAGAGAGAATGAAGCTTCTGCTCAGATAATGGCTTTAACAGAACTGGCCAGCAATCTGCAACAGGAATTGGATTCACTGCGGTCTGAGAAAAACCAAACGCAATCACAGTTTGAGAAAGAAAGAGAAGAATTTTCAGAGAAGCTAATCGAACTGGAAAATCAGAAATCTGATTTCATGAGCCAGATTGAAGAGCAGCAGAGAATGCTGGATGAAGAGGAGGAAGCACGGAAAAAGCTAAATGAGGAGCACAAGCAAGTTGAAGGTTGGTTTCAGGAGTGCAAGGTGAGTCGTGAAGTAGCAGAAAGGAAAGTTGAAGACATGGCAGAAGAATTCCGAAAGAAAACGGGTTCTAAAGATGAGATGGTAGAGCAGTTAGAAGAAATGATCGAGGACCTGAGGCGAGATCTCGAAGTAAAGGGAGATGAAATCAACACCTTGGTTGAGAATGTCCGAAATATAGAAGTTACGCTCCGGCTGTCAAACCAGAAGCTCCGCATCACAGAACAATTACTAACAGAGAAAGAAGAGAGCTCTAGAAAAGCAGAAGAGAGGCATCAACAAGAGCAGAGAGTTCTCAAAGAAAGGGCTGCTATATTGTCTGGGATAATCACTGCAAATAAAGAGGCTTATCACAGGATGGTTGCAGATATCTCGGAACAAGTGAACAGTTCTTTGTCAGGACTTGGTGCTCTGGCCATGAAATTCGAAGAAGATTGCAACAGGTACGAGAACTGCATTTTGGTAGTGTCAAAGGAGATCCGGATTGCAAAGAACTGGTTCACGGAGACAAATAATGAAAAGGAAAAATTGAGAAAGGAAGTGGGTGAGTTAGCTGTGCAGCTACAGGATACAAAAGAACGTGAATCGGCATTGAAGGAGATGGTTGAGCAATTAGAGGTCAAGTTGAGGATGGGAGGGGCGGAGAAGGAGAGTCTGACGAAAGCTATCAGCCAACTGGAGAAAAAGGCGGGAGCACTAGAGAAAATGTTGAAAGAGAAGGATGAGGGGATATCAGACCTCGGAGAAGAGAAGAGGGAAGCCATAAGGCAGCTGTGCGTATGGATTGAATATCACCGAAGCCGCTATGATTATCTAAGGGAAACGCTCTCAAGGATGCCCCTTAGAAGCCAGAGGTCATCTTAGGATCCCTGGTAACATTTCTCATTCCCCCGTATTCATTTGGGTTTTTTTTTTTTACTGCGACGAGTTGCTCTTCATTACTTACATTTTTTTCCCCTTAAGAAAGTTTTGTTGATATGAATATCCTTTATTGTAATATTGCTAGCCAATAAAAACGTCAAAGCTAGCTCATCGCTTTGATTGTATACAACTTATGTTGCCATATTCATTTAATTTTAAATAAGATTGTGGAATTTGATGAAACGATGATTGCTAATCATCATCTATCAAAGAACTTAAATTCGCAATTGACAAGAACAGCCCTTGTATGCATGCGAGCAGGAAGAGGAACTCTAACGTTCACCAGACAGAAACGAAGCACCAAATAACTAGCGGATATCGAGTGAACAAGCTGTCACAAATAGAGCTGGGTAAAATACAACTACAAATAATGTGAAGTAGAAAGGCACCCGATATGCATTATTTCGACAAATAATTATTTGCCATAGCAGTAAGAATAAGAAATCTGGAAACTAAAGATGGGTGTGAATGGAGACAGTTGTGTACAATACTGGAGAAACATTAACACTACTAGCTCTAAACTTTCTTGCTACCTCCTCCAAGTAAGATAATCCCTGAAAACTGACCCTCTTAACGATCCTTTCATTCCACTCGCAATGAAAGTAACCAAACTATGATGATTTATTCTTCTCATTACTTCAGTCAGATATCCTCATCTCAACTCCAAGAACATCCTTCACCATCTCGTATGTCACAAATGCAATTGCTATCGAAGGGACCACCTACAAACGGAGAAAAAGAAAAGGATCTCCTTGAAAATGGTAATGATGAAGTTACAAAGCATTCCAAATAAGGATGATCAAAACTAAGTTTGTGCGCTGACCTTCACTGAATTGGGGACCAAACCCTTGTACAATGCTCCAAATCCCTCATGACGAACAGTTTTCCTGAAGGTATCAACCATGCCAGAATATTCAAGATGTGTTTTACTCCTTCCATCACCAGTGACAACTGAAGCAGCATCCTTCCAGCCAACCATCTGCATTCTTCGTCGGATAACATCAAGAGGATAAGCAATTGTCTGGCCAACAGTTCCAGCAGCAGCCCCACATGCAAGCCTTGTTGTCACACCCAATTCACTGTCCTCAACTAGTCCAAATGGATTAGTTTTGAGCAACCAGTCTTTAAGAGATTCATAAACAGAAAAGTTCAGACCCACATATGGTATCTGTAGATGTCATATTTCAGCCCATTAGATGAAGTAACAGCACAGATGGTTCTCTAAAAGTGGCATATGTGCAGCTTGAACAAGAACTTTTGGTTTAGTTACTACTGAAGGAAATGCAAACCCCAACAATGATGAAATCTGGAGTATCTGTGCACAACAACAAAGATTTCTATGGTGCAGATGCAAATGAAAGCAATAGCAAAGGAGCCATTTACTTACAACTCCTATTACAGAAGGCAGCCAGCCTTTGTATAAAGCCCTGGGACCTTCCTCCTTGAGGACTGTCAAGAGAGCATGAGTGATTCCTCTATACTGACAAGGAGACTTGTCTGTCTGCAAGTATTCATATGGACAATCATAAGCCATCAAAATAGTAAGATGACAAAGTGTCACCCATATTGCATATATAAGATCACAGCACCTGGACGGTTAGCCGGCCACGAACCAAGTCCATTGGGTAAGTTGCTGACATGGCAATAATTCCAGCACATGCACCAGCTCCAAGTCGTAAAAGAGGAGTAAGCTGAGCATCATCTGCATGAAGGAAACTAGTATGCGATGATTGTTGAGCAGGAAATTGATTAACCTCAATGGATGTAATTTCAAAGCCAAAAGAGGCTTTGCTAATGATAAAACCAGAGTTCAGTGCAACTGAATTGACGAGCATATGATTTTAGAGCACACATGATAAATCATGGAATGATGCATGTCTAAACTCTACATCACTCCCACCAAAAGGAAAATCAGTATAAGAATTCCATATAAATAGTGATGAAAAGTTGGAAAATAGCAAATGGATTTCAACAGCAAAGGAACTTCACAAATAGAATATAGTAGTAACATATAGAGGCAAATAGAGGGACAGCCATACCATTTCCAGTTTGCTGCCTATAAAACCATAATATTCCCCTGTTTACAGGAAAAAAGAGCAAAACACAGAATTTATGTAGGAAGACTTAAACGAATGCAGCTGGAAGCAGAGAGACAAAATATTAGGGTGGAGTGCAAAAACATACTTGGATGCTTCCTCATAACTGAAGAACTTGACTGCTGAATTTGGGACAATTCGAGCACAATTAGTTCCATTGCCTTTGAACATCCCTCTTAAGCCCTCTGTTCTCCATATATATTTCAAACCTTGAATGGTTCCATTGTATTTTATACTGTGGGGATTTTGAACCTGCATGTTCCAAAAGTAAGCACATCACTCTAATTAAACAGAGAGTCATACATGCAGAATGATAATAGAGAAAATCTAAAAATAATATAATATCCAGTATGCAAAGTAATTGTCCATGATAAAGAATGTCAGAACTAAATCGCTCAATAATAATAACAAAAACTACCTGTAGAAGTATTTTTAGTCTTTCCAAAGGAGCAACAGCTGTACGTGACCTGAAACAGATAGCACATATAATAATGTCTTCAGAGTGGAAAATGCTCACTCAAGTGTTGAGTATGCAAAACATGAAAACTCAATTGCTAATGTACAGTGATGACAGCAATTAATTATCCATTCATATTGAGGCAGTAGTACAAATTAATCAATTTGAAGATCTCCAATCACACTACATGATCGTAGCCTTCTGAAAAATGATCATAAATATTAGACAATTATTCCTTATCTTCAATGGTTGCCACCTCTATTTCATACGGGTGCCCTCACTTTTTTCTGTGTTATCGCTTATCTGTGGTCATTCTACATGCATGCTGTTTATTCACCACCCATTACCCGAAACTCGCTACCATAGACCAAAGCCAATCTAAACCTGGTTTAACAGATAAGAAAAATTAACAATATATTTCTCATTCGTAAACAGAACAAATGATTGGTGTGGCAAAACCAGGTTTCATTAGGATTTGTATAACTAAGCTATTTATCAGTAATTTGAATGATTCCGATCACCTAACAAGTGATATCTAAACAGAAAAGTTATAATATCTAAAAACCATGGATTTCACTAATAAACTCACACCCTAGTTGTACACCTTATATCAAACAGGGTACCAATGAACCACCCAAAATTAGATTTTCACAAGCCCATCATAACATCAGAAATCAAACCTTTACCTTTTCAAGGAAAAAGAACAGTGGGATTTTATTTATATTCTAAAAAAGCAGGCTTTTTAACCTTGAAGTAAATTTTAATGCACAACCAGAAAACATTATCCTGTTTTTTACTCTTTAAGGAGGGAAAAAAACAAGTCATTACTATGGAAAAAAAGTCCCCTTATAATCTATACTTAGCAAAAAATAGAAAAAATACCATCAATATTATCCTAAAAATCGACAAAATCACAATCATTTCCATGAATAAGATTACAAGACGTTGATTCTTTAAAAAATAATCAATAAAACATCCCCCCCCCCAAAAAAAAAAAAAGAAAGAAAGAAAGAAAGAAAGAAAGAAAAGAACTCACACTCCACCGGCTACACCCCCGGCGACAAGAGACTTGCAGATACTTAGAAGAGCGGGTCCCGGTGCTTTGACGCCTTCACGAGCGAGTTTAGCCTCTTCAGCGAGATTCACAATCGTAGAAACAGCAGACTCGCTTGTTTTCACGTCCTCTGATGCCATCACCGGAACCCTGGAAAGTGGTCAAAGTTCCGGCGTTGACAGGTGTAATTATGCAAACGGATTGATTAATTTTGGGAGGGTTTGGTCAGCACTTGCATTTGCAAATAAAGAGAGAGACGGAGCGGTCTGTTTTGAGAGAGAGAGAAGGATGTGAAGGGAAGTTGATATTACAGTATTACTCAATTTATATATGGTCCCTAACCACCGCGTCCTTTCATTAGTTTTTGGGTTCATAGTTCACTAGGTCCTTTTACTCTTACATTTATATCAATTTGGTACCTTAAATGTTTTTGTTCCACGAATCATCATTTCCCACCGTGGTGGTTCTTCCCTTGGATATTTGGTTTTCTCCATAAATCATCAAATTTGGACTCGAATCCAAATAATAGGAATAAATAAATATTCTTATTTATTAATTGCACTAAATTAGATGTAAATGACCTCCTTAATTACAGTATTTGAAAACTAACCTATCTTTTTTTTTAAAAAAAAAATAATTTTGCTTTATTTCCCTTCTCATTTGTTCTCTTTAATTATTATTAGGGATTGGGATAATGTTTCTTGTAAATGTATGCCACGTGGCACATCATGAGCATGCAGGTGGTGGGATTTGACATCTTCCCTAACGAGAAGAACTGAAACAGTTAAAACTTAAAAGCACCTAAATGGTACGGAACTAGGAAATGAGGGGAGGTCAGGATAGAGAATAGAGTCAGTAGAGGTTAGAGAGTGAGTGGACAAAATACATGAGGAGGCTGTTATGTTCTGGCTCGTTTGCAATTACACCCCCACGGTGAACATAAAGGCTCCATGGCTAACTATACAATTAATACATGATTTATTTAAGAAGAAGGGTCTCTTTTCTTCAATGAAAAGAACACGCATACAATATGGCTAATTTTATGGCTACATGAGTTAATAGCAGCAACAGCCAAAAATGCTGTATATAATTTAATTTCAAGAAAAGTGAAAAAAAGAAGATCACTTCTAGAACTTTCGGACGTATCGAGACAAAAGTAGTGGGTAATTTGATGGCAAGAACCTTCATCTCCACTTTTGTGATAAAATGGAAAGCTCAGGTATGATCATTTAACGGTTGAGATGGGAAAAAATTATGAAGAAATGATTATCTAGGGACTTATTAGCATAATCATAAGATTTCAGGATCAAAATAATACTTTGTGATGAGCCTTGATTAGGGTTTCGAACCCAGAACGACCACTACTACTGACTTTACTTTGGCAAGGTCCAATGTTTTTGCCTGAAGATGAAGACCGTAACCCTAAATTTCCACGAAAAGCACGAGAGAAAGGAAGGAATATGGCTATAAATATTATTTTAATTAAATATGGTGGCATAGAAGATGATTATTCCCGGGCTGAAACTATTATGTTGTCCCGTGAAATGAAAGTGACTGAGAATCCCTTGCCACTTCAAAAGTGGGTGATAAGTTGATACGAACCCAGCATCTGATGACTCACCTAATACCCCCACCAGCCTCTCTTTTCTTTTCACTTGTACCAAGACAACATATATAAGTGGTTGACAGTGGACTCATAAATTACAGATAAAAAGGGCCTTTTGTTTTGGGCCTCATGAGCTTGGATTGGCTATCGGCGCGACCTCACTCCTTTTGTTGCACATTCATTTTTATTTATTTAGATTTAGTAAAAACAATTAAAAAACAAATTGAGCTTTATTGAGTTCATAACTTTAATTATCGATTTAACGAGTTGAGTTAAGTTATATAGTTTTTTTAGTTTATTCTTTATTTATCATTAATTTTTTTGTATGTTTTATACTACTCGTGTTTTTTGCGATCATCAAATAAGTATAACAAAAATGAATGGATTATTTTAAATAAAAGATCTATTTACAAGGTAATAGTAATCCCTCCATATACCCGTGTTATTGATTACCTGCAATGCATGGAAAGACGGCGAAGAAACTCAACCAAGCAAATCAATTAAGGTTTTTTCAAAAAAATCTGATTTGTTTTTTTGACCAAGAATATCTAGCCTGGAGATGGGTTATAGCAATTATGAAGTTAGAACAAAGAAGACGCAGCTTGGGTGGAGGAGAGCCATCTAAAAACCTGGCCCTTGAGGTCTACGTACTGACAGGGAAAGGGGGTGTGAAGTTTTAAGAAGTCAATGGAAGAGAAAAGGCTCGAGAGAACGAGGATGACGAGAGGGTACATCAGACTAGAAGTTCAGAAAAAAAGGATTGAAGAGAAGATAATTCAAATGAACGGCGGGGAAGCTGGAGGGAAGAAGTAAGGTCGATGTGGATGGTTTCAAAATTCAACTTGGATAAGGCAAATCCAAATTTAAATTCAATAAATAGTATCTTTCATGTTATATTTTTCTCATTTCATATTATCTCATAATTTTAAATATTATTTTGTAAGCATCAATTTTACACATAATTGTCAAATAAAAATATCTGATAAAAAATAATATAGTTCATCGTCCATATAAAAGAAATGTTTTCATCCGAATGTTTCATCGTACAAATTTAGTGTTTATTTGAGATTATGATTATGGTTGTTTTTGAAAATATTTTTCGTTCATAAATTCATCAAAATAATATTAAAAATTATTTTTATAATCAACACATCAAAATGATCTACAAACATAAAAAAAACTTAATTTAATATATATATATATATATATATATATATATATAATGTAGTGAAAAATAATCACTTGGTCCTGCAAGAAGTTTTCAAAGAGCAAGGAGAAAAGAAGAAAATGGCAGGAACATATCCTGAAAAAAGGCCACTTGTGTTCCACCACTTGATATTATAAAGATATCACAGCCGGCCACCCAGAACACCACTCAACACCTTTTCGATTATTTAATGCTTCACAATGATGTAATGAAGAATTAAAAAAGAAAAAAAAGGAGGGAAAAAAGTGCAGAAAAGAAAAAGAGTAAGATTTTGAGATAATTAGCTCCTTGATAAACATCACAGCTCCAGGAGGAAAAGAAAAGGAGAAGGCACGGCTTGCTTCATAGTTTCCTCATCTACGATGAATTGAAAGTAAATTAATCTGCCAAGGATCCCGTTTTAGATGGCGAGGCAAATGAATCCTTAGCCTTATCGTGAAGGATCACGTTTTGCAGCCATCACAGCCCCGTCTAGTGTTAGGTCATCAATCTTCGAAATGTCTTCCAAGAAATGTTTAATGACTCGATGGTCCCCGAAAAATTATATAATACTTCAGAGGTAAAGTAATATCGTGCAGGGGTCTTCATAATAAGCACGAAAGACCCTCCAGGAATCGAATGATAAAATGATAAAAAGGGCAAGCAGAACAAGTTCTTAAAGATATGGAGGGGAAAGGAAAGAAAGAACAAGCTGCTATAAATGTGTGGGACTGCGGGAGTCCCTTGTATGATTCATATGAAATAGCTTCACTTGGCCATCTCATTGACAGGCACAGTTTGGCCTTGTCATCTCCATGCGGACCAGAAAAGGAAGGGAGGGTTGTGATCGAGTATGCAAGCATGCCGAGAGATCAAGAAAAGGGTCTGCAGGTCAAGAAGGAAGGATTGCTATCCAGGATAATAAGGATTTTCTTCTGGAAGAGAACGATGATCAAGGAAAGGAAGGATCGTAAGGTCAGAAAGCCTGGTAATGGATTCTATTGTTTATGTACCCATGTTGGATCATTGTACACAAAAAGGGCTGTGAATGTGAAGAAAATATTGTAAGGTTTCATAATCTTTACACGGAAGCTACCTTTTTCTTTGCTTTAAAAAAAAGATATCGATGATCGGCGATGCCCTCTTATCTCTCTCTTCCCCTCATTTTCCAGTAATCCATTCGAATAAATCCAGGTTGAATTGAATACCAGTTCAGTGCAGAAAGTTAGAGACCATGCTCCTGTATGTAAGAAATCATCTAGAAAAGTAATGTTGTTTAATATGAATTACACTTAAAGTAACATCGGTAATATATAAATGGCACTAACGAGGTAATTCATTCAGGTTTCTCTTGATCATTGAAGCTGGTGATGAGGTTGATGAACCAGCTCAGTTCATAGAATAACTATCCGGTGTGTTTTGTCGCAAGTAAGGGAGATCAGATTAACCATACTATCTGCGATGTCTGTAAGAACTGATTTGAAATTAACTTGATTCAATGTTTCTTCAAAGTTATTGGATAATTTTGATTAGAAGATTTAGAAAATATTTCATTCAATTTCAGTTTTAGATTTTAGAAACTGAAAAGCCGAACCGAACCAAACCAATCCGAGCGTGATACCATCTGACCCTAGGCCACCAGCCGACCATTGTAGAGGTTGAGGCTTGTTGGCTCTTTTCTGATGCCAGTGCCTTCTGCTGAATAATTTTCCACTCATGAGTTGGATTACCCAAATCAATCGTGCCATCTGAATGGACTGACATATCCAAATCAATATTCATTGGGTCTGTTGAAGCCCAATAAGTTCTTTTAGGTTTATGCCCATCTCACGTCCTGATAGGCAAGCTGCTGGACCTGGCTCTCTGACAAATGATTTTAGAGGGGGGCTCACATTGCTACTGTTAACTAAGCTATGGCCATTGATAGCGTGGTGACCCATTAAGATATTGGCATTAGCTGACAGGTCAACTGTGATTAATACAGGCCCCACAACAGAACTGGGTCCACCAGCTCTGACTTTTTGACTATTCTGTACGACCCCCTGCTTCATCTTTCATCTCCTTTATGCTGCTGCTAATTGGACGACCCATATGTAAATAGTAAGCAGTTTGCATTATTATACGTGAACTCACTCTTCCGATACCAGGGATTATATTGTTTCTTGCAATACAAGAAAACTTCGTTGATGTTCAGGTGGGAAAGTCATATGTTTTGCCCTTTGCTGAAGAGAACGGCCTGTTCTGGAAGAGAGCGAAGACTGGTCGAAGCAAGCGATCACGACACGTGTATTGTAATGAGAATCTGTAGCTTTCTTTCAATTTAAGCCATCCTGGAGAGAATTCATGCCTGCAATGCAATGCATTTGGCGACGCTGGTAATTTTGACATGGTCAGACGACCATCCACCTCCTTTTCTCATTTATTGAAACTGTCGGTCGTCGACGACATGCACCCTGATCATCTGGCTCGGTAGAAGGTGCCAAAACACCTTACCCAATCAGAAGCTAAGCTGCTCAGGTTTGTATTCTACGTTCTACACAATGACTTGTCCTCTTCCCTCCCCTAGATTCTCGAAAAGAAACACCCATGAAATAGATTAGCAAAAACTAGTTAGTTGCGCTACACTGCGCTGCTATGGAGATTTTTTCAGTAGTATTTAAAAGTCCGCCTTATTTAGCATGCCAATATAATAGCCAGCCAACTTGGATTTTTATGATATAACTTGACTTGGCATAACCCAGTCAATTTAAATTAAATGTATTCATGACTTGGTTGGCATTTAGTTTTATGTCAACCCACCTAGTATCTGGCTTAGATTATCCAATTTGATAAGATTATATTCTTGGAATCTATTTTTTCTATTTAATTCAAATATCTTTCTATTTCATTTACCATGTATTTCAATAAAAATATATATGGAGAAGACCAAATACTTGGATCTAAAAGACTAAATATTTGTTCGGGAGTATTGTTATTTTGAAATTGTTTTTCATTCAAAAATGCAACCAAATGATATTTTTTTATTTTAAAAAATTATTTTTAACAGCAACACATCAAAATGACCTAAAACACCAAATAAAAAATAAAAATTTTCAATTTTTTCAAAGATATTTTTATAAAGTAGTATCAAATACCCCGTATCTTTTTAGAGATAAATAACATGTAATTCATTATTTAATATATATATATATATATATATATATATATGATGTATTATTTGCGGTGACAAAAATTACATCATTTGTGGTTTCAATTTTTAACTATGTAGTTGACTACGCAAACAAACACGCACTAAAAAACTAAAAATATCAATTGTGAATCCTAATGCACCTCTAAATTGTTATAAATTTATTTTTTATTATAATTATAATATAAAGATTTTTTTAGTTAACAATATAAGTTTTCCATGATAATTTTAAATTTGAATGAAATAAGATTTATATTTTATAACTATAATATCACTAATGTAGAATATTAAAATGACTGTTATACATTATATACTAGCTGGATTGCCCAGCACTACGTTGCGGGCATAACAAATAATCTTCATAATTGTTGAGATTACAATATAATAATCTAATATATAAAATTTTATATTATGAAAAAGATCAACATTCTTTATTATAATAATAGTAAATCAAAGTCTTAACTTCTTAAATTACCATAACCATCACTATCAAAACAATAAATATTATTTAATAAATCTTAGAGAAAAACCAAAAACAATTAATAAAAAACATGTAAGAAAAAAAACCTAAAATTACCATTATTATTCTTAATATTTATATTATTATTGTTTTAATAATAGGAAGAAAACAAAATTAAATCAAAGTCTTAAAAAAACTCTAAAAACATTAACAAAAGAGAATATGAAAAAAAATAAGATAAATGAGAAAAATAAAAATTATTGACTTGAAAAAAAATTACTTGACCCTAAAATTTATAAAAAAATATTACACTACTTTGCGGGCTGAGTAAAAAGTTTGTATAACTATTAAAAAAATAAAAATTATCAAATTATCCCGAGAAAAAAAACCTAAAAAACATTAACAAAAGAGTAAGTAAGAGAAAAACATTAAATTATTATTATTATTATAATGAAAAAAAATAAAAGACTACAAAAATCTTAAAAACTTTAACAAAAGATCAAACAAAAAAAATAAAGTAAAAAGTATTAGGTAAAAAAAGTCATATGACGTAAAAATATAAAAGGAAAAAAAACTAAAAGAAATAAAAAAAATACAAATATCAATTTTCAAATGATCATAGATATAAAATAAAATTTAAGAACTATTGTTTTTTTAAAAAAAAATATACCAGCCCAACAAATAAGAAAATAAAAAAATAAAAATCAAAACTACACACACACAGACAAAAATAATGATTATTCTTGAAATTAAAAGAAATAAAGGGATTAAAATGAAAAATTAAAAGTAATAGGGCTGAAATGAACATTAAATATAAAAGGATTAAAATCCAAAATTAAAAGTATAAAGGCCAAAATGAAAACATCAAAGTCTTAAAATCTAAGAATATTATTACTATTACAACTAAAACAATAAAATATTATTAAATTATTACAATGAAAAAAATAAAAAACATAAAAAAAGGAAGCAATAAAAAAACTAATATTATTATTCTTATTGAGTTAATAATTGGAAAAAATTCAATAAAAAATATCAATAAATTATTTTTTAAAAAAAATATATAAGTGAAAAAAACAAAACAAAATAAATAAAAAACAATCAAAATAAATAAAAATAAAAAAACAAAACAAAAAAAGCAAAGTAAAAAAAAAGTAAAAAAAGAAACACGCGCAGGGGTCGAACCCTACCGAGAGCCTCACTCCTCCCTCCCCCGCATCCATCTTTACCAATAGGCTATAGCTTTCTCTTCATCTAGTTCTATGAAATAATATATAAATATTATATTTATAGCTCAAATACGAAAAAAAATAACACTGTTGAAATTCACAGTGTTTTCACTTACATGTTATAGTGAAACACCGAGTTCTTTTAGTTTATTTTATAATTTTTTATGAGAAATAGTTATATTCTTGACACTTTTCATTTTTTTTGTGATTTTGTTTTTTAAAAAATAAATACATTTTTTTATTGATACAGTATCGCTGCTTCTTTTAATTCCTGTCCGGTCAAACACTTTTAGCATGATCGGTTACTATATTAATACCTTCCAAGATAAGTGTGAAGCATATCTCTCTATCTATCTATTTATTTATCTATATATGTGTGTTTGAGTAAAAGCTAATTTAATTAAGGAAAGATTTAATTTTGATGAAATAAAACATACGTGAGAATATCTTTATCATTAATATAAAGAAAAAAAAGAAATGAATCAAACAAATCAATGAGTCACATAGATTTTCCAATGACACCAGTCCGACATTTTAAATCTTGAATGAATTTCCAGTTGTTTCTAATTTTTCAAGCTGGGCATTATTGGATTTTTCGTACACAAAGAAGAGCGGGTAAAGAAGAACCTTAAATCTGAACAGTGCTGATTCGAAACAGGACATGGCATGCAAGTGTCACTTTCATGTCTGCTTCAACATGCGACAAGTCATGCAAAGTTAAAAACGATACCGTGCTGTCGAGAATTGGTATAGACATTTTTTTGCAAGCATACCACCACACATATTTCCACATTTTCTCACTCACATTTTCCCTTACTTTCCCGGGAAAAAGTTGGAAAAAGAAAAGGAACAGTGCTGTCGAGAATCGGTCCATCTCATTCCCTCCCTCCCTTCCAAACTTTCACTTTTATCGGGAACCACAGATTCTTAGATTTTAAACAAACCTCAACACTTAGTTTCATCTAATTGTCCTCTTTTACTGTCTTATTTCCTCTTTGTTTCTAAAGCAAGACAAATGTTAAATGTTTTATACTGCAATAGAAACCTCAAAGTTCTTTAAAAAAGGGATAATAATAAGCTTCAAAAATAGAAGTATCGTCGTGTGCTGTCTTGGTTTAGTCAGTTTTCCATGATTCGGATATTTGGCTCTTCTTGAAGTAAGTAGTTCCGAGGCTTTTGTTTGTTGTCTTAGATGTTACCGAGGCTTGTTCTGGGCTTCTTTTTTCGGAGTGAGCTTGTTTTGTTGCGTTTTGGTTTATGGGTTCAGTTTTTGAGCCTTAATAATGGCTGAAGGGTCAACCAAAGTTCGGTTAGTTCGTTGTCCAAAGTGTGAAAATCTCTTACCAGAGCTTGCTGAATACTCCGTGTACCAGTGTGGTGGTTGTGATGCTGTTCTTCGAGGTTAGTTTTGTTTCACTCACCATTTGTCTTGATTTTGGTTTTGTTTGTTTTCTTCTCTTTGTTTTGTTGGTGACAAATCAAATGACAGTTTGGATTTTTTGTAACTTCCGTTGTGTTCCAACTTGTGAACAATTGCTTCAAAGTTTCAATTTTTGCAAGGTTTTCTCCCTCTAGGCACTTCATTTAATGAAAGTAGGTGATTTAAAGGCCGATTTTTGGTGAAATAGGGAGTTTGAATCGTTTTTTTCTTTTTTATATATGACACAGCAAAGAAGAAATTGACTGTTAACGGCGGGATAGTGGAGAAGTCTGGAATGGAGAGGGATGAAGAGGGTTTTGAGATACTGGAGACGTTATCTGAGAAAGAAGGTGGTGGGTTAGGAAATGCATCTGAGACAGAGAGGGAGAGTGATGAAATTATAAGCAACAGGAGAAAAGCAAGAATCCTTAATAGTCCTCTGTCGGAAGCGGAAAATAAAGTGGCTTTGGCTGCTAATAGCAACACAAATGCGAAGGAACAGGAAATGGGTTGTCAAAGTGATGCAGGGAAAGAAAAACCTTTAAAGCTCCTGCTTGATAATAGGATTTGCGGAGATAGTAAAAACATGAACATGAATAGATGCGAGTCAGTTGATTCAAGTAGAGGGAAAGGTATTCGAGAAACTTCAGAACAATTTGAGAGTTCTGCTGAGTTTCTGAGGCCAGCAAGGGTGATGGATCAATGGGTTTCAGATAGAGAGGGTTTAAGGGGAGGGAATCTCAGAACGTTTGTCAAAGGAAGTAAATCTCCAAATTTCGCTTATCCTGATGAGGGACCTTCGAGCTGTAGTTTGAGATCCTCTCCTTATGAATCTAGCCAGCAAGTGAAGAATTATTACATTCCTGACAAAATTGCATATTTAGAACAGGATCGAGCTGTGCTTTTTAAGAAGTTGAATGAGTTGCAAGAGCAGCTCAGGCAATCTTGTTCTTTGGATGAGAAACAGAGGGAAAGGATTCCCATGGGCAGCAAAATAGCTCCTCCTGATCATTACCATGGCCGTGATGCTTACTATAGTTCGATGCATCCCTTGCACTATGGCCATGGACCTGCTCCCTACATGAGAAGTGATGACATGGATATTCAGAACTCATACATTCCATCACAGCCTTTTGCAAATGAAATGCCAGCTTATGCGGATCTATACCAGCAACAATTTCCCAGGATGCGTGCCCATCAACCACCCCAACAATATTTGCATCAATCATTTCGTGGCAACTTTGCAGGGCAATATGTTGATTTCAGTCATGAACCTCTCGTATTGTGTCCCCATGAAAGCTTGCATCATGTACCTGCGTGCTCCTGTTTTCATTGCTGCAACACCAACTGGCGTGTTCCTCCACAGGCCTCACCCATTGCTCCTGGCAATATAAAATTCCCAATGAACTCGGCTGAACTCAATTTTAATTACCATGTCAATCCAGTAACATATGGGCCACCATTTCACCATCCTCAAGCAAACCCCCCTGCATTGAGTTCACTGGATCCACAGCCACATTTAAGATGGCCAGTTGATGTTGAATCAGATATGGATGGATTTCCCCAGAGTCGTCCTAGAAAGGTGGTGATAGCCAGAGGAAACGAACAGCTTTGCCATCCTGTTGCTGGTGGGGCCCCATTTATAAGCTGTTATAATTGCTTTGAGTTACTAAAACTGCCTAGAAAACTAAAAGCAAGGGAGAAGAACATACGAAAGTTGCGATGTGGTGCCTGCTCAGCACTTATCTTGCTTGAAATAGAAAACAAGAGGCTGATTACTTCTGCTCCTGCTGAAAGCAAGCAAATATTGGTTGGGGCTGACAGTTCCTCAGATGAGGTGTCTGAAGAAGTGTTTTTAAATTCTGATGGCTGTTTGAATGCTGTTGGTACAATTCGCTCTGATGATTTTGATAATCCTGGGTATGACTTCCAGTCTGCAGATTTCAAAGATGTACTATCAGAAGAACAGAAGCTAAATCCAAGCAAATGTGAGAAAACGCATGACCCTAGTTTGTCATCTTCTATTACTTACGAGGAAGAGAACCTGGATAGCGTGGTTGTTCAGAGAGATTTTTCTTATGCTGCTGAGCTGCCCATAAAAGAAGTGCCTTCAACATTTGAAAGCTCTCCTTTCCAAGAGCATTCTGGTGATCTCTTGTCTAGCCATGCAGAAAACGAATGTGATAAAGGAAACAGGGTTGGATGGACAGAGCAGGATAATGCTATACTTGAGAAGATAATTTCTAGGCAGAGCTCCGTGAAAGATGTGTCAATGGAAACTGAAGTGGAAGTTCCTTTCAATGAGTATCTACATACCAGTGTATCTCAAGACTCCATGGAGGTAAGCAGAGAAGAGGATCGGTTGAAAAGCAACAAGGGCGCTGAACCATTCCTGGTGGGTTTTATTAAAAAGAGCTTCAGGGATTTCTCAAGATCTAATCAACGAATGCATAATGAAAAACCCAACGTTTTCATTAATGGGAAACCTATTCCAGATCGCCTGGTTAAAAGGGCTGAAAAGCTAGCCGGGCCAATTCAGCCTGGAGATTATTGGTTAGTATTTCCTTTCTGTTGCATCTTGTTTGTCGTGTTACTTGTACATGCAACATATTGCTCGTAAACTGTAAATGACGTCGCACTGCTGACAGCAAAACATCAGTGTTGTATAGTAATAGTGAGTTAGATTTTTGTGTTTCCTTATAGGATACTTACTACACTACAAAATGGATCGTGAGTAAATGGCTAAGACATAAAAATAAAACGAAGGAAAGAGCACCATTTTTTCTGTGATTACATATTTACAGAAGCTCCAAAATTGGTAGCTGGGTAAATTATCATGTAGAAGATGTAGAAGATTTTTTCTTACAATAGAGCCAAGTAGTTCCGTTTGTTGATGTCTTTCTTCTTGTCAAAGCATGAATATGAGAGATTAGATGGCCTTTGTTTCTATACTCAAAATACCAACATCTGCCCTGAATCTGCCTCTTTACCAGGTATGACGTTCGAGCTGGATTCTGGGGTGTGACTGGACAACCTTGTGCTGGCATTATTCCTGTGAGATCAAGATATCACTGGCTTGGATATTTCTTCTTTTGATGACAACTTTGATATTCCCGCATGACTAACAGTCTTTGCTCTTTTGCAGCCTTCCATTGAAGAATTTAACTATCCCATGCCAGAAAATTGTGCTGCTGGTAACACAGGTGTCTTTGTTAATGGGAGAGAGCTGCATCAGAAAGATCTTGACCGACTCTCTACTAGAGGACTGCCGATCACAAGACAGAAGTTCTACATCGTCAAAGTTTCCGGGAGAGTTTTTGACGAGGACACTGGCGAAGAGCTAGATCGCCTTGGCAGACTTGCTCCATCGTAAGTTTCTCTTCTACCACGACTGCTGGCTAAAGGTCTCTTTTACAATGCTTCATTCAGGCTATGCAACGTATTGTTTCTGAAAACAATTAAATTATAATGCATTAGAGTAAGGATAAATAATTTTTCATAATTTAAAATATAAAAGATGTTTAAGAAAAGCTAAATGTTCATATAAGTTTAAATTTATAAGCATGTAAACTAACACTTATGGCAAACATGCTTTGATATTAAATTTAGTGAGTGAATTTCAGTTTTATTTTGGTCTCAAATGTATTTATTAACCATGTTTTAACAAATTTTCCAACACTTAGTAGAAACTTCAAATTATAATAACTTAAAGTTTTAAAATTGTCACTCCTAGAAATTGGCCCAAAATTTGTGGTTCTTGTAAATAAAAAGCAATCAATTAACACCGGTCACAATAAGATTCTGAAACATATATGTCAATCGACTTTGCCCACCTCTTCTCTTCAAGCTATTGCCATTGTGGTTATCTGGAGAATTTTTATCATGTGGACTGTCAAAAGGAAGAGAAGGAACATCTTGTGGAATCTGTTCTATGAGAAAAAACTATCAACTCAAGCATGTCTGAAAGCTCAATGAAGGAAATTCTCATTAAGTTTTTAGCAGTTGATACTGCCTGGTTTTCATTTTTGCCTTGATCAAAAGGCTCGGGAAGTGCAGAATATTTCTTGTTTGGGGCAGCTCGCGCTTTCTTACCAATTGCACTTGCTAGCTTTCAGGGGACTGGATTTCAATTTATATTGATGCAATACTGATTGCTGACTATTTTGAACAGAGTTGAGAAGGCTAAACGTGGCTTCGGCATGAAGGTTCCTAGGAAAGCTTTGTGATCAAGGAGCTTGATCAGTTGGGGATTATGAGGTCTTCAACCCGATATTATCTGCATGTGTTTTGTTGATATCGTCAGGTGTCTTGTCCGTGCAATGCCAAATTCATCCCAATGTCTACACGCAACATGGTATTCATGAAATCTTCTTGCACATCCTAATACGTTTGCAAAGTTGGATGCCTTTATGTGGGCAAGCTGATTAGTTATTGAAATGGTCAGGAATGCCGAAGGCATTCAGAAAAAGGGAAACAGGGTTTGATGATCCATTAAATACTTGAATAGTTCCGTTCAGAAATTAGTGTATGATTAGCAGGTAGATTAGGGCATAGCCACTTGGGCAGGCTTTATGTTCTTGTAGGGGGGGGTGCCATCATTTGTCAGCTGAACACTGAAAAACAATGCTTTTAATAAGATTTTGAGGATTCCTTACACGGTAAACACTAGATGCTTTTGGCTTTAAAATCACATGCTTCTCTATTTCCCCCTCCGTGTTACCTCGAAGCAATGTTGTTAAAATCATGTTTAGAAAATCGAATCTTGGTAAAATCGGTTTTGACGAGGTAAAATCAGTTAAAATTTTAAAATTGAACTGAATCAGTTTGATTTTACGATTCTTGGCGGTTGATTAATTACTTTTCTTTTCCCTTATTCTTCTCTCAGTTCCTGCTTCTTAGTCTTCTCATCCCTCTCCTCTCGTCACTGGATCAGTTCCCCTCTCTTCCCCAAATCATCCTCTCCTCTCGTCACAATAGTTGACCTTGTTATTATCTTATGAGATCACTGGTGAGGGGAAAAAAGAGCATAGGAGATGAAAGGAATGCTTCCCATCGGGTCAGCCTTGTGGAGGTTTGGTTGGCGACGATGGAGGAGTTGTTGGAAAGGCAGTTGTGTAAGGGTGTATTTTAGTTTGTGTAGGGACAATGGAGGTTGATTGATAGCTCTTGCTTGTCTAGTTGAAGAAATTGGTGCTGTTGGATTATCTAATACCCACGGTGAAAAAAAGAATGAAAATAAGTTTGTTGGTGGTCTTGCAAAAGGTTTGCATATATGACGATAAAAATGGCAGTAGGTATAATTTTAAAAAATGATGGCATGTTGGATGAAAAAGGGGGGTTTTAGGTTTAAAAACCAGTAAAATTGTAAATGCTTTGATGGTAATTGTAAATTCCCTCTTGAAATTATTTATTATGGATTTTGGGTGTAATATTTTGGATTTTAATTACCGCATGACAGTGGCTTTTTTTTTTAGATTGATTGTTATAAGCATCCACGTACAAGATGTATACTAATCACATCTCTAGTAATAAATAGATGTATACTAATTTGCACTTATGTGTTAAAATTGTGTTACTTAGCATTAATACTTGTGTTAATATCGTACAATTATTTTAAATCATGTATAAACCTTAACTAATGAGATTTTGTGATCATAATTTATTTTACTGTATTGTATTTAAAAATATTTTATTTATGATTTTATATTTTTTCTACCAAAATAATTTTAGCTGTGATTTTATGATTTTTGTACGGAAATATTTTACTTACGATTTTATAATCTGAACTCAAATAACAATTCCGATTTTGACACGTCTAGATGAGTAAATTATTCTTCAATCCCTAGATTTGAAACCGGATCATAACTTAGTCCTTCGTTTCATATAAGTTATATATTTAAAATGGACCTTTCAATTCTTTTAATTTCTCAAAGGAAAACCAGCATGGTAGAGAAATCAAGACGTTTTAACAAGACAATGGTCTATAAAAGTCAATCAACAGAGTCAAATAAAAGGGACTGAGTTATAATGGTATTTAAAACCAACGACCTAGAGAATAAGTCTTCAAAATGGCCTATTGAGAGGATGGAAGCTGGGACCATTACCAAATACACTATTAAACATTGAAAATCCTCTCCTGACAGCTTTGGAACTTTAGGGCAAATCTGTATCTTTTGCGGCGACATAAATTCTAGTAGCAGGAAACTCTCCATGTGAAATCTTGGCCGTAGACCGGTCTCATGATCTACTAAAAAAATGATCATCACCGGATCAATATACAAATCCTCAAATTAATCTATGTCAATTATTTTTAAGAAACCACTTGCTCTTTTTTTTAATTGTGGAATCCTACTCCACTTTACCATCTATGATTACTTCTCTTTTTAAGAAAAAGAATCATTAACTACTGTATCTTTCCAATCATTAACTATTTTAATCACAAATCATTCACAATTACTACACAATCACTTTCTATGGACTTCAAATTTTGAAAGTATTAATATACACACACACATACATAACAAAAAAAATATGTGGGACATAAAAAAAATGATTTTTTTTCATGATGCTTTTCTATTTTTTATTCGAAGAGGATATCTTTTCTAGTTTATTCTTTATTAAATACTATAATGATATTTATTTTTTTACCATACAAAAGGTTGTAATAATATTATGATAAATGAAGATATAAATGAATAAAAAAATGAATATATTTAGAGTGTTTTCGATCTTTAAAAGTTTTGACTTGTAACAAACTCCTTATTCTTCACTATTATCTATGTTAATTGATATTAAAATCTAAAAATTCTTTGTGATTATTTTACTTTGGTATATGTTATAGAACAACTATGGTTGGAAAAGGGCTCAATTATTCTTAGTAATTGTTTTGTTTCATGAATTAAAGAAGTTGCAAAACACAACATGCTTATGTTGGAGGGGATGGAGAAGTTCTCTTCAAAAAAAATAATATTTACGAAGTAGTATGTTATCATTCAATATTATTGTGGTGAAATCCATGACAAGACGATTCACACGAAAATATTATGTTAAAAATTGATGGTATTACAACTTACATAAATATATCGTGTTAAATTTTTTTAAAAGATGACTCACATATAAAAATAATGCATTTGATGAAAGATAATTTTTAACTAAAAACTAAACTTGAGAAAGAATTCATTCCAACCTTAAAGACTCATGTAGGAGCTCTTTTGGAAAAAAAAATTTTCTATTTTCCTATTGTGATGTTTTTCTATTTAAAGGGAATATATTTCTAGTTTATATTTTCTTATTCACTATTATAAAAGTTTCCTGGTTGTTTAATATAAAAAGAAATGGTAATAATCTTGGTAAGTGGAAACATAAAAATAACAAAAACGGAATATTTTTGTTGTCTCTCTATACTTAGGTATTTTTTTTATCTTTAAGGATTTTGGCTTGTAAGAAGTTTTTTATCCTTCGTTCCTATTTAGGGCCAGGAACCATGAGTTATTGTTATTAAATATAACCTATGGGTCCAATCTTTAAACCTCTCGTGAAACTATAAAGAAAATAAAAAACAACTGCTAGCTGACAACCCCATCTTCTGGTTTTTCCTTCTCTGTACCTATCCTGCCTTTTCCATCAATTAACTTTGCTTATATACATATATATATATAAAACAGTCTGCCATGTCGGTTACTTACTTTTAGCTGATCCACCTCACCTTCTTCTTCTTCTTGATTACTTGTATAACTGCCTGACACTTCCATTGCTAAAGCTCGAGATCTTGATCATATCAAGGGAGCTCTTGAAGAAGCAACAAAGTTCAAATCAGAGTAGAAAAGGCAAGCAAATGAAGTTAATTTGGAGGCTAAAGTCTCTTAATGAGTACAGCAGCTGGATATTTAAGCTAGCAATTGCATTTCTCTTGTTGGGTTTTGCTTGTAGACTCTTTTTCTATCAATCTTCAAGTTTTGAGCCAAATATAGAAACCCCTTTTGTTGATAGCACCGAATTGTCAAAGGAACCTGTTCCTTCTGCTGAGATTCCAGAACCACCACCACCACCTGTTACTGTTGATATTCCAAAGCCACCTGCTTCCGTCAACACTTCAGAGACTTTTCTATCTTCCGGTGTACAAGAACACGAAGACGAGACACCTCAAGAAGGTAACAAAATTAACATTTTTGTTGTTTGGTTCTCGAATATCTTTTCTTTTTCCGATTTTGCATGCACTGTACGTGAAGATTTGATAAGCTGGGAGTAAAGAGACAATGCTTTTGAGAAAGTTATTCATCATTGAGTGTACTATGAGATCTAAGCGCCTAAAATAGTTTTTGTGATCATTTTGTTATTCATCATTGAGTGTACTATGAGATCTAAGCGCCTGAAGTTATTCATCATTTTGTTCAATTGAGTGCTCATTCGTGTTGTCCTAGCTGCGTGTTTTATAAATGAACCTGTTATTATCTATTTTGAAGATTAATGCCCCTTTACTTTCCTTAAAATCTCTCACTACAGATTTTATTGAGACTGAGATTTGGTTTTACAGAACTTAATGATGGAAAGTGTGATCTTTTCACTGGGGATTGGATTCCCAATCCATCCGGACCAATGTACACAAATGCCACTTGCTCCTTGATTGAAGGTCATCAGAATTGTATGAGGAATGGACGACCAGATCCAGGCTATCTGTTCTGGAGGTGGAATCCACGAAACTGCGAGTTACCTCCATTTGATGCTCCAAGGTTTCTTGAGGTGATGAGGAATAAAAGATGGGCATTGATTGGTGATTCAATATCCCGCAACCATGTGCAGTCGTTGCTATGCATTCTCTCAACAGTAAGTTTTGGGGTTGGTTAAGCAATTTGAACCATGGCTCTGGACAGTTGAACTGCATTTCACATTTTCCCTTGCTGCACCTTTCTGATTTATTAGAAAATTTATATTGAGTAGAATAAATATGCAGTTAACCGAAACAAAATTGACAAAAATAAACCGTTTTAGTTTCAGTGTTTTAACTCTAATGAAAGCTTTATGCTATGGTTTTTGAGACCATGCCGAGATCTGTTAATGCTTACATGGTTGATAGGCTGCTCCACTTCTGTTTCAGTTCGGACAGTTTTCTAGGGACATTCAGATCCTTGTTTTTCCCAAGTAATTTGTTCTCATTAATTTCCCATTAGTTTGTGGCCTTTCCTAAAAATCTCATTGATCTTGTTGTCAACAATTGATCTCATATCTGGACTGCTGTTATATCTTTTATTTGGGTATTTGGTAACTTTTTCATTGCCTGACATTATCTTTTGTTTGTTCTGTGATTGAGCACCATCGATTCTTCACCTTCATTCATTTATGAATGCTATTGAAATTACTAAATAAATAAGCATTTATAATGATTGTTTCTGCATTTCCCATACTCTCTTTGACTCTCGGTGGTTGGTATATGTGTGTATTCATTCTGTTATCATGCTCTGTACTGGATTTTGGCTTGTTCGGTAAATTTTTCAAGATTATTATAGTGCTTCCCCAGCCAAATCATAATGAACCCAACGCTTTTTTTGTTAGTTCATGAGGTTGTTTTACTACCTAGTTCATGCATAAATTACACTGCTTCATGTTAGTTTTTTAAAACCATTTGTTTTGTTGTATATTATTATGCTTCTGCAAATTGCATGATGTACCATTTGAAAGTTATCCAAAGAATTTGATGCATTCATACACAAGGGCCTTCAAATGTTGGTTGTTAATGGAGTAGCAATTCGTCTTGTTTCCAAGGTGAATGTTGATCAGAATTGATTTCCTGGTTAGACATGTCCAAAACTTACCAGGAGTGTGCAGTCTTCTTGGAAGATACATGGAGTTTCCTCTAGTCATTAGAACTCTTGTCAATCCTAACACTTGAAAAGTTTCTGTCACAATATGGTGGTGCTTAAATCTTCATTCCCCTAAATCATTTCTTGCCTTTTTCTGTCATCACAACATATTTATGCTCCGCAACCATTTTTACTATGAAATCTAGTGATACTCAGCACCTCCACCGCTGTACTGCACTCTTGTGAGGCAGGATGTTTTACTTTGTCACCTATTACTGTCACCTAAAATGTTCCTTTTGCTAAAGTAATAAGAGCATGCTAAGCTATGTGAACTTTTGTTGAATGAGGGCACCATAAGTGCTCCAATTTTTGGGTGATTGTAGTCATGAAAAGAGTCAAAAGGGAATTAAAAAGCTTATTAAATTGAATATGGTCCTGCAGGTTGAACAAGCAGTTGAAGTTTACCATGATGAGGAGTACAAATCCAAAAGATGGCACTTTCCTTCTTACAACTTTACCATGTCAAACATCTGGTCTCCTTTCCTTGTGAAAGCTGCCATCTTTGAAGATAATAATGGTGTTTCATCATCTGAAGTTCAGTTGCAGCTTGACAAACTTGATACAAACTGGACAAATCTCTACCAGAGCTTTGACTACATGATAATCTCTACTGGAAAATGGTTCCTCAAAGCGGCTATCTACCATGAGAATGACACAGAGGTGGGCTGTCATATATGTCCTGGAAAGAACCTGACAGAGAAAGGATTTGTCTTTGCTTATGAGAAAGCCCTGAGGTATGCAATGGATTTCATTGCAACATCCAAACACAGGGGATTGATCTTTTTCAGGACATCCACACCAGATCATTTTGAGAATGGAGAATGGCACAATGGAGGGAATTGTACAAAAACAACACCAGCTAAAGAAGGTGAGATTGAATTGAAGGACTTGAACAAGATTCTGCGTGCTGTTGAATTAGCTGAGTTTGAGAAAGCATCTGCGAAAGCTGCTGAAAATGGGGTAAATCTTAAACTCCTCGATTTCACAAATCTTTTGTTATCAAGGCCCGATGGCCACCCGGGTCCATACAGGCAGTTTCATCCATTTGCACAGGACAAAAATGCGAAAGTTCAGAATGATTGTTTACATTGGTGTTTACCTGGGCCTATTGACTACTGGAATGATGTGATAATGGAGATGGCTGTAAATGGTTGAGAAGATTAGCTAGAAGTAGATGATTAAAACCTCCCATATTCTTCTACAATTTTTATGGTTATTTGAGCATTGTGAGCTTTGTGTATATGTGGCGGTCCATGGCCTTCATTGTCATTTACATTTGCTACCTATCCGGCTTTACCTGGAGTTCATCAACCATTCAGCCAGCAGATTTTTTCAGCTATTGAGACTGCAGAGAAGGAGACAGTCAAGCTTAGTTCTAGTCCATGTTTGTATCGATAATATTGATCCCAGATGCCTAGTCATTCACCATTGCTTCATATAAGATTTCCCCTTCTTGATCTTCTATCAAGGGACTCCTTCCTATATATATATAATTTTGTTTATTATATGGCAGTCAGGTGTTGTCCCTGTCGGTGTACGTTATCCAATCACTTGGAAGTAAATTTAAGGGACTAAGATTAACTATTTGAAAGTTGAAGTATTGAACTAAATATGCTCTCAAATGCTATGCGTATCAAACTTGTGTGCCCTATAAATTATTAGGTAACTTTGGCTGACGGTGGTAGAATTCTTGTGAGTTCATTTAAGTTTTTGTTATTATTATATAAAAAAAATGGTTTATTAAAAATCATTTTCTACTTATATAATACAGTCCTAACTTCTAACTTTTAATGAAAACTTTACTCTTACTTCTGTTTAAAACTTATAGTTAAAATTTTTCAATTTACTGGGACTAGTTCATGTCATCTTTCTTGAAGAAATTACTTTGAGTAGTTTTTTTAAACAAGTTTTCAATTTCAATAATTTTAATCACAAGTTATCTGTAAAAATAAATCTTTAAATTATGAATGAAAATAAAAGTTATTTTAATACTGAACGATGCTTTACGTATTAAATTATCAATTTATACATAGACAAATAAGGGGTTTTACATTATGATTTTTTTCCCCATATCTTTTATTAATTTATTTAGTGCATGGACAAGGTGGTAATTAAGTGTAACTAATAATTACTTTATCGTATACCTTTTGTCCTAAGTATGACAAATGAGAAAACTATGTTATTAGGTGACAAGCCACACCGATTATATATATTTTTGAATTAAAAAAAATATCTAACTAGGTTTTATGGTTTAATCCATCAAAAGTTTCTTGAACAAAAAAAGTCCACCGGTACCAAGTTTTTTTGAATTAAAAAAATAATCTAAGATGACATATTAGATTGATACAAATTTTATAACTTAACTTATTAAAATCATGATCTGGATTATAATGTTTTTAACATTTTTGGACTTATTTAATTATATGATTAATGAGCCAATGATGGACTTAATTTAATAACTTGGTTCTTTCTGAAAGTATTTTTTGTTACAACACAAAAAATAAATGTTTAGATAATTGATCACCAAATAAATATTAAAATGTTTGTTTGAAATCGTGATAAACCATAAATATTAAATATAAGAAAATTATGAAGCCAAATTAAAAAAATATTGAAATGATAAAAAAAAAATAAGAAAAACAAATAAAGGTGGAAAAAAATACATGAAAAAAGAAGTAAAAAGCATAGGAGTGCGGGTTTGGTCTACGTATCATGTTTGTTACACACACATGACATGTCATTCCCCTCACCTTATTTAAAAAAAAAAAATAGATAACATTTTAACGTAAATTATGGTGGTAAAAAAGTCGGGCAATCGATCTTATATAGGTAAGAAATTATCTTGAGCTATTTTTGAGCCTATAACCCTATTTTTTAGGCCTCTAAAAAACCCATTTTAGGTATCTAATCACCATATAATCAATTTTTTTTTTTAACTTGAATCAATTAAAAAAATAGGTGTTTTACCAACTTTCTCTCTCCTTCTCAAACTCAGGGACTGAAGTATAGGTAAAATAAAATTTTGGACTTAATCGTGTAATTTCAAAGCTATAAAAACCAAAATTATTTTTTGACAAATTCCAAAGGCAAAAGCATAACACTTTGTTTTTAAAATGACCTCCATATAATTTTGATCCTCTCATTTGAAATCCTTCTCAAAGAATAAAATCAAGTTATTATTTGTTAAACCGAGCTTGAAAAAAATGGCAAGAAAAGTTATTGTGACTAAGATAATCAAATAAAAAGTAAATTAAAATAAATTACCAACTTGAAATCCCAATCAACATAACATTAAATGATCCAATTGAAAATAAACAAAAATCAATGACCAAAAGGTAAAAAAGAAAAAAGAAAAACAACAAAAATTAACAACTTTGTGTATGTGTGGACGTAGGGCATGCTATCTCTACTATCCTTCACTTTATGATTGCTCACTTATAATTCCTTCTTTGTAAACAACTAAATTGATTTTTTTTTTTGTAAGATTGAGCGCTAAACCTATATCTATTTGTTTTTTAAGACATTGATAACTATATGAAAGAAAAATAAAAATTATCAATTTGAAACTTCATTTAATACAATATTGAAAGATAAAAAAATAATAAAAAATGTCATTGATCCATATTTATCATTGAAAAATTTCACTATAAATTATTGAAATCTTTTAGTTGTTTTTTATATAAATTAATTAGTTTTTACTCTTAAAATGTCAAATGTTATCATTTTTAAAAATTAAAATTCTATCTATGTTATTCAATTCAATGACCAACAAATTTTAATGATAAGCTCGTTTTTAAAGCTTTTAATTATTTTGTTGTTAAACATTATCATACATGCGATTTGAGAGAATAAGGTTGTTATTAGATAGAAGAGTAAATTACCAGTCTTCATTTCTCCCAAAAAAAAAAAATTATTTTCATCAACTAATTACCTATTAAATACAATATAAATCATGTTATTAGATGGAAGAAGATAGCATAAATGTACATTTTAAAGTAAGGGAAGTTTTTTATGAAGAAAATAAAGAAGATATTTCTGGAATATTTTTTTAATGTTAATATTTAGAGTGAATTAGAGGGCACTCTTTAATTTATTATTATTTTAATTATTTTAATTCCATTAAAATTCAAATCAATACCCTCTAATGATTTAAAATATAAAATTGATTTAACCATTAAATTAATCTTAATTTTAAAGGTTCCAAACAACCTGTTTATTTTACTCTCTACTGTTTTTAAATTGTTTTACCTCTAGTTTTAAAGTTTAAATTCAAGGATATTTTGAGTTTTTTTTAATGGTTTTTTGGAATTTTAGGAGGTTGATTTATTAATATATCTGTAAGAATGATTTTTGTTTTTGGTACTGTACCTATGTATATATAATCAAATATATATCCTTCATATTATGGATTTTAGTTTCCCACTCCACCTTTGGCACCTACCCCATTTCTCCACGTGTCAAAATAATTAATAGAGATTCGAAAATCAAAATAACGAAACCTAAAATAGAGAAATTGACCAAATTGAAACTTCTACACCTTTTGTTGTGGAAGAAAATAAAATAAAAATCTACACGTTACCCCTTAACGGTCAGATTTTTGAACAGATGAATCAGATTTCGGACCTCAACTCTCTCTTAAAACTCCAACAAGTCGTTTGAAATTCAAAAACTAGTAGCCGTTAGGCTCCCTCATTCCCTCCTATATAATCTACAATTCTTTCACTGATCTCACCCTCAGAAACCCTAAACCCTTTCTAAATATCTTTCTCTATCTCCATCTCTCTCTAAATCAACACTCAAGAATGGCTGATACTGCTGTAGCCTCAAAAGTTCCAAAGAAATCAAGAAACAATAGGAAAGCTTTGAACCAAAAGAACCCATCAACAAACGAAGCCAATATAATGGCTCAAAAGCTCTCTGAGCAATCTCCAGCCAGCGTCTTGTCTCCATCAGATACTGATCCTTCAAAAGAAAACCTTGAGAGTCTATCTCAACCTCGGTCTTCACCCAAGAAAGGGAAATCAAAGGCCGCGAAAGGGAAGCAGAACAAAGAGGCTGCGGTTTCTTCTTTTGAGAAGGATTTTCAAGAAATGCAAGAAATGCTGCAGCAGTTGAAGCTTGAGAAAGAGAAGACTGAGGTGTTGTTGAAAGAGAAAGATGAGATGTTGAAGGCTAAAGATGATGAGATTGAAATGAAGGGTAAAGAACAAGAGAAAATGAAGACGGAGTTGAAGAAGCTGCAGAAGTTGAAGGAGTTTAAGCCTACCATGGTCAGTGTTCTTGATTTCGTGGATTTTTTTTTTTATTTCTTGTCTTAAGGAGTTGGGTAATCCGGGGACTCTACCGAATTTTTGAGGATTCGAGTTAGTATTTGATTGATTCTTGATGTGAGGTTTAGGGTCCGGATGATCTGACCTAATGTAGAACTTTACGTTCGATCTGTTAATTTTCTTGGGTAATACAAAGAAAGCATGAAAGTCCATTATTTATAATTTTTTATTTCTTTCCTTGGGGTTTGAATTGATGGTTTTTTTTTATATGAACTTTGCACAGACTCTCCCATTTATTCAAGTACTGAATGAAAAGGAGCAAGACAAGAAGAAAAAGAAGGGTGGCAATGAAATCAAAAGGCCATGCCCACCTTACTCACTCTGGTGCAAAGATCAATGGAATGAGGTAAACTAGAAATTGGGCTACATGATATCTTCTAGTATTTTATATTAAGTATGCTTCGTTTTTATCTTGATGATTAATTTGGGGGGTTTTGTTTTATAGGTCAAGAAAGAAAACCCAGATGCAGAGTTCAAAGATATCTCTCACATTCTGGGGGCAAAGTGGAAGACCATTACTGCAGAGGAGAAGAAACCTTACGAGGAGAAGTATCAGGTTGAAAAAGAAGCCTATCTGAAGTTGATGACAAAGGAGAAGCGCGAGACCGAAGCAATGAAGCTTTTGGAAGAGGAACATAAGCAGAAGACTGCAATGGAATTGCTTGAACAATACCTCCAGTTCAAGCAGGAAGCAGATCAGGAAGAGAACAAGAAGAACAAGACCAAGTAAATCAGAAACAACACCCTAAGTCTGTTCCGTACTTTGTTGACTATAGAGGTACTAATTTGTTTGTTTTGTTTATTTGCAGGAAAGAAAAGGATCCATTGAAACCAAAGCAGCCAGTGTCTGCATTTTTCTTGTTTTCTAATGAAAGAAGAGCTGCTCTACTCGCAGAGAACAAGAATGTTCTGGAGGTGGCAAAGATTGCTGGTGAAGAATGGAAGAACATGACAGAAAAACAAAAGGGGCCTTACGAAAAGGTTTATACTGCACACAACATCATCTTTGTAGTTGGGAGTTAAATCATTTTGCTCGGTATGGTTTCTTAGATGCCTTTGGAAATTGCAGATTGCAAAGAAGAACAAGGAAAAGTACACGCAAGAAATGGAGGCTTACAAGCAGAACAAGGATGAAGAAGCTATGAATCTCAAGAAAGAAGAGGAAGAACTGATGAAATTTCAGAAACAGGAAGCATTGCAGTTGCTGAAGAAGAAAGAGAAAACAGAAAACATTATCAAGGTTAGGGTTATTCATCTGTTGCCTTCAACAGTATTTGTCGAATACTATTTTTTGGAGACTTTCTGGTGGCTAAATGGCTAAATGTACAGAAAACCAAAGAGCAACGCCAGAAGAAGCAGCAGCAAAATGTAGATCCCAACAAGCCTAAGAAGCCTGCATCCTCATTCCTTCTGTTCAGGTAAAAAATCCTCATTCCTACAACGAGGCATTTGCGATTGAAGTTATTAAGCAGTTGTTTTCTCCAATGCAGCAAAGAAACAAGGCAAAGTTTAGTGCATGAGAACCCTGGAATTAACAGCTCCACTCTTACTGCAATGATTTCTGTGAAATGGAAGGTATCCATTTGTGAACATCTAGTATCGTTTATTTTTGAGCTAATTCGTTAGCTTAGCAATTCAAGTGTCTGATTTGATTGGTTGGGGATTACAGGAACTTAGTCAAGAGGAGAAGCAAATCTGGAACTGCAAAGCTGCCGAAGCCATGGGAGCATACAAGAAGGAATTGGAGGAGTACAACAAATCTGTTGCTGCTGCAACTTAGATTGATAAACAGCAGTAGTGAAAGGCCTATGTCGTCTAATAGATAGATAGCTGCAGTTAGGCAAATTCACAAAACTCACTCTCTTCTTGTGTATGATGGTGTTCAAGTGTCTGTTGGTTGAACATCTAGTATCTTTTAAGGAGTTAATAAAATAACTACTCTCTGGTTGTTTTCATTCGATGAGTTTGAAATAGAAGTATATATAAATTTCCGATTCAAACTTAATAATAATTAAAAGAAATGTCATAATATATAATTAGCAGAACCCGGTAACAATGTTGCCGACTTTAAAATTAATTTACTTTTTTTTTATGTTTATATATATAATAATAAAAGTAGTACCTTATGCTCTAATGGTGTTACAAGAATCAAATCTAATATTCTTTATTAATAAAAACAAAATGGTGTTAGAAGAATCAAATCTAATATTCTTTCTTAATAAGATTAAAATTATAAACAATCTCAAGTGGTGGAAATAATAGATATTCAATTGCAAATTCAATACATTAATTAAAAGAGCTATCATTCAAAACAATCTTAAAATCAATAATAGATATGAGATTAAAATTGCAAATTCAATAAATTATATTCTTAATTTTAAGATTGTTTTGAATGACACCTCTTTTAATAATTGAGTTTTTAAAATTGGAAATAATAGATATGAGATTAAAATTGCAAATTCAATAAATTATTAAAGGAGCTGTCATGCAAAACAATCTTAAAATCAATAATAGATACGAGATTAAAATTGCAAATTCAATAAATTATATTCTTAATTTTAAGATTGTTTTGAATGACAACTCTTTTAATAATTGAGTTTTTTGGACTTTTTTTTTTTATTCAAACTCGTCCATTATTCATTTAAATTGAATTCCTTCAGAATCCTGAAAGGGGGAACGCACTACCTAAATAATTGGAAACCTTAAAACACTATTAAAACTCTTATCTCCTATCATTTTCATTTTCTGTAACCCATCAGAAATTGCGATACATCTTATTCTCTCCTTGCACTATCCCCCCCCCCCCCGGTGGACGGCAATATGCTGCCCGCTGCATTTTTGCTTGGTGTCGACGCCACCAAATATTGACAACCTTACCTCCGTACGTCTCTTGCTTATCATATTCAGTATTCACACCACAAACAAAACATTAGATATGGTTCCACCTCCAAAATCTGACCCTTTCCCCGCTGACTCTCAGCGTGAAGCTGATGCCGGTGCGGTCTTCGTCCTCGAATCCAAAGGTAAAAAACAGAAATTACATGCAAAAACACTTTGGCGCGACGCTTTTTTCAATTATTTGGAAATGGAGCCCGGGCCTACAAATTAATGGCAGCGAGCATTGATTTGTTGCTGGTTTTTGCAGGGGAGTGGTGGCATGCCGGGTTTCATTTGACGACGGCAATAGTGGGGCCTACAATACTGACGTTACCGTATGTGTTTAGAGGACTAGGATGGGGTTTAGGGTTCTTCTGCCTAACGGTGATGGGCATGGTGACCTTTTACGCTTATTATCTCATGTCCAAGGTGCTAGACCACTGTGAAAGGGATGGCCGTCGCCATATCAGATTCCGGGAATTAGCAGCCGACGTTCTAGGTAACTATAAACCGACGTTCTTGTTTTTGTTTTTTTTCTTCTACATGTTTTCCTGTGGTTGATGCGGTTAGAAAAAGAAGGGGGATGAATTTTAGGTTATATATATATATATTATAATTTTATTAGGAGAAGGATAGTTTGGATAGTGCGTCAGGAGTTGATGGTTTTAATGAAAGTTGAATTCCCAGGTGTCTTCTACTTGATCATTCGTGGTTGGCTCTTAGAATATTAGATGGGTGTTTTTTTACAGTGAATTCTTGTAGAGCCGAAAACATTTAGCCTACTTGTTCGGCGGAATCTAGTGATCAACATGTTGCTTTCCGCCTTTTTTGACGCCACTCAAGCCGCTTGTTCCGTTTTAGAATAATTACGAAAGATCATTAAATTAGTGATTTATAAATTAAAATTAAAATTGATTTTGGTAAAACTTTCGAGAGGATATCAATTTTGAAAACGTATTTAGAATAGTATGGTTTGAATGTTACTTTGATTTTTTGAATATCAGTTCAGTACATAACTACTATTTTCAATAATAATTGTTTATTCATGTTTTTAAATTCATGTGGTTTACAAATTAATTAACTTTAATAAAAATCCGAATTATTAATTTGATAAGTTAATACATATCGATAAAATATGATGTAATCTTGGTATTAAAAAAAAAATATCATTTCATTTTTTTTGGTCAAATTATGCTTTTACTGGTTGTCTAGATTGAATTTAAACCCATTAAATCGACAAAGTCATATCAAGCCAACCCCTTATATAATTTAAGTTATTTTTCACTAAAAAATATGTCTATAATGGTTTAAATATTTTTTTACATTAAAAAATTGATGTGGCATGTAACATAACATGGTTAGTAATTTAGTATCACTGGGGTATCTTAACCTTTTGATGTGGGTCAATTTACGAGTATTGCAATTGAATGAACAAATTTTTTATTGTGTGGTTAATTTTAGGAAACAATGTTTAAATGATGGAAAAATACATTTTTTTTTCTCTTGAAAACAAAGGTTTGCAAAAATATAAATTAAAGGTCAGACGAGTAAAAATTAGAGGTTTTATATAGTCATATGAAGATCCATCATGACTAGATAAGGATGTACCATAAATAGACGATGTAAAATGCCTAACAAATGTTTTTATGTACCAATAAGACATGGATAAGACCAAGAGGAGGTCGATCATGCTAGACTAGCATAGCGGCTAAAAGATGTTATATCTTTTGATTTGATTATTGGATCAATGTCTAATCTTTTCTTGTGATTATCGAGGCCCACATTCTACAAAGAATTGTTTTGCTAGTTCATTCACTACACTAATTTCCTCGAGTTAATTAGGCTCAGAAGATCCTGTTTGAGCCAATTTTGTTATTTGTTTTTCTTATATTTTGTATTTTTTTTAGTTGTCTTTCCATGTTGTTTTGGGATTCTGATTTTTCTTACCTTGCTAAGATCTATTTTGGTCCTATATATATAAGGACTTACATGCTGAAAAGGTTTGAAAATAATTATTGAACATATGACACTAATATTTAAAAGGAGATTATAGCATTAATGCTATCATATTCCAACAAGGATTTGAAGTACTAGTTGAATAAAGATTCTAAATGCAAATTCTATGATTCTTGATCTACTATTTCTTCTCCTATTTGAACGATCTCTTCATTAAATTGATATTCTTAAACACTCAATTTAATAATAATAAAACTCTCATTTAAACAAAATCTTTATAAGTGCAAGCATTAAGAGATTATAAGATATTTTTGCTTGCAAACAAATAATTAACTAATTTTAGCTCCCACATTACTTTGTCTAAGATTTTTAATGTCCCTTTATTGAGGTAAGTTCTGAAATGAAAAATTATCCGAGTATTATTTAAATAATCTAAAATATCAAAAAAATAATTTAATATAAAAAATAAATTTAATTTTTTTCAAAAATATTTTTGAAATGCAATGGACCTAAAGAAAAGGGACATTGTAATTAGAAAATCCTCTTATGTGATACCAGCCCTAAATCAATCATTCAATAACATAAGTAGATGGTCAAAAATAATTTTATTTGCTGTTATCCTTGTCACTTCCGCCTGCAGCAATGCTATGAAATGGAATTACCGAGGAATCTAGACGATGCTCTGGGAACTAAGAACTAAGATGCCTAAATACAGACAACTTGTAAAAGCAATATCTAGCATGATTAAACTCATTGGAGATATCCTGAAAAAAGAAAGAAAAAAAAAGAAAGAAAAAGACTCAGTGGAGGGTAATGAAACATCCACTTCATTGCCAATTTGCTATCTCGTTTCTTTTTCATTCATTTTTGGTGGCCATGGGCACTACCTGATCTTCTTGGTCAAAAGATCCATGATGGTATCAAGCCAAACTCAAGTCTTTCACAGGGCTTGTCATTGGTCAAGTCCACACGACACTCGAGCTGAGCTAGGATTTTTTTCGTTGGTAATGATTTAGTTTTACTTTATGTCGAAACATGGAATGAATTGAGTGATGATTATCATTCTTTTGAAATTACTCGAAGACATACATAGGAGAACAGTCTTCTGTTTCCTTACAGCGCTTGATACTGGAGAACTATTAATGAATGAAATGCTAAATTTACCAAAATATTCTTCTCATAAGCACTTAAAATTATTTAACCACTGGATTTATGAAATCCCTCCTCAATGCATAAGACTTTTTGAAAATAATTTCAGAATAAGATTAATTAGTAATATACTGTTTCCATTGAAGCTCAGCATAGAAGACAAAACAGAGATTCATGACAGAATATGCCGTGTATCAAATTTAGATTGTGCAACTGTTAGAAAATAATATGAAAAAAAAAACTCATTGGTGCTCTTTTTGTTTACTTGTCGAGGTTAGCTGCTTCCCTTTGATGTCAGTACGTCAAGTAGGGAAAACGAGCATATTTTAACTCTGTCAATCATTTGAAGCTTAAAGCTTAAGCTAAGAACTAATAAAGCAGAAGTTTGAAGTTTTGCCTTCTATGTTCTTACAGGGTCTGGATGGATGTTCTATTTTGTCATACTCATTCAAACAGCCATCAATACGGGAGTTGGTATAGGAGCAATATTGCTTGCTGGGGAATGCCTTCAGGTTTTTTCTTTTTTCTTTTAATCCCTTAATGCTTCTATAATGCAGAAACTGATAGAAAATGTTGCCTTCCAAAAAGTCTTGGTATTTTGGTTGTTAAATGTGACTAAACCTTATCCTTTTCTTGCAATCGAGATAGGCTTTATCTTTTCTGCAAGCCAATTTATGCATTTCTGTTTTGGTGGGGGACCTGTGGGCCAGAGCATTCATATTTGTGGTCTTGCAGTGGTTTTTGTCTGAATCTGATTACTTTCATTTCACACGATGACAATAGGAAAAAGTAAGAATTTGAAGGCATCAGTGTCTGCCATGCTATTTTTGACACTTGATTCATCACAGAATTAACGTTCGGAGACATTTGGAAATGTTTTGATCACCCAGCTAAAACAAAAAAGGGTCATTGACACTTCCATCAAGTGATTCCGTGTTGTGTTCTGAGCAAAGTCCAAATATTACCGCTTATTTAGGGAAATACAACTTGAAGGGACCTTCATTAATAATATGTGATTAGTTTCTTCCAGATTTAAAATGGCAGTTTTTTGACAGACTTTTTAAGTAATAGCACTTGAACCTGGTTGTAGTTCTTACAGCTAAATGTAATCCTTTTTTCATGGTTATGTAACTTGATGGTCCCTATTTCCGTTTTCCAATTTGAGCTGTGAAGATCATGTACTCGAGTCTTTCTCCTGATGGATCCCTGAAGCTGTACGTGTTCATAGCAATGGTGACAGTGGTGATGATAGTTCTCTCTCAGTTTCCAACGTTCCACTCCCTCAGACATATCAATCTGGCTTCACTATTTCTCAGTTTGGGCTACAGTTTCATTGTTGTCGGTGCCTGCATTCATGCAGGTATATTGACCTTTCTTTCAATCTTCATTCATGTCAGTTGCCTGATCAATAGCATTTAGAATCTTAGATGGTATGAAAACAGTTAAAACTTTGTGTGAAATGCCTTTAATCACACTTTAAAGCAAAGCTGAATTCCTGATAGCAGTCTTTCAACTCAAATCACATAATAAAATGGAGATTTAATGTTCATTCTAGCCGTAATTTATGTCTTGTTTTCGTCTCGTGGAGTAGCTGCGACCACCGTATCCTGTTCTTAAAACTAATCAGAACCCCTGAAATGAAAGATGAATAAGATTACACGTTGGGAATAGGATAGGAATTAAATCGCAGGCCACCCCTCCTTTTCGCATCCTGTGTCCTCACCACCATGCTATTATTGTGTGGTGGAGAGGTTATGTGCATCCTGGAAACTGCAACGTATGATTGAGTTGGTGCTAGGCCTGACGTGGGCCAATTTTGACAAGGAACCTGACCAGTACATTGGTTTGTGATCCTTGAACTTATTGGTCCTAATAATTTCCCAGTGGATCCTATGCAAAGGAAGTAGTTGAACTTTTCAGCATGTGTTTGTTCATTTTATTGAATTGTGTATGCTATCTTGGGGACAAAATTAAAATGACCCAGAAAGAGTTAAATCTTATTTGAAATAAGAAAATATTTTTCACACCTTGCATTTGCTATGTAGGCCTGTCAAAAAATGCCCCTTCGAGGGACTATTCCTTGGAATCTTCAGAGTCAGCAAGGGTCTTCAATGCATTCACTTCCATCTCCATAATAGCTGCTATCTTTGGGAATGGAATACTGCCTGAAATACAAGTAAATTTCTGCTCGTGCTCCATAAATCCTATGTTCATCACTTTCGAAACTTGCTTCTGTTCTCGAAGTGGAGGAAGCATCTTTATTGATGATTTCGACCAACTAGACTATAAGATTTGATTGATTCCACTAAATTGCACAATCAATTTATGAATCATTCTATAAGGAAAATGAATAATAATTGATGGTCTTGATACATGCTTTTACTGATACAATTCAGCCACGCCATGAATACAGGCTACTTTGGCTCCACCTGCTACTGGGAAGATGGTAAAAGGCCTTTTGATGTGCTACACTGTAATTCTTGTTACTTTCTATTCAACTGCGGTGTCTGGATATTGGGTTTTTGGTAACAAATCTAACTCCAACATTCTCAAAAGCCTAATGCCTGACGAGGAGCCTTCCCTGGCACCGACATGGGTTCTTGGCCTCGGTGTAGTCTTTGTTCTGCTTCAGCTCTTTGCTATTGGCCTCGTAAGTTCACAGATTCACTCTTCAAATAATCTATAGAAAACATGAACAGCCATCTCCCAACTCTTTTCCTCTAGTTTTAAGAACTTCCATTTGTATTGAGGTAACATTTCATCAATATAATACAGGTTTATTCTCAAGTAGCTTATGAGATCATGGAAAAGAAATCTGCTGATGTCCAGCAAGGCATGTTCTCGAAAAGGAATCTTCTTCCAAGGATAATTCTTCGGACTCTTTACATGATATTCTGTGGATTTATGGCAGCTATGCTTCCTTTCTTTGGAGACATTAATGGCGTCGTAGGAGCTATTGGTTTCATCCCTCTAGATTTCGTCCTTCCAATGCTCCTCTACAACATGACCTACAAACCTCCGAAATCATCCCTCATCTATTGGCTCAATCTCTCCATTATGGTTGTCTTCACAGGTGCAGGGCTCATGGGTGCATTCTCCTCGATAAGGAAATTGGTCCTTGATGCCGGCAAGTTCAAGCTATTTAGCAGCGATGTGGTTGATTAACTTGAGAGTAAATGAAATCGGCGATCATGCTCCATGGCCACAGCAATATTAGCTGCTTAGATGCAACAGGTACTATTAGCTGCTTCGAGATCCAGAAATATCATTTCACGGTGATGAGAGAAAGACGAGGTAAAGGCTTTTAGCTTATAGCACCAAACACACTAATCGGTAGCTTGATAAATTGTATAATGTCACTGCATAGAAGGCACAGTGTTTTAACCAAAAAGGATGAGATGAAAGTGCCGTGGAGCAAATGTTGATCAAACCTTTGCACCAAGGGCCGATTCTTACACGTCCCAACGAAAAGTCTTGTTTTTTGTCGTTTCCTTTGAGAATCACAATCCATTACTTGACGAGAATGAGTCAATTGTAATTTTGTTTCAAAAATGTTTTTGAATTTTTCTATTTTATTTTAAATCAAGTTTTGTTGGTGTTTTTATATTATTTTAATATAAAAATATCAAAAATAATTTTAACCATGTTATCAAATAGTCACGTACTATCCAGAGAATAAAGAACTTTCTTAGCAGAATTAGTTCAATATTGAAATCTATTGATCTGATTATATATCTAACTCAAATATTGAATTAAATCATATGAAAGTTGACTCAAAGTGAATCAATCAATTTATCAGGTATAAAAACAACTTGGATAACTAATATAAACATGATATATATATATAAAAGCTTGACGAGTAAACTGAAACTCGTGAATCATATAACTCAGGTTAAAACTTTAAACTTACAAACTGGATAATTGATTCCAAGAGAATTGATAATGTAGCTTTTTAAAAATTATTATTTATTTAACCATACAATAACAAAAATAAATTATCAACTACAAAAATCTATATAAAAGGCAAGTCCAGAGAAAATTAAAATCAATCCCAAGTGACAGCTTATGTCAACAGTCTTTCTTCACTATTTCACCAGTTTTGTAAGAGAGCAAGCTTAATCCTTTTCACCAGCATTTGTTTTATTTTTTCCATGAACATTAAATATATAATTTTTTTGTTTTTGTTAATCAAAAAGTCCAATAAACCTTGCGGTATAAAATAAGAAAAAAAGTCAATTCTCAATTTCTTGATCTCATGGGCTCCTTTTCAAGGTTTCAGTAGTCCACAGATCAATTGTCAATTTTTTAACCATCACATTGACAATCGAAATGGTAGTAGTTGCAGTCCTAAATTAAGGTTGCATTTACGTGGGCTTGTACTGAAATAAGACCGAGCATTTCGTGCTTCCTAACTCATCTCCCATTCACGTACGTACGGGCCATTTTCACTGCCCCCACACGTACGGTGCCATCAAGGTTTCGATCTTATTTATTTATTTTTCCTCAAGTGGCTTCGGAAATAATTTGCTTAATTTAAGGCTCAGAGGAAGGGAGGGCCACTCTTTGGAACGTGAATGATATAAACAAAAAATAGAGTAATAATAGAAATGAAAAAAAAAATGGATATCACAAATCAAATTGATCTCCATGTTCGGAGCAGTTGCTTGCATGATCAGACAAGGGATCCAAACCCTTGATTAAGAAAAACAGAGAAAACAACTGGTCACCCCTTGCATGCTTAACAATTTTCAATGTCATAATTTAATTAGAGAGTCATTAAGACATAACTAACCAGGTCACATCTTTGAAAATGCCGCTTACGCACTGGAGTTTTGTACACCCAACAAGTTAAAATTATTGAGCCACCTAGCTACCTTACGTATAATCAAAAAATTATAGTTTCGTCTTGGAGAATCTTCTAGCGTAAATCTTAAACATTTTTCTACTCGTGTATGGAAACTACAAAATTGGTCTAGGTCAGCACATACGATTAGAGCAAAGACCTACAAGTCGGTGTTGTGTTATGCAGATATTGGAAGAGGGATATATAATTATGTAATCCATTATAGCATGTATCGTTTGGTGGCAGGATTAGGATCACCTTAAGAATGTGACTCGATGTTGCTTTATATATTAAACCAGTCCATAATATTTTAAATATACAAGAAATTCCAAGATAATCCAAAGGCGGCATCAATCAATAAATGCAGACTGCTAACAGCAATATGAAAGGCTCAGATCGAGGAAGATGGTGAATTCAATGGTCCGTGTGTGAAGGCCGTGAAGATCTTAACTCTTCCTTTCTTTTTAGGTCGTAGCCAGCGCGTTTGATTATTTACCTACCATTAGAAAAGCAAGTGCAGCTGCACCCTCCCCGTCTCTTTCTTTTTCTCTTCCCTGTCCCTCGAATCTTCTCTGCTGGTTATATCCATTGCCTTTGACACCTATCTCACTCTCTTTGCTATTCCTGGCATTATGGAGAAGATTCAAGGAAAGAAAAAACGCCAAGAACAGAAACAAAACCAGAAAAACCTACAGGCCAGTAATAAGGCTCTTGTATGGGATTGTGGGAGCGCACTTTATGACTCTTTTGAGCTTAAATCTTTCGAGCGTCAACTTGATTCAGCAATGAATTCAAGAACCTTATCCATGCCCCATTTACCTGATCGTCGAGTACTAGCTCCACCACCACCACCACCACCTAAGAAACCTTCAAAGATTTCGCGGTCACTCAGCAAATTCCTGAAATCCATGTTCAAATCTAAGCAAAATCCGAGCACCATGTTTCGGTTTCAAGAACGATTGCAAGATGACCGCCACGTCGTCTATGATAAATCCGGAGCTCTTACAACCATTCCTGAAGTGCCTGAAATGGATTTTGGAGGGTTGTCGCCTGAGATGAATTCACTGGTAAGAAAAACTGTATCCGACAGGTTTACCGCCGCCTCCATCGGTATTTCATGTGCTTAACACGTTGTCGATCATGTGAGTATTAATTAGTCATTGTCTTCTATGCCATGGACTTTGGTGTTTATAATATATAGAATTTGATGTTTCTGGAGGGCTTTTTTAGTTGTTCTTTTTTGTAATCTTTTCGTCCATTGGTGCTTAAGAGTTTAAATTTTTGACCATTTCATGGTTTGAATAACTAGCAGAGTTGCTCACGAGGTCAATGTTCGGAGGTTAAGAATTCTGAACAAATAGTATTCTCAATTATATAGCTGAGAGTTTCAATTGATCAAATGCTCAGAATAAGGTCAAATTCGTGAGAGTCATGCCTTCAATGTCCATGGCGCCCTTGCAGCTGATCACTGGCTAGCTTACAATTCAGTACTGCTCACAATCAGATAATTTATTGAATGAAAACAAACTTAAGGTGCTTGTAAATTTCTAACACCGCCAGGAGTCATTGATGGCAGGCAATACAGGCAGGCCAGCCTAACATGACTTCAACCATGCTACCACTAGGAAATTAATATTTCTGCATAATCTCCCTTCTTAAATTGTCCCGACCACATGATCAAGGATTCGAGTATTAATTACGAATGTTATGTGCCCATAGGTAGTGATTTTATTATATAGTTACTCCATGTAATTTAATTAATCACATGAACCTGAGTCGAAGACATATAGAAAGTGATGGCCAATATAGAAAGTATTTTAGTAAATTTGAAATTTTGATTTTATTATATGATTGAATTTCACATTTATTATTATTATTATTATTATTATTATTTTCTTTCAAAATCAAATGACATATAAGATTTTCGAAAAAATCATAATAATAATTTGATCGACTTTACTCGTCCCTAGATTTTCAACAAACCACCGAATTAAGCACATAGACAGGCAGCTGCACCTTCTTGTTGCCTGCTTCGATTATTTTTCTTCATCAACAACTCATCACTAATGACATGATGATGGTCGTCCAAACAATAAAATTTAAAGTTCAAACTTTCAAACACCTCTCATTCGTGGCCGGATCATGTCCATGGCTCAACTTCTTTCAAAAGTCAACGCTCGTCACAGGTGGCATATCCAACCCACCCATGCCACCACGTGTCCACCTTTGTACCTCCTCCTCATTGCCCATCACCACATGCACCTTAATTAGAAACATGTCAACGGTCACAAATACAATTAAAACAAGTTGGACCCTTTCAACGGCTGATAAATTACTTCACCCCTCCTTCCTTCGCTCTCGTATGAATTTTTCCTCGTTTTTGGTGTTGATAAAAAAACACGGTTCTTACTAGCAGGTGCTAAATGGGCTGTTAACGGGCCTTAAAATCAGGAAGATTCCTGGGCTTCGTTCGAATAGGTGATTGCATTTGTGTCCATTATGTGGTGGGTGCTATCTATGCTTCTGGCCTTGTTAGCAGATGGAAATTGCTTCTTCATATATAATTGCTTGAGTGAATTCCTATCTTTTCTAGGGTTTCTTGAACCGCCTGAATGATCACCTTCAAATCAATAGTGCTTGATGTCCCCACCTAGCTAGATTCCATCAAAAGTAAATGCAAGTGGCAAGGACTTGGTACAAGACATGAGAGGTGCTCTTGTATCCTTGAATAACTTGGGTAATAGCAATCGTGGTTCTAATTTTTACGGGTCATCCGGTGTATGATCTTCTCCAAAGAATTAATAATAAAGAAAAAGATAGATCAATCCATTAATTTGGAGAAGAAATATCATGGGGTGAAGGTTTAGTTGTTAGCAGGATCACTGAAACCCCCCTTGCAAATTAATAGGGAGATTGAACACCATGCATCAATCTGGACCTCAAGAAAGTAAAATGGAGGAAGTCTGATCGTTGGTGAAATTACCAGCCAGCTGATCTTTTGTGGAAACATGACAAACTGAAATGTCATTGCTGGTGGATGAAATGATAATCAATTTTAAAATGATTCATGAAAGATTGGGTTTGAAGCGAGGACAGTTGCACCGATATTGTCACACCATAGAGTGACCATAGAGTGGGAGGAGAAGGTATAGAAATACCAAGTTCACGTAACAAGTTGATGCATGCTAGAAACAGGAAGAGAAGCCAGAGGACGAGTAATCAATAGTCATTCCTGTGTGTGCTTTCAAGTGAGCAAAAATTTACTTTTAGCATTATGCAGCTTGAATGCCGATAAAACCTGTAGATGGCCGACCAACCTTTTCAATAGAAGCTTTGGAGGAGACCTCAAAGCGATGGAAGTTATAAACACAATAAAATAATTTTGCAGAATAAAATTATAAATATGTATAATATTACGAGAATATCATCATCAATCTCGCAAGATTATTACATTCTTTAATTACTCTGAAATTTTAATATATATATATATATATATATATATATATATATATATAATCTCGCAAGATTATTACATTCTTTAATTACTCTGAAATTTTAATATATATATATATATATATATATATATATATATATCTGTGTGTGTGTCAAGAAACTCTTTGTAAAATTTCATCTTAATCTAATGGTCAGATTAAAAGATATAATTGTGATATTATAAAATTATTTATTATTTTAAAAAAAATTATTTGGCTAAACAACACAGACAAAATGATATTGGTAACTTTCAACGACCGAAAAAATCAGAAATAAATCAAAATGTAAATTAATATAAAAACAATATTATTTTATTTTATTTTATTAATTGATACAAAATATTACAACGAATCAAAACAAAATAAAAATTACAACCATGAATTTGACAGCGTACCAGGTTATTGTCTACCACATGTTCCTATAATAATGGGTCGTAAAGCCAATGAATTTTTGGTATCTTTTTCAGTGCGTCTAAACCAGAGTTATTAATCCCGTTTTGTTCCAGCTGGAACGACCGGAATGGCCCGTTCCACTGAAAAATCCGGGACAAAACGGCGACGTTTTTGTCCCGGGTAGAATTCTGGACCGATCCGGCCGAATTCCAGCCGGAACACCCCTGTTTTGTACCGGGGGTTTCGTTCCGGTGTCAGCCAAACCCCAAAACGACGTCGTTTTCCTCGGAGGTGGTTTTCCTCAATTCAGTTCAGGAAAACCCAAAACGGCTTTCATTTCTGAACTCAGTTTCGGGTCTGTATCCGAGTACACACCCAACCAACCTTGCTCTCCAAGTGATATTTGAGAAGAGTTTGGAGGAGAGGAAGAGAGGAGGGTCTGGTCGTGCGGAGAGTGATTAGAGGGAAGGATCGGAGAAGAAGAGTCATGGTGATGGTGGGGTCAAAGAAATGGCGTGGGAATTTTGGAGAAGGAGCAGAGGGGTTGAAGCCTGAAGGAATAAAAAAGATTGGGTTTTTTAGCTTGAAATGAAAGTGAAGGGGACAAAAACGGGGTGGGTGGGTTTTTACTTTTTATAGTAAGTATTATTATATTATAATTATTATTATTATATAATAATATGTAAAAGATGTTTGATGTATTTTTTTTTATTTTAGAACATTTTACTTTTATAATATTTTGGAATTTTAAAGATGTTTCTAATTTTGAGATTATGTTTGTATTGTATAATTTAAATTTCATTTATCTTGAATTTAAATTATACTTGTTAAATTAATATTTTATTTTTTCATATATATAATTAAATAAATATGAACAGTACAAAACTAGAACGGAATACCAGAATGCACCGAAACCGGAACGTTTCGTTCCAAATAAAAAACCAAAACGACACCCGGAACGGATTTTACAAGATCCAAACTGTCCAATTTTTTCATCATACGTCACCCGTATAGCTAGAGAACGAAAAAATAGCATTTACAGACAATTTATAAGGATGCAATCTGGCCTCTCAAAAGCTGAAATAACATGCGAACAATCGTCGTACAACATGGGCAAGTCCTGCACAAAAGTATGTGTGACTGGAGGTTCTGGATACATTGGTTCCTGGCTCGTCAAGAAGCTGCTGGAGAAAGGCTACACAGTCCATGTAACATTGAGAAACTTGGGTCTGTCTTCCTCTTTCTTTGTTACTTTGTTTGTGTGTTGCCATAGATTTCTAACATGTTTTCTTTGAATCACAGAAGACAAATCCAAAGTAGGCCTCCTCAAGTCCCTACCTAAGGCAGACACCAGATTAATCTTGTTCCAAGCTGATATATACAATCCGAATGAGTTTGAAGAGGCGATTCGAGGGTGTGGATTTGTTTTCCATGTCGCCACTCCAATGCAACACGACCCCAAAAGCATTCAGGTCAGCCTCCGTGTTCATTACTTGTAGTTAGGATTTAAATTGCGGGCAGGCGATTAAAGTGTATTTTTGAAAGCTGAAAAACAGTACAGAGATAGAGTTGAAGCAACCGTTGCTGGAGTGAAGACTATAGCTGATATTTGCGTCAAATCACAAACAGTTAAGCGTCTCATCTACACCGCATCTGTGACGGCATCATCACCATTGAAAGAAGATGGAAGTGGATACAAATCTTTCATGGATGAATCCTGTTGGACTCCTTCTGACTTATCACTCACTTATTGCAATGACATTGTACTGGTATTTCTCCTGTCTTACTCTGAATTACCACAGTATGAAACTTGATCTCACCTTTTTTTTAAGGTTTTCGTGAAGGGATATGGCATGGTTCTTTCTTTCCAAAAATTACAAACAACTTGAAATCTCACTGGCTTCTTTTTTTTCCTTTTCCATAGGAATATTCAAGTGCAAAAACATTAGCAGAGAAGGAGGTTTTGAGCTATAATGAAATTGGGGGTGCCAAACTTGAAGTGGTGTCTCTTGCGTGTGGTCTGGTGGGAGGAGAGACTATACTTTCCCATATTTCATCGAGTGTACAGTTGATTTTGTCACCGATTTCAGGCAACATATTTGATTACTATGAAGGGTTGAAGTTCCTGGAAGAACTTTTGGGTTCAGTTCCTCTTGTTCACATTGATGATGTTTGTGAAGCACATATATTTTGCATGGAAAAGCCTTCGATGAAAGGTAGATTCCTCTGTTCAGCTGCCGATCCAACTGCAAGAGAGATTAAAACTCACCTTGAAAAAAATCATCCAGAATTCTTGATAGAAGAAAAGCAAGAATTCTTCTCTAATTCTGATCTTTATATCTTTTTTATGTTAGATAAATTGAATAGTCTGAATTTGATTCAAAATCCCTCTAGAGTAAAACCTTCTTATTGTTATTGATGATGTTGTCGTCTCCTTTCTTTCTTTTCTTGCAACTGAGAGGTTTCAATCCCGAGTCTCTTTAGGAGATGTGGAATGTAGATGCTGGTTGAAATATCAGCTAATCAGCAGTAACATCCATTAAAACCATAAAATGAAACTGTGCACCTTTTTTTGTATAAAAAATCTTTCGATTATGCTTAGAATTACCATGTTATTTCCTCATGATCATCAACTAGTCGGTAAAAATTGTTCACTGAAAGTGTTAGGGTTCAGTACTGCACGTGACATTTCCAAGCCAGTACAAGCTTGTCCAGCTTATGAAATAGTTCTGGAAAAAACAACGGTGCGCATCACATGTTTTCTTTCTATCTTGATTTTGCTAATATTATGACTAACTTTTGATTTTAGATTCAGGGAAGAACCAGAGATCAGAGGAATCAAATGTGATTCATCAAAGCTGATCAGGATGGGCTTTGAGTATAAATATGACATGGGGAAAATCATTGGTGAGAGCTTGGAATGTGGAAAAAGGCTAGGAGCTCTTCAGTTAGCTAATCAAATTCAGAACTCATCCACATAATTTTCTAGCTCTCTTTTTTCGTTCTGATAATAAATTTGCAATGTGATGTGTTAATTTTATTTGTTTTTCTTTATTAGATTGCCAACATTCACAAGCTAGACAATAAAAGTTGTTTGTCCACCTTGAATCCTTTCCCACCTCGCTATAAGAAAACCTAACTTGAATAGCATAGATTTGGAATTATACTAACGATTCCTGTCTTGATAAAGATAGAATTGGAGTTACAAAATATTTTTTTGATCAAACTCCTAACTCAAATCTAATTGTTGAAGTAATGTTGACAATTGTAAAGGATTTAAGCAGTGCAATGATTCAAGATATTACAGAGAAGAATGATATATAACAAGTCTTTTATTTAAAGGTGTAGATGGCTAAACACCAAAATATGAGAGTAGTTTGGTATTCTCGAAGAATCATTTCAGTAAGTAAGACAAGTAATAGAGTTAAGTACATGTTTGACCATCTATTTTATAATTGGCAAAAATAAAAAGTCAGAAGATTAGCTCGCTGCCCAACATCGACTATTCTTTTATTTCATTTGCTTGTTCAAGATTACAATGGATGCTGTCGAAGGAGCTTAATCACTCTATTTTCAATATATAACCATGCATTACTCGTCGTTAAATACATGAATTTATATGAAAATTTAACAATATATTATTTTTCATACACTTCGTATCAGGAAGAGGTGCTTTTTAGGAGGGGGGATAAGCAGAAACCACCTTCTTCTCTCTTACAACTCGAATCTTTAAATTCAATCTGTGTAGTTAACAGAGAACTTGAAAACATCACAACCGGCTAGCCTCAATGCTCCATCCATCGATTTTCATTTCAGTGTTTCATAAAGATTTTAGCACCTCAGAGATTCCAGTGTAATTCTTGCTTAAATCTGGGTTTGTTTTGTAGCTGGCAACTGCTGTATCCTATCATCTAAGAAAATGGTTCAGCCCTGAACCTAAAATGAAAATTTGAATTTCAACTCCAAGTATCAATTATCTTTCTGCTCAGGCTGAGCTGTCAGTACACATTTCGAAGCAGAGCAGATGTCAGAAATAAATAATTCATCAACCTGCATGTTACCTTTTACCTTCTCCTTAAATTAAAGTCGCGAGGTTGGATGATGAACATGGATGCAATGATCTAGCAAATGGTTGATGAATTGGTAGAGAGACAAGCTTGAATGTGTTAAAATAGTAAAGCGATGGCCTATAAAGAATTTGTTTCAGTTCAAGGTCCATTGTTCAACTAAAACTATGTCTCAACAGCTGATTTATAGATAATATTTGCATGGGAGATAACATCAGAGATTTAATTCATGTAAAATATAAAAACTGAAAGGATCACATGTATGTCAGAACTCTTTTATTTTGCAATGACCTCATGGGATAACTGAGACATGGTTTTAGTTAAATCCAGAAACAACTATCACTTGGGATTATAAATTGGTTGATCGCAATAAGGATATATTTAAGATAGTATTTTGGGCATTTAATTCTTCAATCAATGACTACTGGTTGGTATGTAATGCATGTACATAGATTAATTACATGGTATGAGAAGCTAAAAAAATAGCAAGAATTATTTATTAAAGTGTCAATGAGATAAAATGTATGATGGACAGCACTACAATCAATTCATATTCTTTGTTTTTCTTGTTGTTGTATCTCCTTTGTTCTCCTCAGTTGTAGGCTCAGGAACCGTCTAGAATATAAAGCAATGTGCCTGAAATCTTATGGTAAAATCTCAACCCGATTAAAAGATGAACAAACTGGAAATCAGAAAATGAAGGCAGACTGCTCAAGCTCTCTCCTCTCTTTCTTTCTCACCGGTGCTCTCTCTCTTCTCTCTAGATAGTTTAACACACTTCCTTCTGCCTGAAATTTGTCTTGGTTAACTTAATATTTCTTGCTCTCTATTTGTTTGGCATGTTTATTGCTGTCAACAGCTCATTGTAACCTACATGTCTTTCTTCATAATTGTACATTGGTGGCTTCACTTCTGCTGAGCCGTCCCAAATGGAATCTATGGTAACTTCTCCCATTAAATAGGATTTTACTTGAACATTCATCAGCTTTATTCCTCATGCCTATGTCTTTTCCTTCTATTGGCACTTGATGGTTGTATGGTTGAGGGAGCAAAGGTGCATTATGGTATTTCCTTATCTAATATGGATTGGGGCTAAGACAATCTCTTATGAATGCAAGTGATCCCAAAAATAGTTCATCGGGCCCTGTTTCCTCAATCGAACAGGAGAAGTCTTCCGTCTAGGTACGTTACATAAGTTCAGTTCATTTTATTCAAGCACAAGATCTCCTTCTTTACTTGGAAAACAGGGCTTAGTGCCATTCTCTTTTTGCAGAGAAAACTCTATACTTTCTGCAGTTCATGTCGCTTCTGCTCCGCCAAGTGTTCCTATGCATTAAGCCTTCAATTCCATCCGGCTCATTTTAAAAGCTCTTACAAGGAATGACAAATATCCATCTTGGCATTTAGTAAACCGTATACTTCTAAGGCCACGATCTTGATCTGTGGTTATTGTCTTTAGAATCTTCATCAGTATGTGTGATATCCTAAGATGTAAAAGATCATGTGCAACAAGAGTGATGTATCCATTTTCCTGTACTGTCTCTCCATGATATTTAAATTATTCTCATTTTACGAGAATTCTAAAAGTATTTACTATTTACCTTCTCCTTTTGCTTTAAAATTTTCTTTTTATGTCTTAGAAATTAACATGCCGTTTGCCTCTCATCTGCTGCTGAATTGTGTAGTACAGAGGTTGTCAGCTTATGTTAAGTTAATGGAAGTTGATACTTAATAGCAATACACTTACAGATGTAATTTGTAGGAAACTTCAAAATTTTGCAATGCTGTCATAGCTAATCCTATTTTGCCTGCATCCTCACCTTATTTATAATACAAGCTAGGTTCTACAAGCACAGCCAGCCAGTGCGTTGAATTGCACGCCAATGCAGCAACTTTCATTTTCTTATTTCCAGTGTCTAGATGACATTATGAGAAAAATCCTGGTGAGTCAAATGGAAAGTCGGGACTCAGTTCCACTTGATCAAGTGAGAAACCCAGGTCCACAACTGGAGAATTGGTGGCTGATGTGTTGGCTGAAATTATCTCCGTGAAATCCGTTTCCAAAAGCTGCAAATTTTGAACTCCTACAAAACTGTTCATCTGGAATGGTGAAACTGAGTAGTGAGTTGATTCGGGCGCGGCTGGAGATATAAATGGACCCACACTCTCCGTGCATCCATATGTATAAGGAAAAGATAAGGGAGAAACCATCTCTCCTTTAGTGTCCAAGTTCTCTGTACTCGCCCCTGCACTGCTGTTGAAGTCAAAAAGGGCTCGCTGTGATTGCTGTTGTTGACTTTTGTTATTGGTATTCTTTTGTTTCTTTTCTTGATCTTCTGGTGATGGGATTGATTGGTTTCCATGAGAACAATTGTGCGTTCCTCGGTATTTGATCTCGAAAACGGTGGGATCTTCATCTGATCTCTGCACTTGCTTTGTAGCCCAGCAGTTTTGACTATTTCTGTGGGTGCACCTGTAATAGCTTCTGCACATGTAACACGATCTCTTATCAGTTTCAAGTTGTTATACATGAGCTTTCAGTCATGAAAAAAATAAAAAAATAAAAATTTTGAAGGTTATTTTATTATGTGGAACTTAACTTTTTCATATGAAGTAGACAATTTGTGACAGAAGTTCAATCTTTATCTATATCCAGTCGCCTTGCAGTATTTATTTATTTAATTGTGTTAAATTAAACATTATTTTTACCTTTTTATTTTTTTTAAGAAGAAATGGAAAAGTAGCAAGTCATAAATGGGATACATCTGTGACGTTCAAGACAGACAAGAGGAAGGACTTGTCACCTCGGATATTTTGTTCCTAGAATATCTTTCTGCCCGTATTTTCTCCAGCTATAGCCATCATCATATTGCCCCTCTAGACCATTTTCAGTGCTAACTCTAACCTGATCTGCGCATCTGGGAGTGGTCTTCCTGCAATCGAAATCAGAAAACATTTTACAAGAAACATTAGTACTACTGAAGCTGACATGATCGTCTAGCAACATGCAAGAGTTATAGAGGTAGACCACGCATTCACCTCTTCTTCGAGGCCTCGTTATAGCCCTGATTATCCGTAACACTCCCATCAAAATCATCACTTCCAGGGCTTCCGTTAATGGATATGGGGGGCTCCGGAACACCAGCAGAGATTCCAGCATTTTGTGGCTGTCCCGTTGATCCACCCCTGTTGAGAATCAAGAGAGCCTTCTCGTAAGAAGATAGGATGCTCTGTACTAACATGTCCCTAGTTTCGATTGATGATGTGGCATTCAAATGAGCCCTCAACTGTTTTGCCAGCTCCATCCCCTGGATTATCTCAGTAATCAATGTCTTTTGCTCCAAGCTCCAACCATTCTCCATTTTTTTATACTCCTCCCTTAAAAGCTACAGCAAGCAGTACAGCTATGGTTCTTGCTACCTTTAAGATGCTAGAACTTCATGTCCAGCAACATTAGCACATTCTCTACCCTTGGCTACTTAGAAGCAAGAAATTTCCACTTCGCTGGAAAAGTAAGAGCCAAAAAGTTTTGAATGACCAAAATAGTAAGGACTTATAAGCTGATAGCATAGGAATTGCCAGAGCCAGAATTTCTTATATGTATATTTAAGCTGAAACTTTACCTGAGGAAGCAAAGGGAGTGGGGCTTTGTATTTAAAGAGAAAAGATAAGGTTTGGAATTTAAAGGATGATGAGAAAACCTGAAGGGAAGAGAGCTGGTAAATATATGGGAAGTTAGAAAGTTGGAAGTTTGACCAAGTAAACGAGTTTTTCAGCTTAGACTAGTCTCTGGTCATATGAGAAAATAGAAGAGAGAGAGAGAGAGAGAGTATGTGGAGGTCCAAGTGCTGACCAATTCTACTCTTCAAACACTTCAAAGAAGAGGGCCTCTTTAGGAAATGATTGAAATGCAGAAAAAGTTAGAAACTAGAGCGTCAAAGTTCAAGCTTGAAGGAAGTGTGGACCAAGAATTTTCGACCTCGTTACGCTTTTGGTACGGAGATTCAAAGTTCTAGAATTCACTCGCTGTATATATTGTCTTCAAAATTAACTTTCAAGTTAATGTTTAGGTGATGATTCATGCAGCATATGAGTTTCCTCTCCATGTCACTATCTGGGATTCTATTATATAAGATAGAGTTTATGATAAATATATGGTTGGTACACTCTCAAAATTGATGGCACAAGTAAAAACCAATTTTAAAAAAAAAAATACTTAATCTTGATTTATAAAATTTTGCCATGAAAATAATATTTACTATAAACTAAAAAAGAGGGGTTTTACTATACTTCTGCCCACATATCACTATTTATTTGAACAGTACTATGTTTTTATTTCTTCTCATGTTTGAATTTTTTTTCAAATATTAATTTTATTATTTAATATCATATATTTTTTAGTTATCATATTCTTATGACACATATAGTCAGTTTAGTGGGTTAAATGGGTTAACCAGCTCACTAAAAAAAATACCACTTCATAATTGAATGACTTGATTGAAAATTATACTTCATGATTATTTTTGATTTTGTTTTTTCAACCTTACGATATAAGAATAATACTTAAACGGATTAAAAAAAATCAATTACATCATTCAATGTTGAGTCATATAGAAAATCAATTTGATTTTTTATATAGGATTGAAGTACTTTCGGTATTTTAACACAAGTTAAACCATATAATTTGTAGGAAATTTCAATTATTTTTAAACTTGGGATCACATAAATAGTTAGATGATTTTCTCAATATCATTTTAATTATTTTATTTACAGTGAATTTTACACAAATTTATATGTGTGTAGTCAGAGTCTGGGAGGATTAGCCCCCGCGCCAAAATAAGAAGTCCGTCCGGGAATAGAAGCTCGCTCCCATATATGGCTGGTAGTCTGATTTGCATAACAGGAGGCATTGAACTACTTGGCAAATTTTAATACACCTCACAATCAAAATTCAATTCACAGGAAGAAAAAAAAAACACAAAAATAGAATCCACTTTTGCTACAAAAACCCAGCATTGTTAAATTTACAATGACTGATTTGGAACTTTCATCTTGTCAAAAAAAAAAATACACCAAAGCTCGGCAAAGTTTTTTATGTATCTGATAGAAGTGAAATCAGACTACCAATCATATAAGAAAGCCACACAACTACATCTACTTTAAACTATCTTCAATCCTTTTTTATGTATGTTCGGATTCTCTGGAGGACTCGAAAATAGCTCAGACGGCACCCAATTTGGTTCCCATCAACATTCATGGGAGCATCTATTCCCTTCTCAAGCACAAACTATATCCTCTCTCTCTCTCTCCCTGAAGGACTCGAAAGTAGTTCACGACACAAATTTGATTCCCATCAACATTTATGGGAGCACCGATTCCCTTCTCAAGCACAAACTCTCTCTCTCACACACACACACATAACGGGGATGCTATCGGTCCATCATGTAAAAAAGCAGATTCAAAGGGTGATATATAATCACAAGGAATCCCACTTGCCCCGCGCCTATTTATACGTTTCTGAGATGGCTTCAAGTAGCATGCAACAACCAAGAAGAGAGAATACTCAATAGAATCCCATTTAGCCTCGATCACCATGGCCTCCATGCAGTGCATCAAACCAGATGAGAAGGCATGCGACCAAGAACAAGAAAGAATAATCGGTGTCCAAAAAGAGCAAACCCTTTCCCATGAGAAGGCCGTTTCTGAAACTCAATGCCGTTGCCAAACCAATGGCCCCCACAGCCAGGATCAGGTCGACCAGACCAAGAACCCTGCACCTGTTGCTGTGATTAGCCAGGAAAAGAAGAAAATTAAGGACAAGAAGGAAAACAAGGATAAGAAAGAAAAGAACGGAAAAAAGGAGAAGAAGGACAAGAAGGAGAAGCAGAAGAAGGAGAAGAAGGGCGATGACAAGAAGAAAGAAAAGAGCGGGGACAAGAAGAAGTAGATGAAGCGTGACAGCAGCAGTGAAAGTGTTGGTGGTGGCTTACAATGCATTTCTTGCATTTCAGAATAACAGTGTCTTAGAATCTAAAACTACTAATATCGTTGATGTTTTCTCCTGTTCAATTCATGCGGATGCAGGAGGAGCATTCAGGAATCATGTTTGATAAAATTCCGGTCATCACAGTAATAACCCACGATATAAATGGAAAAAAAAAATGATACAAAATAAGACCAGCATACTTGACCATTGACTGGAGAAGACATGTAGCTTTACTAGCATGTGTGTCCTATGTGTGACTTGTGTTTGTGTTCGTTCGGTTTTTAATTCTAATCAAAAAGAGGGTGCAATCTTCAGCTACACATTTATCTACAGACACAAGCTTCTAGATCTCAATACACGGAGCTAGGGATCAAGAGAATGATTTCATTCCAGAAGTGAAACTTGCAGGAAGATAGATCTCTGCTATAGTGAGCCATATTGCTAAATCTCAAAGGAAAAAATTAACTAGCAACAGCCAAAATAAAACTTAAGAGTCCTACTCAAATCAATCCAACTTATAACTGGAAATTTAAAATTTCCAGAGTCAATATCAGAAATTTAGATCCTTACCGAACCATATAGAATTTCCATAATCAAAACATCAGCTCCATTTTGACCACTTATATATACAGGCAGGTAATCACTCGCATTATTCAGTGATGAAGAATGTGCTGCACTCACCACTAAACCAAAAGGAAATTCCAGGTTAACATGGCATTGTTCACAGAACACTTAGAACTTTAAAAGTAGTTAGCTTGATAAAAGACAGGAAGAAAGAAACTACAGACTATTTTCCAGCCATCCTGGTAGGATGATATGCAGGCAAAATAGGGTAAAAAAAGAAGATAAAACATGAAATTTAGCTAAATCCCCAATACAGTAAAAGGGTCACTTTCCTTTAAGACATCTAGAGACAAATGATGAAACACCCTCAACAGCGAGATCTTCAGCTTGATCTTGGGTTGAACCCTCTATTTGCAAATGTTTTTTGCCAATCTTAAAAGAGTGGTCACCACCATTAATTACGTACAGCTCATTGTGAATCTTCATCTTCTTGCAAACAGCTTCCAGCTTTTCAAGGGGGCAAAGCCCATCTTTGCTACCCTTCACACAAACACAAGTAGAGAACAAATAGAGTTAAAAAAACCAAACAGAAGTGACTTAGAATCAAGCTGAAAGTTTTATGCAGCATGACAAAACTGTGAAAAAACAACCATACATAAAAAGTTCACTAAAAAACAACCAGATTGAGATGCAAGTTTTAATAACTAAAATTACCATCAGTTGATTCAAACTCATAGAGTGATAAATAGATGGAGGTAATTAAAGGCATGCACAATTACAATTACCTCAGTTGTTTCAAACTTATTTTAAGAGTTATACAATTCAAAATAGGTACCTGTACAAACATGACAGGGATAGTAAGTTGCAACAGAGTCTCATCCCGCACAGCTCCATTCATGGCCTGAAACATTAGTCGATTAAATTTAATAAACCTTGTTTAATGGGTTCTACATTTGTAATAGCAGGGATGATGTCCATGAGAATTGTGTTTTCAACTAAATGAAAAAGAAAAAAAGATGCTTTTCAGAACCAGAGAATCATAGACAATTGAAAACAAAAAATTGGCCCCAATAATAATAATAATAAATAAAAACAAACAGCCCACCTCTATCATCGCAGTACACAAAAGGAAACAAGCAAGAGAAGCATATTAGAAATGAGCTTATTAAGCATATTTGAAATTGAATGAAATCAACATTTCTTAGACAATTTGCCAACTAAGAAAAAAACTGGAAAGAATGGAAAGTGATAAACCTTAAGTGGATATCCCAAGCAAATGACTGCTGAAACATCTATGTCAACCTCGGCAGCAACCATGCAGCTCACTCTACAGCATCCCAAAATATTATGTATATATACAGGTTTAGTCTCAAATCAGTAAAGCTCATAGAAACAAGCATTTGATATAATCTAAAAATCCTAGTTTTGCGGGTCCCTTGTTACTATATGATGGCAACCTCGTCAAAAAAAAAACACATTCACAACATAACATTGTTATTTGACCTCTTGCATACATCGATGACAAAAAGTTCAGGTATAAAAACAACAAAATACTACACCATGGTAATGCAATGTAGAGTACACTCCTAGATCACTTACATGGCGTATCTACACTTTCAAACCCCCATAAATTTATACCTTGAACCCATGGATTTTCCAGCCAAGATAAGAGGATGACCGGGGTACTTATCAGTAGTCTTTTTCACGATATCTTTATGAAACTCCACCAATTTCTCTGCTTTTGGAGGAGCCTTTTTTTTCCCACCAGCAATATCTTTAAAAAAGCAAAAACCCCAATATTTTAAATGACATTGGCAAGTGAGTTCGTAATCCGTAAGTCCAAGACCATAAATTTTACTAATAGTAATTAGCTTACAGGGATAGTCAAATGTGACAACTTCAACAGCATCCAAAGCATTCTTTAACATATCCTTCCATCTGCATTTAATTAATGTTTAAGAATTCAAAAACAATTATTCCGAACTTGAACATCTTCAGTGAAAATGTGAGAGAGAACAACCTGAGCATCCAATCTGAAGAGGACGGAGCACCAGCGCCATGAGCAAAGACAACCACAGGCGAGGACGACGACTTGTCGTTCTCGTTTGTGCCTTCACTCTTGGTCTTGCGCCTTCTCTTTGTTGGAGGTGAAGAATCCATAAATTTGTGTTCAAGAGATTACGATTCAAGGTTCAAAAATCTTTCCCCTTTTCGAAACCCTAAAAATCAGAATCATTCATCGAAACTTGATTTACTTCACGCCAGTTGTTGGTGAAACAGCAGCCCTGCAACTGCAAGCACAACTTCGCGCCATTTGTTGGTCGTGCGGGTGGCACGTACAAGGAAGTGGGCCTTTTCGGCCTTATTGGGCTGCATATTGTTTAGTTTGAGCTCAATGCTCACCCTCTTTTGGGTAATCTCCTTTGAGGTTAAATTTCATATTCCATAAAACAATAAACTAAAAGATATGTGATCTAATAAAATAAAATAATTAGGTGATTTTATATTAAAAAAATATTCATTCACTATCATTTTCTTTTAGATCCTTGATTTTTTTTATTTATTTTTGTTCTTTGTTCATTAATTTTTATATGTTTGTTTTTTATACTTAGAAGTTATGCAGACATAGATCTATGTTAGGATTTTTTTACATATTTCAAGTCCAATGAATCGAGTTACAAGTTTAGAAAATTAAAATATTTTTTTTTAGTTTTGTTTATAATTCTCTCTATTTTTTTTAACAAGTTATTTCAATCATATAATATTGAACACATATTTACAGTGATATCCCATGTTTTTATCAGTGCTATTAGCCAAATATTATGTATAATTTTATAGGTTGCTCTCACCTACATTTCATTTTTTTTAAAAAAAAAAGAATTAATAACTTGATGGTACGGCAAAACACCGGCCTATGAGTTTTGATTCCGCAGCGTCTGCAGGTTGCCTACAAGTTGTCGGCAAAAGACATTCAATCAATGAAGCAAAGCGTACTTCCGTGGGAGATGGAATTTCTCCTAGCCTTGGAAATCTGTGGTAAGGAACAATCCTCGCACGCACGAAAGCCTCCAAAGTCCAAAGTGGTCCGTGCAAGATGCATGCCCCTACCTTATTTGTAATTTACAAGCTTTACCTTGGGCGTCCATTTAATTGTGTGATTATTAGTGGCACAGATTTTAAAATAAGATTTTACATTGTGAATTCATTGGACGTGTCAATCACATTATCTTGATTCATTGCACCAGATCAATACTGGTATATTTTTTATCAGTCATTAATGTCAACTCAAAACAGTTATTTAAGGGTTTTTCTTTTTTAAACGATTGAGTTATTAGTTGACTGGACTTGATTAAATCAATCCCAAACCGGTTTGACAATCTAGTTTGAATCTTGGAAGCCATGCTAGTTTTATATTAAAGTTGTTTCTGCTGCCCAATGAACCTAATCTAGACCACTCAAGACCTTGAAGCCCAGGATGATTGGGGGACACTGGCCATTAAAGAAGTAAAGAACTGGAGATAAAAATTGAAGCCTGCAATGCCAAAGCAAATTTACCAAACATGTGAAAGCAGCAGCAGCATCACATGGCTGATGGGTCAGCTGGGTTTTTTTCCTCGAGCTCGGTCGAAAGGTGGAACGACTTTGAAGTACTCGTGCTTTTCCTTTATAAGCTTAACTGGCTACCTTACATTTGAATTGTATAAACTGTCAAATCACATCCAGCATGCATTGTAGGAGCCTGTCTACCATTACGTCACTCAGAATTTGTTTGTATGTTGCAGTGGAACACGGATAAATTTAAGGGACGTGAAACCCAGTTCAATGATCCATCAAAATTAGCTCTAAAGTTCTAATTATCACTACTTAGAAGAAGCTTTTCCAGCATTCATTTTAATCTTCCAAAACCTAATACAGTAATTATACATAGGCTGTCCAGCAATCATCATTAATGGAGGTGTCCCCCGTCTAAGTAATGAGAAAACAGGAACCAAAATGGCAGCGCTAGCTGAACACATTTATCTCCCTGGTATTCACCAGCATTATTATATATATGGTTTTTTCTGAGATAAGTAATCCCAATCTCCATGTATACAGATGAGTTTATATATAGAAACTCAGGCTACACCAAATTTACTGCAAAGTGGATGCCCTAGATTATATCTTCTTGATAATTAATTGGGAAGCTCTTGATTCTTCTCCACAACTCTCACCCCACCAGCAGATCTAAGCGCGCTGGCCTGTTATGAACAAGAAAGGAAATGAAAAAATAAGGTGTCCTGGACAAATACTGACGAAGCAAAGTGCATGTTGCAGAAATGGTGATCACCTGATCTTCAGTGATTTCCACTGCAAAGCCATCAACAATGACCAAAGATATTGTCTTCTTGTAGCGGCCATGCTCAAGGGTGTTTGCCAATAACTCATCATGCTTCCTGCTCAGATACATATCGAGCTCGTAAGCTCCTCTCTTTGTCCTGCTATACACAGACAGTAAAAAGATTAATCTTTGCTAGCTAGCTAGCCAGAGATCCAAAGAACAATACAATGTACTTATAATCACAGAAATACAAATATCTTAATTGATAACGTTAACATTTTCCAAGTAATGACTCGAGATTTAGATCAACTGACCGATCAGCTCGAAGGCGCTCGTACTCAGGATCATAGTTCATGAAAACAAAGTATCTCTCGCTTTTTGCACTCCCCATCGCCTCTGCTTTCTTTTATCCTTTAATGCCTTTCAGCTCCGTATATGGTAGCCTTTATAAAGAGTTGCAGTACTCTACTTTAGAGTCAAAAGAGAGGTTCGTCTATTTCTGATTCTCAAGAGAAAATATTTCTCGAAAGAAGGATATAATGGTAGTCTTTTTATCCACCAGTAACTTTCTCTTGTTATTATTTTATTAAAGTTGAATGATTCAATAAGATTTGAAAATCTGAATTTCTAACGTGCCCCTACCTCCACAGGTGCTAGATAATGCAAGTGCTTCATTAACATTTTGATTGTGGAAGCACCTTCATTTGATTCACAATTGAAGTTCCCACCTCGGTAGCAGTAACAAAAAAAGAAAAAAAATAATAAAGAAGATGACAACCTTTAAATTTATCATCCGGGGGTACTGTCAACTGGACACCCAAAGTATTTATTTTTATTTATTCATTAATTTCAAAATCAAAGAATTTTTATTTCACAATTGGATCGTCATTATGTTTTCCTATTCCTTTACGGTTCGCTCACATATATTTATCCTATGATGTCACTTCAACTACATGCAAGGTAGTCGAAATCGCGAGCCGACTCGCAAAATCGTACGATTTTGCGAGTTGGCTCCGAAAACCGGGTTGAACCGGTAGAAAAACCGAAACCGGTCAAAACCGGTCAAAACTCGTAAAAATCGTGCAAAATCGCGAAATCGTAAAACTCGGACCGAGTTTACGCGTTCGATATATTGCACTGTGCCAGCGTGTTTTCTTCTCTGCAATTTTTTTTTCATTTCAAAATCACTCTTCTTCTTTCTTCACTGTCTCGACTCTCGACTCTCCTTGCTCACAGCTCAAAGCCCCTCACGGTCTCACTCACCTCCTTCTTCTTCTTCTTTCTTCACTTTCTTCTTCCTCTCACGGTCTCACTCACCCCCAAAATCCCCAAATTTCTTCTCTTCTTTGCTCGGGCACAAAATCCCCAAATCTTCCCCAGATCGTCCTCCCCAGATCATCTGCTACCTGTGTTGCAGACTTGCAGTTCGTCGCCAACTCGCCATTACAGGTTAGTTCGATTTCGGTTTTGTTGCTAGAAAATGTGAGAAATTATTCTGTTGAATTGGGTTAGTTTCAATTTTACATGATTTCGGTTTTGTTGCTCAATAATGTTAGAAATTATATTGATGAATTTGGGTTAGTTTAATTTTTACATGATTTCGGTTTTGTTTGCTCAATAATGTCAGAAATTGTATTGATGAATTTGGGTTAGTTTCAATTTTGCATGATTTCGGTTTTGTTTGCTCAATAATGTCAGAAATTGTATTGATGAATTTGGGTTAGTTTCAATTTTGCATGATTTCGGTTTTGTTTGCTCAATAATGTCAGAAATTGTATTGATGAATTTGGGTTAGTTTCAATTTTGCATGATTTCGGTTTTGTTGTTAATTTTGTATGAATCTGGGTATTTGTTATTTGTTAATTTTGTATGAATCTGGGTATTCATGTTAAAGGGTGCAATGCAATTTTATGGGTTCTCGCATGAGGTATGATTTCTCATCCAATAACAAATACCTCATGCAAAATAATTTAGCTTAGAGTTTAAGACCCTAGGATGGGCGAGTGGTTGTGGCATCTCTTGGCATATTTATCGTGTAAAAAGGTTGATGTATTTTTGTGGCTGAAGTTAATGGAGAGCTCTTTGCACTATCACCACTTTTATGCAAGATTCCCCACTCTGTTATCAATGTCCGCCATTTTTTCCAGTTCAGAAACTTTTAATTTGCAACTGTCTTTATGTGTTAATGTATAATTCTTTCCACTCGATTTAAGTTCATTCCCTTCACAGATCAAGATGATGATTAGAGCATCCGGATTGATGTCCTTTGCCATAGACGACTCGTTTCTTGTTTTCTCCGAAATTTGTAGCTTCGAAGTAATATTCTTCAAAGGGTCGTGTACACTTGTTTGCTTCTTTATCTTTTGTTGATGTGCTAGTAATCTTGTGAGATGTTTTTCTTCGTTGTTGCTACAAATAAGATTCAGGATGCTTTCATGAAGTGGACGAGCATGGAGTTGGATCTCCAATAATTCCTTGAAGCAATCTGGTGATTTTCTCCAGTGGAAAACTGCTTTTATTATGATTTTGCAATGCGTGTCGTGAATATTGGGTCCTTCATACCTCATGCGAGAACCCATAAAATATTGGGTATTTTGCATGAGGTATTTGTTATTTGTTAATTTTGTATGAATCGGGTATTCATGTTAAAGGGTGCAATGCAATTTTATGGGTTCTCGCATGAGGTATGTCGTGAATATTGGGTATTTTGCATGAGGTATTTGTTATTTGTTAATTTTGTATGAAACATCATCTCTGAATGTTGCGCAGTTCAACTTTTGATTTTAAGGTTTGATCTATTATCCCATTAAAGGATGAGATAAAAAAGGTTGGGAACTATTCTTCTTCACAGTTCTCGAACACTCTGCTTACCAAAAGCTTATCCTTTGGTTACATCAAAAATTTCTGATTCGACTAATTCAATCAAATTAATAAACACAGATAGAAGCAGCTAGCTTATTATGCCATGAACTGAATATAATTTATGCAGATGGTTCCCTGTAACTTGCTTTTCATGTAAACTTGATTTGTTTTTGCTTCAAATTCATTTTTGATGTATTATTTCAAATTTTCAATGAATTGTAGATTACATGGCATCCAAAAAAACTAGCAGTGGCAATAGACTTGATGTGGGATGGCAGCATGGTATAGATATTGAGAATTCTTCAAGAAAAGTTCAATGCAAGTATTGTCAGAAAATTTTCAGCGGAGGCATTTATCGTTTCAAGCATCATTTGGCTTGCACTCGAAAGGATGTTGAGCCATGCCATCAAGTACCAGCAGATGTGAAGCAGATGATGTTACATGTGTTGGTGAAAAATCTAGAAGCATCTGAAAAGAAAAGAAAGGCTTCTCTGTTTTTTAGAAGTGGCGAAGATGCAGACGAAGATTTTGAAATTAGCTCAATTAACAAGGGAAAGAAACCAATAAGCGGAAGTGGAAGTGCTCAAATGACCATCAATCAGATGCTAAAGAAGGATATTAGAGAAGAAGCATGTCAACAAATAGCAAGGTTTTTTTACACTAGTGCTATTCCTTTTAATTGTGCTAGAAACCCTGAGTTTGTTAAAGCGCTTGAATTGGTTGCAAAACATGGGCCAGGATTTAAGCCCCCATCTTACCATGATATTAGAGAGAAGTACTTAAAGCAAGAAGTAGATAACACAATGCGTTTGCTTGATGACTATAAGTCGGAATGGAAATAAACAGGCTGCTCAATAATGTCTGATGGATGGACTGATAGGAAAAGACGCTCTATTTGTAACTTTTTGGTTAATAGTCCTAGAGGAACTTTTTTTTATCATCTGTAGACACATCTCATATATCCAAAACAACTTTTAAAGTATTTGAGATGTTAGATGCTATTGTTGAAAGGATTGGAGAGACAAATGTGGTGCAGGTCATTACTGATAATACTGCGAACTATAAGGCAGTTGGGCATTTGTTGATGGAAAAAAGAAAACACTTGTATTGGACACCATGCACTGCTCATTGTATTGATTTAATTTTGGAAGATTTTGAGAAGAAAATAGAGGTGCATGTTGTAACCATTGGTAAGGGGAGGAGAATCACCACTTATATATATATATATATATATTCAAGATCTCTCCTTATTTCCATGCTGAGAAAGTTCACAAAAGGACAAGATTTGATCAGGCCTGGTGCCACTCGATTTGCCACTGCATACTTGACTCTTGGATGTTTGAACAATTGTAAGATTACACTAATGTCAATGTTCACTTCCGTCCAATGGAGGTCAAGTCGGTATTCAAAAAGTGAAGAAGGGCGGCAAATCCAAAATTGTGTTTTGGACAGCAAATTTTGGCATGATGTCTCTGAATGCATCAAGACAGCATTTCCTCTTATAAAAGTTCTTTGATTAGTTAATTCAGATGAGATACCGACCATGGGTTTTATATATAAAGCCATGATGGAAGCGAAAGACAAGATAAAAGTGAATTTTGGAAATGTGCAAAAAAGGTGCAAATTATCTATTATGTCAATATCCTAATTTTTTAATGTTGATGTTAATATCCTAATTTTTTTTTTGTAGATATATACCTGTATGGGATATTATTGATGCAAGATGGGAGCTTCAACTTCACAGACCTTTGCATGCATTTGCTTATTGGTTGAATCCTCATTATCATTATATTACTGATTATAAACAAGACAAAAATATTAAATATGGAATGTATGACTGCTTGGATCGGATGGTGCCTGATGAAGTAGAGAGGGGTAAAGTTGATTTACAACTTAATATATTCTCCGAAGCAAAGGGGTTATTTGGCATTGAGGCTGCCAAAAAAGCAAGGGATAAAAAGACTCCAGCTAGATGGTGGGATTCTTATGGAGATGAATGTCCAGAGCTACAAAATCTTGCAATTCGAGTTCTAAGCTTGACTTGCAGTTCATCTGGATGTGAGCGTAACTGGAGCGCGTTTGAGATGGTAAGTTTTTTTTATAAAAAAAACAAATATTGTTTTCATTTTTTATAAGAATCTTATATTTTATCAATTGTGAATTTTTTTTATAAGTTCATACTAAACGAAGAAATCGTCTACAGCAGAAAAAAATGAATGACTTGGTTTTTGTGATGTGTAATTTGAAAATGAATGATAAGGACAAAAAGCAAGTCATTGATTTTGATGACGTTGTAGATGATCTTCCATCTGATGATGAATGGGTGACTGAAAGAGAAGAACATGGTGGTTCATCGAACATTAATTTACTTCAAACTATTGATAGTGCAACACGAAGACAAAATGGAACAGAAGACGATAGTGATGAAGATAATTTTAATGGTGTTGAGATGAGTACTGAAGTCACTGAAGATTATTTTGAAACTTTGCATTCAAGGAGTTTAGAGTTAAATAATGTTGGAGTTGTTACCACCAGTACTACTAGTAATCTTTTTCATTGTGATGCTATTGATGCAATTCCTGGACATATTGAGGGGGGTGAAAGTGAAGCTGATTTTAGTTTACATTGTACACCAGCTGAAGACTTGTTTTAAATTTGTTAGTTTTTAACTCATGAACTTTTAGGGACATAATTATTTTGTAATGTGTTTTGAAGTTATTTTACATCATGTATGAACCTAAACTAATTAAGTTTTATGTCCATAATTATGCTATTTTGTATTCAGAAATATTTTACAAATGATTTTACGATTTTTCTTTTCACACGATTTTAGCTCTGATTTTACGATTTTTGTACGGACATTTCAGGTACGATCTTTCTACGATTTTACGATTCGATTTTACAATCCGATTTTTCGGAGACCTTTACTATTCGTGTCAAAATCTCGATTTTGACTACCTTGACTACATGACCTGTCCTGTTAAGAAATTAATAAAAATCCCCCCTTTAACTCCCTTCTCTAATAGGGGATCATAAGACGCGCACGTGAATACTTAATGAATCTATTGACTATGTTTAACATAATGATTCGATTGAGAAATATTATGATAAATATGTCGGGTGTACAATTGACTCTTGGGTAATAAATTCGAAGCTTGGTGAGAAAAATATTTAAGAATTGCTTGTGGAAGACAAGTCAATCCCAATCCACGCCCGCTTCAATAATTTAATTAATATATAATATGCTCCTTATCATGTCCAATGTAATATTTAATGAGTTTATTAGCCAGCATTTAACCACGCACCACCTATCTAGCAACTGTGTATGCATCAGAGAGATAATGTATGGAGAGGATGCATGTGTGCCTTCCAAGTTGTTGTGTTCATGGCAAATGATGGAATTTCAGGACAAGCCCGAGCCTTTCAATTATCTGGATGACTAACAAGAACTACCATTAGGTAATCGGCACCGAGGGTGTCAGCAATTCACAAAAATTCAACAGAAGAAGTGATTTTGATATTGATACCGATAAAGTGAACCGTATGACCATTTAATTTATCCATCTTTTTTATATTTAGGAGCAAAAAAGATTGATCTAGCGGTCAATAACCGATCCATATCATCTAAAGGTACTTTTCATCATCAGTCATCATTAGTCGACCTTTCGTTCCATTTGTCTCTGTAAGACAGTCTTTTCACACCCAATTCAATCTTGAATACTTCTCACCTGTTCATCAAACATGATACTCTAAAAAGTTTTTCTATTCCTTCATTAGATCCCCGTCTTAGCTCTTTATTTGAAGATGAGATACAGCGCAGATTATTTATTTTTTCCAAACGTACTGTAGTAATGAAACCTTGAAGCTGACTGGTCGGTTTTGGACAGTTCAGGAATGCAAAGCATGCAATTACAAGAACCACATGAGACTGACATGTCATTCTGTACAATGAGGATAAAGATTGATCAGAAACTGCACTCATGGTGTTTTGCTGTACTGGGTTTTCTGAGTGTTTGTTATAAATGACTGCATGAAAACTCCAGTATCGAACCACATGGGTAGCAGAAGAACATTTATAGCGCCATTAAACCGAGTTGTATGCATTTGCATTTACCATTCCAGCTATTGCTTTTACCAATTATGTATGGAACAAAAGTTCAGTACCACGAAGTTAAGTGGTAAGAAATCGTAATAAAAAGTACTTTGGATAGCTTTGTTGCTGGCTTTAGAGATCACCTACTAGGAACATTTCGTTCTATCTCCTGTAGTTTTAATTTCATCGATTTCAATTCTGGAAGTCTTAAACAAGAGTTTAAGAGGAAAAGAAGAGGGGGGATGAAAGAAAAGTAGAAGAGATGAGCTTTCACTTAACTGTTTGATGGCCATTTACGACCATAGATTATGATGACACTTACCATAAGATTTAAGGGTCTTAACTATTTAGGATTGTGGTTGTGGTTGTTTTTTAAATTGTTTTTTTATTGAAAAATACATTAAAATAATTTTTTTTATTTTTAAAAAATATTTTTAACATTATCGTATCAAAATAATCTAAAAAATACTAAAAAAAAATTAATTTAAAGTTAAAATTTAAAATTAAAAAAATTAAAATTTTTCAAAAACACGTTCGAAACGCAATTTCTTAACACCCTGCTATGTTTCTTACCGAAAACACAAGAGAATTGTTCTTAAACATCATGATGAACCTCCCTTGACCTATGTTCCAATGTCGTTTGAATGGATCTTGTCCCTTTGAAACCAACATTTTTAAGACTAAATATTCACGTAGTACTCTTTACTTCCCCACACGAGCGATCTCATTCTCTAATAGTGCTCTTTATACAAATCCCACTATAAGATGCGGCGGGTCATCAACCCTTTAACACATGCATGGAGTTTGAATGGACCGTGTCCAAATCATTGTTGTTGCTTAGGAATGGTAGCCAGCGTTACGCTGCAAGAATATCAAGATGCTACAAGTGTGTTAAAAAAGTCGTGATTTGGGTCATATACCCAACTATATCGATAAAGCTTGTCACAAAAACAAATATATAATTAAAGTCGTTGGATGGATCAAACTAATAAATAATAATAGTGATCATGATAAAAAGAAAAGAAAAGAAAAGATAGATTTCAATCTGGTTAAGTGCTTTTGGTAGAAGATTAAAAAAAGAAGAAGAGGGAATTGTATAAATCAATTCTAGTGTGCCTGCCAAAACAGCAAGTTAATCATGATACCGTGATAACAAATCAAAAAGCAAAATACAAAAAACATGGATTGAACTGAGAATAAATATTGTTTTAGCTTAGAATTTAGGTCCACATTATAAACGCAAACAATGATTTGGGCTAATGACTCGGAAAATTCTGATCCTTGAGCCATTCCCTTAGAACAAGTTTCTTCTGATTCTTACAATTACCCTTTCTCATTCAGATTGATTGAAAAACTTAACATTCTGGAGCGGATGAATCTATGTAGGGTGTTAATTTTTTTTATTTTGATGATCGGGATGTCCGGGTCAGCTTAAGCGCACCTTGACTATTTCCCGGGCTCACTTGAACATCCGGCAAGCCCAAATGACCAAGTAAGGCACCGCGAGGATGACAAGCGTACCACGCAAGGAAAGATCTTAGAGGAACATGAGGGAAGGAGCCCTCCAACTCCACTCTCACCGAACTCGAACCGTTTGAAAAAAGGAGGGTGTGCCCCTACACCGCTGGGCCACAATCTTGCACGTTATGTAGGGTGTTAATTTGAAGTTGTGTGTGCGTGTGTGTTTATACATACTTCTAACTCTTGGCGCTCCAAGAATGGCCTACAAAACCATCCCAAAATTGAGAACATCACTTTTCTGACTCAATTTGCCGGTGTGGGGACTTTCTGGCAACCGAGGCGGCTTTCGCGGCCAAGTAACGGACACTTCCTCCTATTCTTCAGCCAGTTGGGTGAAGCCGTAATCCGACAACTGGGCGGTGAAGTGAACAGTTATGATGATATCGAATAATTCCATGATGCCATGCACATTCATCAGCATGCTCTTTTCAGATGGAGGGTGATTGCTATTGCTCGTGCAATGTCAAGGGCTATTCTTAGCCCTTGATTCCATTCCAAGACAGTCTGACCGCATTCCCTTCCACCCTTCCTTAATCAACACCTGGGACACAAGAAAAAGAAAAAATACAAAGATTCGGTTCACAAATATTTCTCTATTCAAGCAGAAATTGGTTTTCACTTAATGCCCTAAACCTTCAATGCCTTTAACAAAACCATTTTTTTCTGTCATTTATAAAGGAGTCTCTCCCACATCACCATCGGAGCACACCTTCTCTAAAAAAAAACAAAGGCAGGTCATTTATGAACCCTACTAAGCAATCTTCAGATTCAAGGATCGACAGTATCTGATTTGTTATCATTATCTCCATGTTTAGGGCTTGGTAAAGGCTCTTGATAGTATTCTTTTGAGACTTCGAGAGGTTTGTGTGGGATATGGGCTATGCTCTTCGGTTCCAAGCTGGTTACTCTTCCGACCAGTTTGGCAATATCGGTTTTTTTTTATCAAAACTATCGGGTCTACGTTGAAGTCGAAAAATTGAATCTCCATGGAAAATTCTTCAAAGAATTCGGATGGTTAAACCGGCTTTGAGGAGAACATTATATTTTGATTGGCTATCATGGCTTTGGGGGATCTGTCTCGTCTATAAGTGTATGCAGCGCAGCCAGATTCATGGATTCTATCACTGAATCCATCACGGGGTGGCAATTAAAACGAAAACTTGCTTGCATTACGAGATTGGGAGATGGATGAAACCACGAGGCATATCGGGACATGCTAAGAGCCCATTAATCGGGCTTTCAAACACTTCTGTAGATGGCCTATACCTGATCCTGCATATCCAACTTTCATTTTCCTTGCTCGGCCCAGTTCATCCAACTAAATGAGAAAACTACAATTTTTTTAATTCAAACATTACTTTACTTTATATGCAACAGTTAAACTAAACATATTTATGTTTTTTTTTTCTATCTATTTTGATGTGGGTTTACATATATTGAATTTACAGACATGTTCAATACTTGATCCTTTCCTCAAGTTAGTTTGGTAGCTAAAGTTGATGGGGTAGGTTTTTTATTTTATTACAAAAAATATATTTTATTTTTTTTACAAGAAAAACAGACACACTTTTGTAAAAAAGGCAAGTTTTACAAGAAGAAATTGTTTGGTTGGTGATACAGTTTTTGTCTTTTGCGCTAGATCCTGCATCTAATTACATTTAAAAGTTTGGGTTTTTTAAAAGTTAAAATAATCTCATTTTACGATGAATTCTTTTTATTTATTTTGCATGTAAAAATTCAACTTGTAATGATTTAAACCAAACATGTATTTATTAAACTTATTTTTTAAATCCACAAATAAAAATATTTTTTATAAACCTATAGTTTTTAAACACACTTTAAATTGTTAAAAAATAGTTGGTATGGTAGTGTTTGGTGTTTCTTAAACGTATTCTTTTCTTTAAAATGCATCAAAACAATTCTTTTTGGTTTTTTTTTTAACATTAGCACATTAAAATAATAAAAAATAATTTAATATATAAAAAAAATATACTTTTTTAAATATATTTGGAAATGCATCACAAACCACACGGATACCGATATCTTGTTTGATATTGTATTTCAAAAATTATTTTGAAAAGCTTTGAATATTTTTTCATTTATTTTATTTTTAATATTTTAATATTATTTAATTGTGCTGATACTAAAAATAAAATTTTAAATATAAAAATATATTATTTTAATATATTTCTAAATAAAAAATATTTTTAAAAATATTACACCAAATTTACGTGTCACAAACGTAATTGACCAAAAGAAAAGACCCACATTAGCACACATCCAGCATAACCATAGTCAACACACACTAGAAATTTCTCCTACACGCAAGTCTCTCCTAATTATTGGCTCTAACCATTTTCTAAATTAAAATAATAATATTTTTCTTACCTAAATATAAGCACCCACTGTTGGAAAGGAATTGCCACTAATTAAACAAGCCCCGATCATTACGCTAGCCCTTTATTTCCACCATTCACGTGCTTTGCGTCCCGTCTTGCCCGATGCCAGTTTCTTTCCCTCCTTCTCAACTGCCCAATCCGACCCGCTTTCCCTCCCTCTATATAAACCTCCACGAGTTGATCAGAACCCATAATAACCTTCCGATCTCAAAATGGCCGTTAAGCTAACCGTTACCGTCGCCGTTCTTCTCTTTATATGCACCGTCGCGTTTTCTCGCACTCCGCTAGATCTAGGGGGTGGTGACGTAGCTCTACCCGAATTACCAAAGTCGGAGCCGAAAGCCACAACTGTTCTCCTCCTCCCTAGCCAGAATCCCGAAACCGCAGCAAAGCATCCAGTGGATGTAAAAACAGAGGAAAAAACGGACCCAGGGTCATCAACAACGGAATCGTTTGAGACTGTGGTACCGTTAACAGTTGTGACTTTCCGTCCAATAAACCGTCAGTTCTTCCCTCGACGTCCCTTGCTGCCGGTAGGTCCTCGCCACCGATGTCGTCATGGGCACAAGATGATGAAGCCACGTTTCTACGGCAATGATATGATTGTATCCGGTTGGAAGGATCATGGACTTGGACTTGATGATACGGCGACACGCGGCGCTGGGAGGCAGATTCCTGTCAAGAGGGCCAGGATTTCTTTCTTTGATGGCGTGGCAAATGGAGAGGAGAGGGAGTGGAGATACAAGAAGCGCCATCATAGCCACCTCCAAGCGAAAGGTGAGGAGGGGGCGAGAAAAGAGAAGCATGAGCACAAGTGGGGGCTGTTGAAGGGGATTCGCAAGTTTTTGAAGCAGAAGTTTTGAGGAAATTATGAGTGCTCTGTGTTGGGTTTAATGAAAGATAATAGTGCATCCCGCGAGAGAGATGTAGTAAGCTAGGGTTATGTCTTGTCAAGGGGGATCGAAATGTTTGTTGCTTATGTTTTGCGTTTCAGGCAGGCAATCTATAAATACTGTAGCCAATAAGATTCTTCTGCCCTTCAAGCCAAGGAATCGGGCTTTTTCAAGAACATTTTGGAGCTGCTGGTGTAGCCAAATCAATCGATTATAGCGCATATGTTAATGTTAAGAAGAATAAATATAATTGTCGGTAAATCTTTATTAGATTTCAGCCTTTTTCTTAGTTCATGGGAGTCGGGTATACTGATGCAACTTATATTGAGCTTATGATTTTATTCAACATGTTTTTCATGGAGTTATACTAGCCCCACGACAAAGTTATATATTTAGTTTGATTCTTACACAAGCTACATGATCATGTCTAGATTTTTTTAGAGGATTTATTTTTAAGAATTCATCTATGTTTTGCTTTAGACAAACTCAAATCAATTTGTTTTTGTTTTTAGTTGTCATTCTTCATTTATTTGTTAGGAATTGAGATTTATATTTTTTTTTATCTCATTCTCATTTAATTTTTACTTTGTTAATAAATAAGATCATTGAAACATTCAAGAAATATTATAAAACTGTATTTTCGCAATATTTAAAAACACTTACTTTTTACATTGATTTGTTATTTATTTATTTTTTACATTATTTATTGTTAATATTTTATTTTCTAATTATATTATTAAACCGCACTAATTAAATTCATCAAATGCAAACTAGAATCTCACATTTTTCCACCTCGGGCCACCTATCTATTCTATATACTTAATTCAAAACAATAGCTGTCCATAAAAAAAACTACTCACCATCTCTCCACTCAAGGCTGGGAGAAGAAGGGAACTCTGTCCTGTGTTCATCCACAGCCGACTAAAGGACACGAGATAAATTTGTAACTTGCTTTTGATTCCCAAGCTCAATTCCCGAACAGTTTATGTGTAATCTACAAGCTGGACCTCTCTTATCTCCTTTCTTGTTCGTTGTATGCACTTGTATTTTTGACAAAACGTTGCTCAACAAGAGGGAAAATCACAAGCTGGTAATTTAAAATAGTTCTAATGGTGGCACACAGCTCAACTTCACTTGGGCTTGTCGTCGTTTTCTAAATTTCTTTACCAGTTTTGCACCTTGACGGCGTGATATAAAGGTCGGACGAGCTGACACCCAAGGCTACGCTGTGACAGACAACCAGGCTCAAGGGCTCGCCAATAACACAGATTTCTATCCTCATCGAGCCATGTTCAGCAACACTAGCGCCTATGGCTCTGAAATTTTGGTCTTACAGGGGCATCTATTTTCCAAGAAGGACATTATTTCCACCCCTATCAGTTCTGCGGAAGCTGTATGGTATGGCCGCAAATGCACAAGGCGATTGTCCTACCGAAGGAGATTCAATCTCAATAGCTTCAACATCTTCAATCCCACATCGAAGAAATAGAAGAAAGCTTAAACCATATCGAAAGTCATCAGGCTTTGGTCATCGTCATGCTTAGGTCACTAGGAAAAAGAGGCATTATCAAGGATTAACCGTGCTCAATTCACAGCTTGAAACCTGAGAGTTTTATCATGCACTTGCACTCAGGATGAGAACAGAATTCATTCTGGATTCTGGTTTCTTCGGGCAGTCTATGGTCATGCCTAACATAAAAAGGTCGATAGCTGTAACTAGGTTGAGTGGAGACTCACACATGAGTGTGATACAAGATGCACAAACCAACAAGCTAGAAAAAGGACTAGAAGTAGTTGATCAAATGCAAAACAAATATTCTAATATATGATTGTCATCGTACATGAGTATAAATCAGACATGAATACATACCACATTATTAAAGCACTGAACAAGAACAAAAGACGATCTGGAGTGTGGGTTTGTTTAGGAATCCTATATAGGCAGTGGATGAACTTCCCCCCCTCCTATAGACAAAAGATAATCCAAATAGTGCAACGAGATTGAACAATAGTGTAACGAAAAAGAAAAGAAAAGTGACTTCACCTCTTAGATGCCAAACTCTCACAACGAAAACCTTAAATCTCTACCTCCATTCTCTACACCAGGAATCAGCCTCACATACTTACATTCTGTCAATGGATTCTGTCCAGACTTGCACAGCCGGACGCTCTGACACATCAGCCAGTGACTTCAGGTTGCACTTGATCAGGGCCTCAACAAAGCAACATGTTTCATCCTCGGTATTTCCATCAGGCACGTCCACCACAAATGACTCGATCACCACTGTACCTGGTCGCCCATCAATGACCTCTGGGTGAACAGTAACAATGGACGAATAGTTCTGTAAAATAGACATACAATAAGAGTGAAGCGTGTTTAGCCGACAGAACAAGATGTTAGGATGGCATGAGAAGATAAAAGGCCAAAAAGGCGTTTAAATCATAGAAATAAATCTAGCAACCTCAAATATGAATTCTAGAAATGTGAATGGAAGAAAATTCTCGTTCAAATCTGGTAATTAGCTTGTCACCAAGCATGATCTTGTTAATGAACCATACAAATTGAATAGCTGAGTTTCTAAAGCCGATCAGTGGCAGTAGATCAATCACATTTCATGTAATCGTGTTTATGATGACATTACTTTTCAGATGATTTCAAATTTTCATACAATTAAATCTTAACCTGGAATTCAAACTCAGAGGCCCAATGGTACCGCAAAATTTGATTCTACCATTCATGTAAGTTAACACAAAAATTACTCAACAAAATATATCTAGCCAAATTGTGACACAAGTTTTACAAGATATTCTGTAACGTGTCAGATAACTTTAGAACATGACGCTAGAATTCAGAGCAAAACTGCATCAGCATTTGCAAACACCAAAAATCATATTATAACATTTTTAGCAAAACCACATTAACATCAAGGCAGACCAGCCACAGAAACCATATAGGCATGGTTTTATGCAATGTTATCCACATCATGCATCCAGTCTAATCTTGTCAGATTAATCTAAGATTTAGCTCCCACCAACACACATGTAATTATTTGAATTCGCTCATCAAACACAACCCAGCTCATGCTTAAGCAAGGCAGTTGAATGAACAAAGAAAAATGCACCTTAAGTCTATGATCTCCACCAACAATCTTCATACCAAAAATATGCTCCTCGTCATCTAATAGCTCCAAACGTTCAGTGCTAGTAGTAGCTGGAAGTCCAGACTTGACATTCACCTCTCTAACACTTCCAATCCGAACGTCACCCTGCACAATGCACCTGCTCACAAATGGCTTATACTCCTGTGGTTGATCAAATCTCCTCACCAAAGACCACACCTGATCATGCAAACACCACCAATAATTCTAACAAGCATAAAATAGCATCAGAATCAAGACATTTTCATCTTCTCGAGGGAAATCAAATCATTCAAGCCATAACATAAGAAGCGGAAATGCCATTTCTACCCACCATTACATAGATTTTAAATTTAAATGATAAGAAAAGAGTAAATATTCTTCATAGCTTCAGCTTTGGAACAAGTTCATTAAACTTCACAATTTTTCATTGTTTAAGCACATATTGATCGACACATAACAATTTACACGAATTTTCAACATTTAAAGCAAGTAACAACGCACACAAGTAATGACCTCATTCTTATGAATCCAAAAACCGAACCAATTTCAATCAAGCTTCAAATTTGAATCAATTTATCACTTATAAAAAATGACAGAATTATTTAAAAAACAAATAAGATCATTAATCTTCAAACAAAAGCTCATCCAAACATGCCCAAAAACTAAAATAAAAGCAAAATAGAACCATAAACAAATCCAATGAACAATATAAACAATCTTAAATGTTCTCAGATCTAAAAAATAAATAAACATTAACTTTAACCATTAAAAAAACAAAGACAGAGCGAAAGGAGCCGGTGTTTACAACAGGAACACGAGCTTTAATGTGTTTAACAAGAGAAGAACTACACTGATGTTCCTTAACATCATGTTTATGATGTGTTCTTATAAACTCATCTTCCATCTTTCCATTCGCAATCGTAACATAATCATTTGTCACCATCATTAAAGGCTAAAAGATCGCCGCAGCCGGTGGTGGCGGTGGTGTTTCAGCAGAAGAAGAAGAGGATAGAGCTCAGCGCCAATGGCAGCTCCTCCAATAGCGAAAGGTCCAGAGCTTCTTCTCATCTCATCGTTTACTACTACTTGATTATCATTTATTTATTTTTAAAAAAGAAAATAAGTGATAAATAGGCAAGTTGCCTATTTTCTTAGTGTCGCTTTCCTTTGTGTGTACTCTCTATGGTGTTCGTCGTGATGGACACAAATAATGGGTGCGTACATTTTAGTCTCTCTTTCTTAAGACGTAACATTTTAGTCCTTATGGAACTTATTGCCCTGTACGAGCGCATAGCCGTAAGACCCAACCTCATAGTCGACCCGGCTGAGGACTCGGGTTGGATTGATGAATGACTCATGTTAAACCAAGTTTTGGCATTTTTAATTAAAAAAATTAAAACAATATTATTCCAATAAAATATCTATTTATCTCAATGATTATATTTTTTGAATAATTATTTTACTGAATTATTATAATATATATAGTATAAATAATATCAAATCCAAATCTAACTTGATATATATATATATATATATAATTCTACTTTTTGTTAAATAATAATAATAATAACTTTTTAAATAATAGATAATTATATGAATATTCAAAAACCAGTGAATAAAATTATTTGAGTTAATTGATAGGGCTAGGATATAGTAATAACCTAATTCATGAATACCATAATTATTTCAAAGTCAAGTCTCGAGTTATTAAGCTTACCTGCCAAACAGGCTAGCAATCATTACTAGGTTTAAATGATATTTTTATATTATTTTTTAAAGTATATTTTAAAAATCATCATTTATGTCATAAAATATAAAATAAAAGATATATATTATATTTAGCTGGACCTTGAATAATAAGATGGAAGGCGTACTAGTTTTCTATAATTTAGCCAAAGCATACTAGAATATAGAGCTTTCTCTAAACTAATTTTGAAAGGATCAACTTACTCATATTTGTATTTTAAAAATAATCTTGAAAAAAAAAATTCCCAACTTGCAGCCTTTTATTCTCAGGAATATTCCTTGGGTTTATTTATTTATTTATCAAGATTTTATCAAGTACTCAATAATTGATGGGAAAATAATTAGATTTCCTCCCACTGGAATCATTAAATTCGTTTCTTCCGGGTTTGTTTTGCTAGAAAGCAAACATTATTTATTTATTTATTTATCAAGATTTTATCAAGTACTCAATAATTGATGGGAAAATAATTAGATTTCCTCCCACTGGAATCATTAAATTCGTTTCTTCCGGGTTTGTTTTTTAAGTGTTTGATCGTTATTCTCTGTAGCAGCGCTTACAAGGCAGGGAAAATAAGTATACCAAACCCTTCTCCTTCACCCCACCATCTTCTTCGTGCCAACCATGACCATTTCAGACATCATTTCCTTTTTTACACACCGACTTGTTCATTGAAAAGACAAGCTCCCCATCGTATCGAAAAGAACAATCTGTCATACAAACACCGGGTCGTCTTTTCTACTTTTGATTTGCATCCCTCAATCCTGTTCATTCGTGAAAAGGGTCCCTTCATCGTCTAAAGTATCTCAGCTTCATCAATTATTATTTGAAAATGTACACAAACACCTAAAGCAGTTTCGAGCAAGACAGGGGAAAGTACGTAGTAAACAACTGCAGATATAACTGCGACCACTTTTAAGCGGATACTTATAACTACTGGTATCCAGGCTCTCTATTTCGTAATAAAGAGACTCCCATGCTCCTCCGCAAGCACGGATGGACAGACGGGGAGGATGAATGCATTATTGGAGGACTATTTTTGACATCATGTAACAGTAACGCAAAAAATCTGGCTTGAGTTGCTTGATAGTGTCTACAACCTTCATGAAGTATATAGTTAGCAATGGAGTTGAGACTGCAAAAAGAAATCCTTGAATGCCTTCGTATAACAAAACAAAAGGCCGAGCTATAACCACAAAAATCCTCTCTTTATTACTGTAAGAGGTTACTGTCTACAAGGGGAGACTGCAAAATCCATTAAAAACTCAAAATATAATTATATAACAAAACTGCTACTATAACCAACCAAGAGAAGATACCATACTCTGTTTTACAATACCCAATCTGGTACTCTGCCACGAGATAGCCATAAAATTATTGCCTTCATACAAAAAAAAAAAGGCGACATTACTACAACCAGAATAATAGCTCTGTTTACCTGAACTGGAACATGCTCACAAAACCCTACAAAAAAAGACACTGAATAGAGATAGCGTACTTGGATAGCAACTACCATTTACATTTTGCACTAAGAGAACATTCAGAGATACAAAGAGCAAATGTTTCTTTAAGTTAATAATGATCTGTCCCTAACTCGGATTGGTAACAGAAATGATACTCAAATAGCAAGAACCTCCCAGATTAACTCGGGATCATAAGATGGCATTCTTGCAAGGGAACAGCCTTCGGATTCCGAATCTTGTGGAACCATTAGAGGACAATCTGCAGACACGGAAGGAGAAGAACTCTCACACTTCCAAAGCCCCTCTTCAGAAACAGCCGGCGACACCAATTCATCACAACCCCAATTATCGCTCGAAAGCAAAGGTGAAAATGAGGATGATGATGATGGTGTTGATGAGTTTGAATCTACCTTCACTGGTTTTGGACTTTCCGTGCTTTTACCATCAATATTACTCTTCTTTGCTGCATTCTTTCTAGCCCTCTCCTTTTTTACCTTCTGACAAATTGCTTGAATCTTGGCATCTACGGTCCTCTTCAAAGCATTCAATCTGGTAGAATCTGTAAGTCCTAGCTCAGTAGGATCTTTTATATTTGGAAAATTCAATCTGGCATATTCACCTCTAAGTTTATAAGCTGCACGATCATAAGCATAAGCTGCAGCTTCTGCTGCGTCATAGGTACCTAACCAGACTCTCATTCTGTTTTGAGGGAGTCTAATTTCAGCAACCCATTTGCCCCAGTGCCTCTGCCTGACTCCTCTGTATAGTTTCTTCTTGGTCGGAGTCAAATAATTGCTGGTGTGCACAGGGTTTTGAAGAGGGTTTGTTAGCAAATTGTGAGAAAAGGAAGTGTTTGTTCTGTTTTCTTCAATGAATTTTTGCAGTAGATCTCTCTGGCGGAGATAGACTGACGAGCCTAAAGGCTCAAAAGCAGGAGTAGTAAGAGTACTTGCCGCTTGGCAGTGCGAAAAAATTGAATCCATAGTGCTGGTCCCTCCTGCCAATATAAGTCGTGACAGTGAGGGACCAATATCAGTTGTGTTGCTAAATGCAAAAGAAAAGTTGTTTTCTTGCATTCTTTCCATGATTATCTGAGACTTTAGAACGGAAAACAGAGAGAAAATAAAAGAGAAGTAAAATGGGCAGTAAAAATCGTCCCTTTTCCTTCAAGATATTGGTTTTCAAAAGAAAAATGAGATGATAGTAAAAAAGAAACGGTCTTTCTAGAAAACAATGAAGGTGTTTTGAGAGATAAACTCAAAGTGTACGATGACGAGCAGAGTGGCTATGGTGAAACAAAGGTATTTCGGCTTTGAGAGAAGAAGAAGAAGAAGGCGTCGGATTTTTTCGGGGGAAGTATTTCGAAGAAGGTTTTAGGCAAGAGTAGTTTATGGTTGGGTCCTCGTTTGTGTATTTATAGCTGCAGCGCAAAGTTGAGTGACTTTTCTTGGATCCTTGGCAAGTTGGCATTGCCGTGTTTGACAGCTATGAAGTTCCTCTTATTTTGAAATTATAGTCCATGCTAAGGTTGGCTTATGTCCATAATGACAATAATACCCCCGCCAGGTAATCACCATTTCAAGTACTGTAAGAAAAGCACTGTAAGATCCTACAAATATGTTATACCACGATAAAACTCTTGAATACTAGTATTTTTTTTTATAGAGATCTTGTATGTCATTCTCTAATTAATATTGTTTTGTAAAATTTGATTGTGGCGAATAATTTTTGCAGATGATCCTAAAATCTCTTCTGCTCTCTCGTACTTTGTCAAATGAGTATATATTGAATGCTTAATAGAATTGTTAATCCAAGTAACGATCTTTGCAATATTTACTTCTCATTTATCTATCAAACTAGCATATTCATCCTTAATATTTTCAGGTATCATATAAGTTTCATTAACATACCTTCACATCTTCTTATCTTTGAGAAAATTTCTCATCACATGACTCCAATGCGAATAGTTTTTCTTATCCAATCTCACACTTTGAAACGAGTCATCTTTTTCAATAGTCATAATCAACGATCACAAAGAACCAGAATACAAAAACGACAGAAAACAAAATACCAAATTGCATAAATTGAATAGAGATTGCATAAACTTAAATAAAGCATCTTCTTGATGAAATACCAAAATAGTTGCAAAAATCAAATGCCAGTACCAAATTACAGAAACTGAATAGAAAAAGAAATACCAAAATAATTTGCAGAAACTAAACACTATTATCAAATTATAGGAGCTAAAGGGGAAGAGGAAATACCAAATCTTGCAGACACACCAAGGATGTTTCAAGTGCTTAACTTAATCTAATTACAAAAAAAAATTATATAAAAGTTAAGCATAAAATACTATTTTACCCTCGATAAATAAGACTAAATTATACTGTATAAATATTATTTAATAGAGGAAACATGACATAACATAGTATTCACTCGATTTATTTTATTTATTTTTTACAATTGATGTCCACAGTGAAAGTGCAATGATTAAAACACTAACGTAATAATTAGACAAAAGAAAGGGGAAATTAATAAGGGATAAAAATATAAATCGGGAAAGGAATTATTGAAATATAGGCTTTTAGCCATCCCAACCAATACACGTAGTAAATCGACAAGGAATCATGTGTCAAGAGCAAATGAAGCTATTGATGATCACTGCTTGAGATTTTGTGGCGTGGCTTGAATTTTCATTTTATTTACATGTGTTTCTGGTAAAATATGCGTGGTATTTTTTAAAAGAGATTTTTCATGAAAATTATATCAAAATATATTTTATTTAAACACACCGGGATTATTTTAAATATCTTAAAAACATTAATTTAATATTTTATAAAATAAAAATATATTTTTTAAAAAAAATTATCTCAATTTCAATCCATCAAATACAATAAAGTTTTAAATAAAAAAATGATCGTATTATTTTGGTGTCTAAAATCTCATTACAAGAGTGTTTGAGATAACAATAGCGATAATGTTTTAAAATATTCCTTACTCGTAAATATAATAAAATAATATATATTTTTATTTTAATAAAATTATTTTTAACAAATCAAAATAATTTTGATATATATGTAAATTAAAATAATTTCTTTTAATAAAAATCAATTTCAACCAGCCCCTTCTTCTTTATCTGCTACCTGCTTAGAAGCTACCCCTTCTATTTATTACACAGACAGAAGTCAGAGATTTTTATGTATTTAAAAAGTCTTCACATTTATAGCCTTCCCTGCCACGTGTCGTGGCATGTTGCGGTGCGAGGACATTTTACTTTCTTCCGGTGCCGGGTAATTTTTATTTATTTATTTTTCTTTCTTTTTATCACAGTAAGCACTCCTGTCCAAAGCTGCACTTCAAGCTCTGCTCGGCTTTCTAGCCGGCTAAGTTCGTTGTTTATTTTTCTTTCTCTTAACATGTCATGAAGTAAAGGAAAAAAAAAGAGAGAATTAAATGTTTAGAGAAGTTAAAAAAAGAACGATCTAGCCAATGCTCTCTCTTTTCCTATCAAAATTCATTTTTTAGCTATCAACTTTAAATTTAAAGAATGTGAGTAGAATCTCGTGGATGTTTTATTTATAGTGACAGTGTATATTTGATTTAATTAAAAAATTAAATTTATTTATTTTTACATGTAAAAATTAGCATAAAAATAGAACATATCACAAATAATATTCTCAAATTTTATTTTAAATTGCTTAATGTAATGCCAAATTATTTCAAAAGCCTTCAAAAATTAAAAAATGTTGCACTGCTAGTAGTGCAACTATTATATACATATACATTTATTACTCGGAAAATGTATTTTATGGTCCCAGACAACAGGTAAAATCCTGGCTGTCCCATGCTCTTTCAAAAGGACCTGTAGAAGATTGAACCCAGGATCACATATACATATACATACACATATAATAAAAAAAAATTGTAGCTCTTGAAATACAAAATAAAAAAATAAAAGGCAAACTATTAAATGGTACATCTTTTGTGCAAATTTTGAATGGGATAAATACACAGCTAAAAACATAAAAGAACGAGTCAAAATTCTTGTAAACAAGCCGATATCAAGGCACCAGCCATTCTAGTCATACTGGCTAGACAGGGAGGGAAGCGTGAGAAACCGAGCCAAGGAAGATGGAAAAATATTTTCTTCGGAAGGGTGGTCAGCTCAGAAACCTACCGAGTCCACATCAAAAAGGGGACCAGCCCAGTGTGGTGCATTAAAGACGCAAAGGAAGGCTTGAAAGACGAGTGAGTGACACAGAAAGATGAAGACAAAGCTCGTGATAGGACTCATATCTTCAAAGGCCACAGATAAAAAAGTTAAATGCATGTGAGCCAACCTGACCATTTTCCGCAAGTCAAATCCCCAACAGTGTTCTCCCAATCTGCCCTTTCTTTGCAGATTTTCACTTCCTCCTCCTCCTCCTACAACTCCAACCTTTTGCCCTCGCTTGCAGGAGGATTACACAAATCTAGCCCCTACAACAAGAGGTATTTAATTCATATTGTGGTGTATTTTTTCTAAGAAATTATTTTTCTCAGATTTTTTTTATTTTCAATATCAACAAGTCAAAATCACTGAAAAAAATATAATTTAGTGCCTTTAAAAGTTAATATATTTTTGAAAAACACTTGAAAGCATAAGAAAATTATGACCAACACCAACTAAAAATTTTACTTGTAAATAAAAATGTGTTTACTTTTTTTATAAAAGCAATAAAAATTATGTTATATATATAGAAATAGGGACGAGGTGATAATCGAAAGATATGACATGTATAAAAAATATGTTATAGAAATAAATGCCTTCAAACAAGATTGAGAGGCATGGAAATCATCCTCCATGCATCATCTCCCATCAATGAAAAGAAGAAGAAGCGACGTGAGACATAAATCTAGCTTAGCGGAGATGATGGAGAGAAACAAATGCGGGATCTTTCTAAGAAAATAATATTTAAATTAACATACATACATACATACATACATACATACATACATACATACATACATACATACATACATACATACATACATACATACATACATAGCATTAAAATTAAAATTTAATAAACAAAACATAGTTTCCGACACATTTCATGACTTGATCACTATCATCTTCTACCTTCTGCCATGAAATATATCATTTTAAGTATATATGACATTGAAATAAAAGTGTAATAAGTTCACTTATATGAATGTTGGATGCAAATATAATTTCATTTATACAATCCAGTGCAGTTTTTATTATAAGTTTTTTTTTTATTATTTTTCCTTAGGACCGACACAAAAAGATATGAAGGGCAATAAAGTACTTTTAGTTTAATTTACGATGAAAGAAAGTCACAAAAGGAAAAGTGGATACTGGTTTAGCAGAATGGGTCAAAGGCAATTTACTTGCCTCCAAAACTTTATTACATTTGACTTTCCAAAAAGTGGTGTTTTGTCGGTATCCATCTACGTTCTACACACAGCCAGCTGCAGACAGGCGCCGACTATCCAAGTGGTCCTGTGACTCCTGTCTCCTAAGCCAGACCCGTCACTATACGGTGGGCCACGTGTCGGTTTATCTCTTTTTCGTAGTCCCCGGAAAGGCCAGTTTTCTCTTTCTCAATTTCTCGAGATTGTTTTCAGTCCACTGAAGTGTGACGTCACGACGACGTAAGTGGGATCGTGAGCATTATTTGATAGGCTTGAAGCCCATGAAAGGATAGCTTTAAAGTGGGCCCCGTTCTGGTATGATGCGACCCACGATAGAGTTGCAAATACTACTAGCTCAGCTCTGTTTGAATGTAGTTTTTTTTTTCTTTTCAAAATAGTTTTGATGTAAAATAGATTTTAAAAAATAAATTATATACGAAATAAAAAAATAAATTAATTAAGAAAATGATAATAAAAAAAATAAAAAACAAGATCCAAAGTTGATGTAAAACTTAACTTAAATTAAATTATATGACAGAAAAAATAAAAAATAAAGGAAGAAATAATTTATATAAAAATCTCTCTAAACTACTTACTTTTCTGGAAACTAAACCATTTTTTCCGTTGGTCAATTTCTCAATTGTAAACAGACATATAAAATAATTCTGAGGGAAACACTTTTTATAAATCAAATGGAGCTAGATGATCACTGATTGGTTCTTAAAACCAAATGAACCCGAGTTTTATTCAGTTATTTGTTTATTTATTTATTTTATCTATGCTTATAATAAATTAATGCCCTTTGAAAAGTTAAACCAAACCAAGTGAATGGTTGAGAAGGTCTCGAAAATCTTGGAGATAGGAGGGGCAATGGAGGCTTAATTGTCTTCTTTATTTTCCCGGGAGGTCAAATAAGCCAAAATGTTGAAGACTAACCAACTCTGGTCTCAACATTCTCTCTACCCTATCTCCTAGTGGGACACGCAATTAGAGGCATAGAGGTCCCGAACCATTACCAGCAGATGAGGTGCGATACCAGGAAGAAGATGAAATGGACTTATGGCAGGTTTCAATCTATGTGTGTGTGATCGCACCGCCTCTCTGACACACAGGTGGTGGCTTTGTCTTTCATTGATGAGACTTATTTTTTTCAAACCAGTACCAGCAGAAACGTTCAAGTTATTCATAAAACTGAAGAAAATATTTCTGATAATACGGTGTCATTTTCAACGTAAATGACCCCCCTCTCATCTCAGCTTCGCTGGTGCTATTTCATACTTCCATTTGATATGCCGCGTATCTGGGGCCTACTACTGTACATGGCCTCGTCTTGTTTCGAGGCGGTGAAGAAAGAATAGAGAATAATATCAGCGTTTCGTTCAGACCACAGGTTCATATTGCAGGGAATGGTCACAGCATGCCTTCTGTGCAAACCCTATACAAGTAGTGGTTCACTTCAATGTAACCCGGTTCTTAGGTCCTGAGAAGCAAAACTATCAGTCTACGAAGCTGAAATTAAAAATGGATGAATTATAAGATAAATGGTTGAAAATCGAGTTCATACAGGGGTAAAACCCTTTAATATTATAACCTATATAATTAAGATATCTGAAACATAGTCCATCATCTTTCCTCTAAGATTGTTAAATGTACCTAGATAGATCCATATTGCAATCAATTAATCATTTCAGCCCTCTGGTTGATTACATGTCAACGCTGCCGTGGAGAGTACTTCAAGGGGTGTGCGAGTCATGCATGATAACTCTTTTCTATCTTCCTCGAGTCTCCAGTATGAAATGGCAAAAAATTCTTGCGATTATCGCACTGCAGAAAACTCAATTATGCTTCTCTCTCGCAACAACATTGTTATCCATAGGCTAATTAATGCATCCATAAATGTCAAACATGGCATGAGAATAAACAAGACAATGGGCGTGACAAGTGTCTACTCGGTCCCCACCTTATTTATTTCATCAAGTCGTCTGTCATCTGGGACTATTTTAATTTTTTTTTGCTGTATTATTAGGGTATGTTTTCAGTTTAATACTTTAATTTGATTTCATTTGGGATTTTCAGTAGGATAGTTCATTGATGTTAGTTATGTAGCAGGAATAAATATTATTACGAGTGATCCAAGAACTAAGAATATTCGTGAGTTCTTTCATGAATTATAGACATCATATTCATGAATATTTTGTATAATCATGAACTATAAACATCCATCATAATTAATAAAATATTTATTAATTATGAGTATTAATATTTTGATTTTCAAATTTTATAAATAGATATCTTGAATGATGAAGATGTCTATATAATATAAACTAAATACATTTTTCCCACGAAATTAGTCACAAATTAGATAATCCTCGGTAAAATCAATTTTTCTATTAAATATTTTGCATTCAATCTTATGTTGTGTTTTTGAGTTTTAGATGTTTAACCTGATGACAACAGGACCACTTTTTATGTATAAAATATATAAAATGTTAGATGAAATCTTAATATATGATTTATATTATTCTATAACAATTTTCTTTGAATTTGAAACTTGTTTAAGACTCTGTTGTGTTTTTTTTTTTTCAAATACAATGAGGATGACGAGATTTGAACTCATGACCGTTTTATCAGTAAAACTCCGATATAATATTAAAAAATCATTTCATCTAAAAACTAAGTAATTATGTGAACTCCCAGAATATGATTTATATTATTATTTAACTGTTAATGTTTATACAAAGATATTGTATTGTCCAAATGTGTTTTTGAAAATTTTGGATTGATCTAATATAGGACAATTGGAATTAATTATGCTGTTGAGTAACCATAGAAGACTTCTCAGCTGTATTCTGCAGGTGATCATATATAGTTGAGAAAAATCATGCAGTACCCTGAGAGTGGAGGGACAGATGCAATGTTATCGTAGATAACACATCATCTATATATTGTTTATCAAGAAATTATTACACCTGCGGGTGTTTTTTTTTTATCTGTACATCTGCCCTCTCGAAGAAGGCATGGCTTGAGCCTTTCTTTTTTCTTTTTTTCTTTCATGGAAACTTCTGAGAAAAACATGTGTAGCTGGTTAATCTATTAGTTTATGAAATTAAATTCTTAGTATACATCAACACAGTTAGGGTTTCCATTTCAACAAGTCGTACAGATTTAGACCAGGTATTCCATTTGAAAGTTTCAGACTTTCGGCACCCAACCACTCATGTATATGCTCTTCAACCTATCCATGATTACAACCTTTCCTTACGCAGGCATGATCCCTGAAATCAATTTCTCCCTTGTTCATAAATAGCTAAGACTTCTATCTGCTACTTGTTGTCCACGTATTAAACCCTCGTATCAGGGTAAGTTGACTTGAGTGCAACGTGACCGGCGCGCAGCGCCGACGCCACCTGCGCGCTGCATTGCATGCAGCTCATTGATTGGGATGAGATGTTAATGGCTTTTAATCAGCTCATTTAATGTGGATGCCAAATTTGAGGTTAGAATGACATTATTTTCACTGCTCTAGCTGGTCAACCCTCATGTGGCTTGCGAACTCGAAAAATCATAGTCATCGTAAAGAGTAGATCATTCTGTGTTCTATCATAACATGCTCTGGTGGGGTTAGGTTTTTGGAAGAATTGCGTGTGGCTTAGCCTAGCGGCCCTAGCCTGCACCAATTGGGTGTGTAGACTATCCGCTTAACCTCCAGCCGACAAGGAGTTTAAACTATAACATAGGTGGCTTGTATTGTAGTGAGGCCCGGATGTGGACCAGGTCTTCAGAAATCATCACTTTAAGCCCCATAAAATGCTAAACATAGGTGGCTTATAATGAGGCCCGGATGTGAACCAGCTCTTCTTAAATCATCAATTTAAGCCCAGCATTGCTAAACATGGGCCGCTATATATCTTGATTTCATATCTGAAATGAGCCCTCCTTTTTGCTCGAAAACTAGCCGCCGCCACCCCCGACAAGAAGGCATAGCGAAGAAGCCCTAATCATGCGAGATTTTTTCTTGTGTGGAATCTCTAGCCAATAAGGTTTCCAGAAATTAAGAGAAACAAATTAAAAATAATCAAATCAAGTTTTTGAAATACTTTAATCTGTTTTTCAGATCAAGTTCAATGTCTGAAGAAGAACAAGTGGGGGGAGAGCTTGACACCGCAATTCTCAACGGACCAGAAACGTCTTTGCAAGCCAGGCTGATTTCTGTAAAGCTAAATTTAATATTTAACTTTGCTGAGAATATAAAAAGACAAAAAATCTTCTTTGGAGATTAATGTTTTTTAAATTCTAAAGGCATGCAGAGAAATTTAAAAGATAAAAAAATCTGTTCATAAAAACTATATATTTCTTTACTACAGGGCTAACAAAATCATTTCACTGATGAAAAAACAATGCAAACTAGTTTTTCCCTAATAAATTACAAAGATCCATGAATATTCTGGAAATGATTATTCTACCCTCACGCTATTATTTATTGCAGAGAATGGCGAAAAGGCAAATACATTGTTACAATCCATATTATTTAATTTTATGTCCTATACATTCCAGATCTCTTTTAAGTTTTTATTATATATATAATATATTATCCTCTTTTAACGAGAAACCACATGACTAGAAAACCGGGTCCGGAACATGCATAAATCCCTACTGTCCTGAGCTCTTACGAGGTTGTAATGTAGAGGCTCGAACCTGGGTGATGCTGTCTGTCATCCCAAGCTTTTACTGCACCCCACCCTCGGGGACATATTTATTATCCTTTCGAGACATGGGTGGTTGTTACTCTCGTTTTCTAACATCAATAGTATCATCCCCGGTAACATAACAGTAATTTGAATCAGAATTTTTTTTATGGTGATTGTTTTGTTAATTTGCTTGTATCTTGAATAATTTACGATGTTCATTGTAGTAGCAATCATGCTTGAATATGAAACCACAAAATGAAAAAATCGCCTAGTTCCAATCTATTACCAATAGTCATTACTATATGATTAATCATTGGACTGTTGATGATTTGGCTACAAAATGAAACTCGGGGGATCTGTCTACATAGGTTTTGGAGGACAAAACGCCTTGTCTTTCCGTCTCTTCTACCCCCGCCTTGTCTTTTTTTATTCAAACTCACCATCAGTAATATTTATTAAAATTATCTGTGCTTTAATTTTTACCACAGAGCAAAATAATTCTACTATTTTTCCATGCACACAGCGACGACAGCGGAGCTTAGGATCAACTTAGGCGTGTCATTACATGTCGATGTTTTATTAAACCACGTAGACGAAGCACGTGCACTCGCATTCCATGTTAGCTCTGTGGAGCGGAGAAGCAGCACGTGGTGGGTCCCAGCAAGCAGATTTGTCAGATCGGCACGTGCACTCACATGAGCTCTAGGTGATCCATCCTCATACGTGTCCTGTTTCCCCTGATTTATGGGGCCAGAAAATCACCGTTGATTGCGATTAAAGAGCGTGGGTTTGGCCCCCGCAAATCTACGGGAGTTTCGGCAGAGAATTGACGGCCTAGATCCGCTTTTACCTGATGGCCATTCCTTCCGTATATATATATATTTTTTTGTCTATTTCGTTCTTTCTTTCTTTCTTCCCCGGTTCTTCTCTCTCTCATCTTCCCTTTCCTTTCCTTTTAACCCCACCCCCACCTTCCCATAACTAAAATTCTCCCCTGATTGGTCAATTCATGGATGCTAGGCTACTTCACTGACAGATAAAACTATTTCGATTTGAGTGAAATAATTCCATTTTTTTGTTTTTTATGGAAAATGATATAATTCCAAGGATATGTTTGTTTTCAGTAAACTGTTTTTCGGAATTCATTTTCCAAACTTTCATGTGTTTATTTGTCATTAGAAAAGTTGGTCAATGAAAAATATTTTTCAGTCAAAAAAAAATCGGGCTGGTTTTTAGAAAAGTGTTTTCCGGAAAATTTGGGTGAAAAACACTTTCCGGAAGTTGTGAAAAATTTAGAAATGTCATTATTTGCTGATTATATCAAATTTGATCCTCAAACTTTTGATTGCTATATATAATTTGTTTTGAATATTTATTTTCAATTCCATCTCTTAAAAATTTATATTAATTTTGGTCTTTATTTTTATAATTGCTATTTGCTTTTTTCTTATCATTTTTTATTGAAATTTTTTATCTAACAAATTTGGTCCTCATTTTTTTTATTGTTACTTATTTTATTTGAAATAATTTATGAAATGTTAATTATTATTATTTTAATTTATTCACCTTTTATTTTAATTTTAATTTTTTAGATTTGATCTCTATTATTTTGATTATTATTTATTTTATTTGAGATAATTTATGAAATTATATTTTTTTCAATTTCATTCTCATTCAACTTTTTAATTTGTAAGATTTGTTCCTCATTATTTTAATAAACTTGAAAAAAAATTAATTTATTAATAAATTATTTTTAAGTTCATTTTCCATAACACAAACAAACACTGGAAAGTGTTTTCTAGTTTATTTTCCATAACACTTCCAAACATCAGGATTCACTTTCCACGAATTCATTTTTTCCGGAATTCAATTTCCAAAAAGAAACCACTTTCCAGCAAACAAACGGGGCATGTGAATTAAAATTGAATTATTATTTGAGATAACTTTGAAGAATACATCTAGGCATAGCATTCATATCATTACGAGTATTAAAGGATAATAAAATTATATATCGAGGTTTAGAACTTCAACTAGTAATTTGAATTTTTAAGTAAAATAATTCTTTAATATTAGAGATTTGTTGATCCAGCGTTTACAAATTCAAATCTCATCATCTTTTTCTATTTGATAAAAAATAAGCACAAAGTATTTTGAATGTAGATAAGTTTCGAGCTTAAAAAACTTTTCACCCAAGGGAGTATTGTAGAATAATATAAATAATATTTCAGGGTCTCACCAAGCAGCTTAAAAATTTATGTGCGATGATTATTTAACATGGTATTAGAACTCTGGTAGGTGATACTCTAATATATAATTTATATTATTCTTTAGCGCGCTCTTTTATGTCTGAAATTTACAAAGACTCGAACTATATTATGCTTAATTTTTAGAATGAGAGTATTAAAATTCAAACTCGTGACGAGTAGATGAATAAAATTATGAGAGCGCGTCAATACATGAATAAAAATAAATAAACAAAAACAAGAGATTCGCTACAGCAGCATATATTTTTCTTATATCTTCCTTGCATTCTATTACACGCATATATACAAAAATCTTATATATTTATTGCAAGAGTGATTCTAGCCACGTCACTGATATCTCTATGAAGATAAGGCCTCAGAATGTGTGGGCAGCAACTAACAAAGGTAGGAGTGATACACATAAAATCACATGTAATCAGTAACAGATGATTTAGATTTATCTATCAACAACGAGTGTTGATGAATTCTTCAACCGATTCAATCATTTATGTTGTTTGCCAGCACCTAAATGGAACTCTCTTTAACCCGAAATCAAATAATCGACGAAGCCCATCAACCCTAAACGAAGATTTTATGATCATCGGGGACAAGATTGAAAGACAAGTAATCGACGAAGCCCATCAACTTAAACGAAGATTTTATGATCATCGGGGACGAAATTGAAAGACAAGTACCATTTTGAAATTCATTGACATCCAGATCAGATGATCTTGAAGCGGCGATTCTAAATCGCAAATATTCTGCGATAGACGATGGGAAAAGCCCAAAACTGGATGGAATCCGGCCAGCCGGCACATGATCAGAAAAATATTCGGGCCCAGAAATTGATTACGGCTAGTGGGGACCGATAGAAGCTCGGGATTTAGTGTCGGCTGTTAAATTTCATTTTCAATGGACAGCTCACCTTTTATTTTATTTTATTTCTAAATTTTGTAGCAAGTACAATAAATATATAATATCTTATTTTTTAATAAAAATCTTTTCCAATCTACCATGGAACACTGCGCTCGTCGTGGGGCTGCCTCTTTCAAGTGAAATCTCCCCGTTAGTTTTCCTGGCAAAATATAATTTAGAGCATGTTGTGTCGGTGATGTAATTCATTTCATTTAGAATTGCTTTTCAATGAGCTGAAAAATAGATTAATTTAATTTATATATTTATATATATTATAATTTTAAACATACTCTTTTCATAATAAAAATACATGTACTTTTATATACAATTAATAAGATTTTCTGCAATTTACAACCCAATAACACAATTTTCTATTCAAGATTAAAAATGGAAACACATAAATTAATTTTTTATAAGTTTTTAGTTAGAAAAATAAAAAGGCAGTTTGTCTCGTAAAAATTGGCTGAGGGACCATATATAGAGAGAGGCGCCTTGTCTCTTTCGATGGTTCTGTTCTCCCACATCACATCCTTTTTACTTGAAAATTATAAGATGCTGGGATCCTTGAACTTGATTAAAGACAGCATGCGTGTAAAACTAAAGTACCAAATCAAACCCAGATGCCATGAAAATTTTCATGCTTGTGTTGGGTGGTCCATCAATGGTGTAAATAATATTGAATATTCACGCAATAAGGAGACCACAAAGGACCGTGAAAACGACACAGAACCCATGAGAATTGTCTTTTGAGTTTCATAAAATTAAAACTAGCTCAAAATTTAGAGACAAGGTAATTATAGGCTGGCGTTTTGTCTTAGTAATTAGTAAAACAGCTAATCATATGATGGGAAAATTTATTGATTGCGCCATTAACTTTTGACACATTCAAAATGATGTGCGAAAACATCCTGTTTAAAGTACCCTTAAATGTTTTCTCAAGAAAAACATTGTTTGGCATGAGATTTTATGATTCACTTTATCTTAGGAGTTTTTTTTTTTTATCTTAAAGTTGGTTGAATAAATACAAGGTTTTACAGGTCAGGACTCAGTGAGAGAACAAATCATTGTCAATTGCCAAAAGTGATGTGTGCATAGCCCAACTACAATGAATGTTATGGATGTGTCTGCTGCTAATAATGCTGATCATGGGATAATAGGGTTTCAAATGCCACAACGAAGCAAGAAAGACCCAGAGATTAAAGCGCGCTGTCAAATTTCACCAGGTGCTTAACTTTCAGTAATTTACTCTTAAGCTGTTAGTTAGAACATGCATGGTTTTCTTAATCGCCAGTCAGTACTGCTACCATGTCTTCTCAGTGAGAGGACAGGCTTATAATTATCTTAAGCTATTTTACTCTTAAGCTATTTTATGAAGGATGGGAATACAAAGAGTCAAACGTAGAACTACTTTCAATTAAAATTATCTTATAAAGCAAACGATCGGGCAATGCATCATGCACTGAATGAGCCAGAAATTAAGGTATTCGAATGGAGGGTAGACAGTGGGGATAGATAGAGGAGGAGTTGCCCTGCCCCAGATGATGATTACAAGCTGACCCTTGCATGGAATAAGAAACTTAAAAGTAGCCCTCCATCCCCGGAGAAAAATCGCCAATCCACTTCCCATATTTCTCCGTGATTGACTCATCCATGTGGCTCTGCATGTTTCTAGTGCGAATATTTCTTACCTTGGCCTGCACCTGGCACTAGTGTTTTGGTTTTGCATGCCAAAGTCTACCAAGAAGCTCCTCGTTTGTCCACCATGAAATAAATAAATTTGCAGATGACCTAACCTTTTGATCCAACATGGATAGCAGAATGTTTCTCGCAGAGATCCATTCTTCTGTCATTTACTCGGAGCAAATCAGTCTGCAATTGGATATGTGCTGTGGATGCACATATATACTTTCATCCACTCTTGTGAATGCATAAAATTGTTTGGCGGCATGACATGAAATCAGTACAAATTTAGCTGATCGTTCTGTGTTTTAAAATTGAGTTTCATATTTGATTCTTCTATTTAAGATAGCATAGGCAGATTCAAACTCTAATCGATTCCTACCGTTTCTGTTTTTGTTTCGCGGATCTTATCGGTTTTCAAGTTTTTTCTCATTGAATTTTTCGGTTTTTTTTTTTTACTAAATGCTAATTGTTACACGCTTTTATTTTAAATCCCTGTATAGTTGATAAGTGGATTTTTTTTCTCTGTGCTATTAAATCATACTTTCAAATTGATCTAGAAAAATAAACATAACAAAAATATATATTTCTTTGTCAATACCCCACTCAAGATGAAGATGATTTGTTGAAGTTAAGAGTAGAGAGAAACTTGGTTCTATACATAAAAATTGACTCGACGGCAGTCTTTCTGTTAAGATGAAAAAAAAAATAAAACAGTTATATGATCACATTAATTATTAAATTTCTACTCTCTACAAATAAGTCAATGTGTTTTTTAAAATAAATATAATCACGTGGCATATAACAAAACATAGAAAGTTATGGGTTTTCAAATCTTAGCAATTACAGCCATAAACAGTCTAGAAAGAAATTAGATTTTTTCATGTCCTAAAATTATAAATAATTAAAATACACAGTAAAATGATGAAAGTGCTATTTTTTAAAATAAGTCTTTGGTCAATCGGTGTTCTTGTTTTTCACAAAGTTTTTTTTTTTTGTAAATATAAAGTTAATTCAATGACATATTTTGTATTTAGCTAAAAGAAAGACATGTCTGCTTTCTATTGGTGCAACGCTTGTCTCTCACCACCATGTTTGCTTTCTATTGGTTCAACACGTGCTCTCATGGTGGTCTTTATTACTAGTGGATCATTTCATAATGTCCCACTCTCTCTCCTCCCTGGAAAACAAAGTTTAACTCTATTAGTTGTTGGTATTTCAAATTCAAACCCTAGTCTTTCGAATTTATCTTTTTTGGCCCGGTTCTTTTGTGAAAAAACATTATGTATTCTTAATTTTGTCATTGTCATTGAACCCTAATTTATCATATACTATATTCTCTAATTTGGTCCTTATTTTTTGAACTTGGAATTTCTTTTTCTTAATTTTTTATATAAGTTTTATTAATTAATTTAAAAGTATCTTTTAAATTGTGTTCCCGTAATGTCCCTGGAAGGCAATCCTCTTGTTAGGACTTAGAAGAGGACACCGTTGGCCCTTCAAAGTTCAACCATAAAATCTTTCACCTTCAATCACTCTCAAGTCTCAGCAGATGACATGCACGTATCCTAAGAGATCAACATAGGCCCATGTGTCTCTACGAAGGGTTCATATGCACGTGGTAAATGTGGGCCCAAAAGTTCTACCAGAGCGAAGCATGCCGATTGACCTTTATGCTGTGAACTACTGTAAGAGTTCGCCCCCCGTTGCATGCGGCATAGATGTCTGAGGGAACCTTCATCGCGAAGAAGAAATTATTATCGGCGTGGGGATTATATAATTATATTTTGCGAGGCCTTCGTGTCTCAAAAGGAGGAAATTTCTATCTTTTATTAGCATGCTCTTCGTTGAAAAAAAGTTTGTGCACTCCTAAATCACTTGATGGAACGGGGTTGAGTTTAATTATTATAGTCATGGCAACAGAGGTTGGGTTTATTTTATTTTATTTTTAATTCTACTCTTTAATATATAATTAAATTCAATAATTTTTGATTTATTTAGCAGGCGACATAACACGGAACTATCTATTAACATCTAAAAATCTTTCTCCATGCTCGTCTTTATTGATGTGAACGCACGAGTCTTCATTGGACCAACCTCAATTGAAACGCTTGAAGCATCAAAAAACCTTTCTTCTTTGGAATAACCCATTAGATGTAAAGGGTTTCTCTCAAAGAACCACATGCTCCATGTTTCTATCTCTTAGCGATCCTATGAACAAGAAGTTGAAAAAAGAATAAAAAAGTTTAATGGAAACATTAACTTTACCTTTTGAAACGATGAATACTGGGGAATGGGAGGGTCCTTCCAGCTAGTGACGTGATGATTTATGATCTTTCACCCAAAGAACCGGGAAGATCTGGTACAGGATGAAAAGTGCCACCAACCCTGCTAAATTATGAATGTACGGCCTATCATGAAGGAACCCTCAAAAAGATGTCCTTGCTTCATCCCTGAACCTGTCAAAATTGATGGATCATATCCATATACTTTCTGTTTCTTTTTAATCTCTAGATATCACATCAATTAAAGAAATCCCGAACCAATGAATCTGAAGTTTAGTTGGTGCTCATGTTATCTTTCATCCAGAAAATCGATCTCGTACATATATGGGACTTTCCCTTTTAATACTAAAAGCGTTGATCAATTACAATACTATTTCATAATTATATAAGCTGGGTGTTCATTAAAAATAAAATATTCTTAATGATCCGACTTCTTTTTTATTATTGTAATAATAATAATAATCTAGTTAACTGGTTTTGTAAGTTTTCTGGAAAGAAAGGACGCACTGATAGGATTTTGACATCTTGACGGGGACGTTCTGCAAACTGCCGAAAGGAATCCATGCAGTTCAATAATTTATTCTAGCCAAATCAACATTTATAGGAAGTTGATTCCTGGTCAGATCACACTCGCTGGCTGGCTGCTAATTCATTGGCCTGTCATGGTGGTGTTTTCTTTTGCTAAAGTAAGCTTTTTCGATGGGATCAAATCTTTCTTTCAAGAAAACAGGATTCGTTTCACATTACATAGTTTACACTTTACAGGGGCTTATATAATCTCTTACTTCCAAGGATCGATTACCATCTTCTTTCAGTCCATCCATGCAGATCGTGGGCCCTTCTAGAAGTACAAGAAAGTGACCGTGGCCAGAAGATATGAAACACGTATACCCCCCAGGTCACATGCTGCCAATCCTCGATCCGTGCACATCCCTTGCCTCTGTTACCCCTCATCGCCTCTCCATTGTCGGTGGTGCTCCATGCTGTCATGTCCCTCGCAGTCAGAACTCATCAATTCCATCCATTTTACAAGTGACTCGGAGTGATATTTATGTTGTTTTTTAAAATATTTTTTAAAAAAATATTTTTGAAACGTGATTTCAAATTCTCATATGATGTAAATAATATTTTTACATGGTTTTAATAAAAAGTATAGCATTCGGACAGAGATATGGTTCTGTTCATTTGAACTTTGATTGATTGACTGAAAAAAAAAAACTAGCTACAAACTAGTCAAGGTTCAGACTATGAAATAGAAGCCGAGTGGGAATGCATCAGACTTTCAAAATCCAGAGACCCAGATCCTCCCAAAAGCTAAAACAGTGTGCGTTAGCTTGGGGCAAATTTTGCTGTGGTCTCGATAAACAGATGATTTCCACTTCTGAAAGCAAGCAAGACTTCGATTCCCAGCTGTTTTTTTCTAGTACTCAGAACCATACTTGACAAACACGTTACCTCTGGCCACAGTACTGTTCACTTTTATAAGTTGAATCGCATTATTGTACTATTTATATGCATTGCAGAATGCAGACTGTTTTGGCATTTGATTTAACCGTGTTTTTTAAATTCTATTTTAAAAAAACATTTCTATCAATACTTTTGAGTTTTTTTTCAATAATGTGATATATTAATATTAAAAATAATTAAAAAAACAATATAAATTTATTAAAACTAACTGCTAGAAACAACTTTGATTTGCAGGATGTGTCCTTTCCCACGTCTGAATGGGGGGCCCGTTTCATAGTAATTAGTACTTTTTGCAGGCTATATGCCACACCCTGCGATCTAGTTGGGTGCTGAGATTTTGGAGACTTACCGGCTATGCAGTTTTTTAATGGGTGAAGGGAGTCCTAATGGGGGACAGCCGACTGCCGGTTACTGCGAGCGTGTGGGAACTGGACAGTGCTGCCGTGGCCGTGACAGTGCCGGAGCCGACCGGTCATTGCGGAGGCCTGTTTCTTTGACTTTTTAATGCTAAGTTTAGTTTTAACTGTTCCCTTTGTTTTTTCTCTTGGAATTAAAAATTTCACTTTCATTAAAAAAGAAATAAAGTAAAAAGCAATATTAAATTAAGATTTTATCTCTCTTTTCGGCGGAGACCGTTGATTGCGGTTGGAATTCAGTATTCTGACAATGGGATGCTCTTTTTGACCACATCTCCTTTTGTCGTTTCTTGGTTGTTTTTTATTTCATGGTAGCGGGAGAGGGTGTTTTCGCTAGATTTTTATATTTATGTAAAATGTACTGTAAAAAATATTGGTAGACATTGATTTTTTTGTCCATTATTATTCAATAATGATATAAATTATCATTCACCTCAAGTACCTATGTCACCTTCCTAATTTATTTTCCAACAAAAAAACAAATAAAAAATGAAATAAAGTGAAACTAATAGCAAAATTTATTTGTTTTTTCTTTAAAAAACTGATTATTGATAATTGCCTACATTATCGCTAATAAAACCCACTTGAAATCTGGTTTGGGGCTATATGATGCCTTTTGAAATCTTCAATTTTGACGAATAAGTGTCAGAGTTTGAAGAGTAATTAAAATTGTTTTTAAAAATATTTAATGATATAAAAGCACTAAAAAAATTTAATTTTAAAAACATTGTAAAATACCCCTCATTTTCCTGCTCTCTTTTTTCTAGTGAATGGCGATCAATTTGTTGTGCATGACTGCTATTTCGCGCTGCTCTCAAGTCTCAACGGCCTCCTCGGTTGTGCATGGCAATTTCTTACCATCTATTTTATATATATATAAATTATAAATATATAAATGTTGACTTTTTTATTTTGCATAGAAGCACTGTGATCAATGAAGCATAAGCATATAAATTATAAATACATGAGCCCCCCACACACACACACACACACACACTTATAGATACACATACACTCATAGATATGTGTTGACATATGAGATTTCCCATAAGATAATGAATACTAAACTTAGTTTATTAATAAGTGTTGTTGTTGTTATTATTGAATATATAAAATATTTGTGCAAGTTAGTGCTCCTATAAACAGTGTTCATAATTTTTTTTTTGTCGTTGACCTGATTGTAATTTCATTTTTCGAAATCAAATTAGCATGATGGTTTATATATTGAGAGATGTATTTTAGTTTTTTATTTGAATTTCAATAAACATCATCTCTCTTATTTTTTTTAAAATAGTTTGGTTTACTTTTTCAAAACAGTGGTTATTTTTCAATTATTTTTTAAGTTTATCATATTTCAAAGAGATAATTGCAACTTATATTGAATTTTCTACCTTATATATTTTATATAAATAGATCATATTTCCATAATGTATTTATAAACATAAAAATAATTGGTATGGAAAAAATGATAAAATAAACAAATAAGTGTAAATTAGAAGGAAAGCTTGGGATTAAATATTTTATTATGTATTTGTTAAATGACCATTTTACCTGAAAGTTTAACTTTTGAAGATGAGGTCTCAAAAAATAATTTATATTATTTTTTAATACACTCCCTCAAGTACAAGTCTCATTACTTGAAATTTCCACACATGTCCATATTGTATTATACTTGATTTTTATCAAATAAAATGAGGGTAAGATTCAAACTCGAGATCGTTATGTCAATAAAATTTTGATATCATGTTAAGATATTGTTTGACCTACAAGATTACAATTATTTTATTAAGCATGAACAAAACCGTTCTTCAATTAAATAAAAAAATCATGATGTTTTAAAATCACCCCATAACAATGTCACATTCTTTTAGAAATTAACTTCAAATATTATCGACGGCATAGTACAAGTTATGATAATAGTTTATACTGAGAATTTTTTTAGTGTTCAAATGTCGATATTTTAGACAATTGTAAAAATAAAACGACGTTGTAAGAAAAATTGTTTGGTTCTAATCTCAAACATAAATTGACCGAGTGCCTGTGTGGGGATGTAATATTTTTATCATTAAAATTAACAGATAAAAATATTTAAAACACTTTTTTTCTTCTTTTTCAAAACGCTTTTAAATATATAGCCAAGTGTTTTGGGAGCGGCTGCATGGCCGATATATCCATAAAAAACTCAGCTTCATGTAAAATCAAGGCTTACAAGTTCCTTTGTCCGAGTTTAGAAACACAGAGCTGAGCTCTGTTTTTTCTTAAAATAATTTTCTATCACTATTTATAGATAACACACGGGGTTCCGTTGCTAAATTATGATATTCACAGAAATGCCATAAAATTGACCTGTGCTGCGCATAAGTGTTTTTACCGGGAACTGTCGGTGACTAAATATTAATTCCAGGCAAGGATAGAAAAATAGACGAGACGAGGGGTGGTAAGTGCTGGAAGTCAAGTTGTCGGATTTTCAAATAGTGATTGGTGCGGTTACAGCAGGTCAATCCCGTGCAAAACTGTGCCAAGCAAGAAACATGTGCAAGTGCAAGAGCATTCCCACGTTGTCATGTCCTTTATGCCTCTACAAATACACTCGAAGGTTAATTAAATCATCTGTTACTCTTGCATGGACCGCGTTCCTGGTAGCTGGCAACTGCTAAATTTTTGGTCAGGGGTCGTTCTACTCTCCAAGCAGCATTATAAACTTTTGTTTTTAGAGAAGGGGTTTAGGCAATAAAAAACAGGTAAATAGTATTCTTATCAATCTAGCCACGATCAAATTAACTAGGTTTCTAACCTGTGACTTCACCCGAAGATTCATTCATGATTGGAAGGTGTGAAACATGAATGTTATTCTAGGCAGGCACGGCTATCAAACAGTAGTAAAGCGGTGTCATTACGAGAGAATTTATAGCATGTTTAATAGGTGTTGGAGTTGTTTTTTAAGGTATATTTTATTTAGAAATGTATTATAAAAATATTTTTTTAAAAAGAATAATATAAAAATAGAATATTTTTTTAAAAAATAGTTTTAACACAATAGTATACTGCTACGCGGTCCATTCACTGACCACGCACCATCTCCGCATGTTATGATGCGCACCGCACAGAGGTTTCATCTTCTACTTTATTAGCTGTAGATGGTTGAGTAAATATACGTTGCCAATTTTGTTGTTGTTGTTATTATTATCCTTGGAATTGAATTGGAGAATTTGTTTGTTGAAGGGTATAAATTTTTAAGCTCACTTGCACAGATAAGAAAATTAAAAACTGGACCTAACAACTGTATTCTTTCCTACTTTAAGTATCCTATTAATTGTTTAATAATATGGTTGATGTTGTTTTTTAAAATAATTTTTGTTCATAAATACAATAAAATGATTTTTTTAAGAAATTATTTTTTACAACTACACATAAAAATAAACTAAAAATACCATTAAAAAAAACATTTACGTATTGTCAAACATCAAAGGAACCCAAGGTTCATGACTAACCTCTTCAACGAACCCAGTTATTTTCCACGGTATCTAATCTTAGTCCACATTTTTATTTGATCCTGAATTTCGCCTTGAAATAATGAATTTAATCAATTTCATCCCCAGCATATAGACATTTCTGTATCGGACCCTACCATCTATTTTTTTTTGTGGAAAATAGGGGTCAAATTAGGACGTCGAGATTTTCGTTGTGCTTCAAGTGATAAAACAGAATACATTGATCAGTGAATAAAAGCTATGTAGATTGAACACAGCGATCCCATATGATGATATAAGATATTGCATGATTTTTTTAATGCAAAATAAATAAATAGAAAAGTAGTTATTTTTAAGTTTTAATAGCAATTATCAAGTTATTAAATATTTTCTTATGAGTTTCTTTTTTGTAATGGGCAATGGTAAATTTTAATTCCAAAAATTACATTTAATCCACACCGACGCCTCCAGTGAAGACCCAGGGACACCCACATGACTTTGTTCTTTTCTCAACTGTTTTCGTGCTTTCCAAAAGAGAAATAATAAAATAAATTTCATTAATTGAGCCCTGCCCATTTTCAGGCTCTTGGTACCTTCCTCTCCCTCCTCAATATATACATGCTGCTTTAGCACCTCCACACACCCCACTACCTCCTCCTCTTCCTCCTCTCTTTTTTAAGTCCTTGCTGGTTGGTTTATCAGAAGTTTTAGCTGGTAAATCTCTCCCAACATTGCCATTCCCATTCCCATTTTATCTATTCGCGGAGAGAAAAGATCCCCATTTTGTAATTATTGCAAAATTAAAGAGACCCGTTTCTGTGTTTTTGTTTATACATTGACCAGACTGTTAACATGGAGAAGTTTGCGAGGTTGATGTCAGTGGCTCCTTTCTTTCTGCTCCTCTGCTTGCCTTTTTCTCTTGCTGGTCATGACTATCGTCAAGCTTTAAGTAAGAGTATTCTCTTCTTCGAAGCCCAAAGATCTGGCTACCTTCCCCATGACCAGAGAGTCACCTGGAGATCTAATTCTGGCTTGAATGACGGCAAGGCTAGTGGGGTAAGCTTAAAATCCCGCTGGGTTTATGTCCCCCCTCCCCAATTCTTGCCTACATTCTGTAATTGGGTGTATTTGTTACCTTACAAATGTGCTCTTGATGGTTAAAAACTGTGTTTTTGCAAGTGCAGGTGGATCTGGTAGGAGGGTACTACGATGCAGGGGACAATGTGAAATTTGGTTTGCCAATGGCGTTCACAGTTACAATGATGTCATGGAGCATAATTGAATATGGGAAGCAATTGGGTTCAAGTGGCGAGCTTGGCCATGCCATGAAAGCTGTTAAGTGGGGATCTGACTACCTTATTAAAGCTCACCCTCAACCCAATGTTCTTTATGGAGAGGTAGCTTCTACTCATTTTCCAACTTCACCTCGCTTTTTCAAGCCCACTTGCATGGCTAAAATAAATATGCTCTAGAATTTGTTCTACTAGTAATCAAGAATTTTCCTTGTTTTGACTAAAAAACATGTAATTTTTCTTGTCTCGAATTTGATTAAACTGACCTCATTTGCAACTTCAACTTGAATCGATATTTAGAGTGGTATTAAAACCACTTCAAATATCATAGTTTCGAAAAAGAAAACCATGTTTAATCTTTGAATTCTTTATTGGTGTTCACCTTTTCTTTTTGTCCTTTTCAACAAGATCATATCTTGCTTTAACCGAAACTTATACCCCATTAAAGCATTAAACTCTAACAAAAACACAAATTAAATAATTGACACCTCCAGCAATTAATTTAATAATATTTATGTTAACTATTTTTGTTGTTTTCTTTTTGCAAGGTTGGCGATGGCAACACTGACCACTACTGTTGGCAAAGACCGGAGGATATGACCACTGACCGTAGGGCTTACAAGATTGACCCTAGCAATCCTGGGTCGGATCTCGCTGGTGAAACGGCCGCCGCAATGGCCGCCGCTTCCATCGTTTTCCGCCGCTCTAACCCTTCCTACGCCAATGAGCTCCTCTCTCATGCACGTCAGGTAAAGTTTTCATGGCATAGCGAAGAGGTTGGAAGCGTGTGCTACCAGTAACTACGCGTCGTAAATATATACGGTTACTTTTCCTGGCTTTTTGTCAGGCTGCTCGTTCAAACTTTGCAGCGCATAGCTAGTGCGTGCATTTATGAGCACAGTAATTTAAGGAGTTATTTATCAGAGCACAGAGCAGCCCATTAACAATTAGCACAATATACGGGTCTCCTCATTTTTAATATGACCCATAACAAATAAATTAAGGAGCTGATTACTGTCCTTGATTTATTTGTTACCACAAAAATTCTTTCACTCAGAAAGAAAATTTTGGTAATAGCCTATAAGATCAATAGCTTGGGGGCATACTTGTCCGACAATTTCGGGCAGTCATCTAACCGTGCTGGTGTATTTATTGTAAAGATCTAAACCGTCCACGTGTTAGACCCGTTAAGAGCGGGGCTAGAAATGTCGTTTCGTCACGTGATAGCTTTGTCGGTGGTTTCCTTTCCCCAACCGCGCACATTATATCATTTTCTTTTAACCAGTTTTAATTCCCCAACTATCCTTTGTTTATTATTAAATTACATGAGCCGCCACTGATTTTCTTTCATTTTGTGTTCTGCTTGTTCTCTTTTGGTTTTCAGCTATTTAATTTTGCAGACAAGTACAGAGGTAAATATGACAGCAGCATTACAGTGGCCCAAAAATATTACCGCTCTGTTAGTGGCTACAATGTAAGCATAAAAAAACAATCAATTTCTCTACCATTTTCTTAAAATTATTTCGATTCTTATTTAATTTTTAATTTCGGTATGTGCAGGATGAGCTGCTATGGGCAGCTGCATGGTTGTATCAGGCAACAAACAGTCAGTATTACTTGGACTACCTCGGAAACAATGGTGACTCTATGGGAGGAACTGGGTGGGGCATGACTGAATTTGGTTGGGATGTTAAGTATGCCGGGGTCCAAACTCTTGTTGCCAAGGTAAAGTTGTCTCCTAAGCTGAGTTCAATTTTGATGACACGTAAGCAAAATCACTTGATAAAAATAAATTTGTTAACGGACTTCTTGGCATATTTTTTGTGCTGCAGTTCTTGATGCAAGGCAAAGCTAGACACCATGCGCCAGTTTTTCAGAAGTACCAACAGAAGGCTGAGTACTTCATGTGCTCATGCCTTGGAAAGGGTGCTCGCAACGTTCAGAAAACTCCTGGTGGTCTAATTTTCCGCCAGAGATGGAACAATATGCAGTTTGTGACCAGCGCTTCATTCTTGGCTACTGTCTACTCTGACTATCTTGTTTCTGCTGGTAGAAACTTGAACTGTGCTGCTGGCAATGTGGCACCATCCCAGCTTCTAGCTTTTGCAAAATCTCAGGTATATTGTTATTCTATACTTTAATGATTATAAGCACGCATTGGAAGCAGCGCTTGTGAAAACGAAACGGTGTTCAAATCTGGCAGGTGGATTACATTCTCGGAGACAACCCGAGAGCTACAAGTTACATGGTTGGATATGGAAACAACTATCCACGACAGGTTCACCACAGGGGCTCTTCAATTGTTTCCTACAAGGTTGACCCTACATTTGTTACCTGCCGTGGAGGTTATGCTACGTGGTTTAGCAGGAAAGGAAGTGATCCCAATCTCCTCACCGGTGCCATTGTCGGTGGTCCTGATGCCTACGATAACTTTGCTGATGAAAGAGACAATTATGAGCAAACAGAACCTGCCACCTACAACAATGCGCCTCTTCTTGGTTTATTGGCTAGGCTAAGTGGTGGTCATGGAGGCTATAACCAGCTCCTTCCAGGTATATATATGATATGATATGATATGATATATGCCGATTGATTTCATTTTCTTGTAGATGTGGAGTATCTCGATGTAATAATTATTGCTCGCCTATCTTACAGTGGTGGTTCCAGCTCCTGTTGAACAGAAACCAGCGCCGCAACCCAAAATATCACCAGCACCGCAACCCAAAATAACTCCAGCACCAGGTATAATATGCTCCCCGACAGTCACGCATTATAGATAAGAATTATCCAACTTGGGACAATCTGTTAACTCATATATCTGTATGGAACATGATTACCTGATTGATTAATGGATAATCGGGTTTCGTTTTGTAATAGTGTTGCAAAGCTCTAACTACGGAGTTTGTTTTTCAGCCTCAACTTCTGCTCCTATTGCCATTGTACAAAAGACGACGGCATCATGGATTTCAAAGGGAAAGACTTACTACAGATACTCTACTAATTTGACCAACAAATCTGTTAAAGAACTAAAGGATATCAAGCTTTCAATATCGAAGCTTTATGGTCCTCTGTGGGGCCTGACCAAATCCGGAAATTCTTATGCTTTTCCATCGTGGATCACCTCTTTACCCGCAGGAAAAAGTCTCGAGTTTGTCTACATTCATTCTGCCTCCGCTGCAGATGTCTCTGTTTCAAGCTACACTTTGGCCTGAAAAAGGAAGGAATTCAATTACAGAAAGAGAGGTATCATAGTATCTGGGTTTGTAATGTAAGAATTGTGCAGGTGTACAAAATATGCAGTCCAGAAAAGGTCCGTTTTTTTTTGTTGGGGATTTTCAACTTGGCGATCCAGTATCTGATTAAGGTTTCAGTCAGGTTAAATAAGGTTGGAGGGTGAAGGAGCGAAGAGACAAATTATGAAGGAGTGCTCATCCTCTCTCTCTTCCATCCACTTCATTAGTTAATATAGATTGAGAGACAATTACAGAGGGAGAGTTGGGAAGTCAAAAAGGTGACTTCTCAATGGAATGCACGTTGTGCTTTTCTTTGTTTGGACTTCAAGCAGCTTTGAATGTCATTTTTTTTTTTTATGGTGATGTAAGCTTTGCAACACTTTAATTTCTCGTATGAATATATTTTCTTGTTTAGACTTTAATTCTTTTGCTTTCGGACATAAAGATCATCAAACTGCACGATTTATTTTGTCTCTGGGCTCGCAAAGCTGTGTGCTTGCATGTTTGATTTCGGACCTGATACACCAGACATACACAAGGCTTTGTGCAGGGATCATATTTTTTAAAAGGTATCTTGATTTATCTTTTCAAATCAAACTACACCAAGAAAATGATATTGACACTGTAAAATATACCGAGTGACTGAATTTATGATGATAAAACCCAGGCTTGTGAAAAAATAAGAGGGCGAAAGTATCAGTGAAATAGTTTTCATTGATTATTTATTTGCTACTAGATAATTTTCTTGTAAATGGGAATTAAAAAGTCAGTTAATGCAAATTTGATCAAGATTGTTTATAATGTGTATGTGAACTATAATGCATTGAGATTAAGAAATTGAACATTAATAACCTTCAAGAAAGAGCAAAAGGGAAAGGGGGAGTTTCCACAATGCTCTTACTATAGCATTAGACATATTTTGTTACTGTAATATTGAAATGATTAATTTGTCCCTCAATGATATAGCAATTTTCTTTGCCTGGGAGGGTGCTCAAGGTCTTCTGCTTTATATGACTGTGAAATACTAAATTGTCCTTGGAGACAAAAAAATTTATGACTTTATTTTAAGTATATTATTGTTTTTTTTTCTTTTAAGTTAGAGTTAGATTACTACAATGTCCAAGTTTAAACACACAACTTTTGATCTAGGAAAATTTATATCTTTTTAACATGATCATTTTGTTATTATCATGTTTTAACAAAAATAATATTAAATTTTAAAACATTACTAGTACATGAAAGGTATTTATGCATTTTTTGTGGCACACCCGTTGGGTGTGTTTGGCATTGCTTTTGATTTTGCGATTGAGATTGAAAAAAAATATTTTTCAAAAAAAATACTTTTACTGTGGTTCAAAATAAGCAGTGAAATGTTTGGTTAAAACTATGGTTAAGTTGGAGGTTGAAAAAAAAATAAGTTTTTAGTGTTTGGTTACCAAGTTTTTCATATTACTTTTAACTTGTGAAATTACATTAAAATAATATATATATATATATATATAATTTTTGTAAACATTGTAAATTTAATAATTTTTGACATCGACACATCAAATTTATCTAAAAACACAAGAAAATTAATTTAAAATAAAAAAATTTCAATTTTTTTCAAAAACCTCTCCCGGACACCCCTTTAGAATCACACTCAATTAAAAGTTGAACAAATAATAAAGATGAGATTGTGTTAACGTTAAGATTGCGCTAACTTTATTACGGTAATTATTATTATTATTAATGAATTTAATTTGCATATGTCATTTTTTTATAGGAATTTGACTACATTAAATTGAATAATCAAATTTAGAGAAAACATGATTTAATGGTTTTACTTAAATAAAAAACAATCCAACTAACGTATATGAGAGAAAGAAAAACAAAATATATGGAAAATAATAGCCTGAAAAATAATAATAAAATTCAAGATGGAAAATTCTGAATAGTAATAAAGAAAAACCCAAATACCTTTCGTGCTTATTTCACATTTTGTTTTAAACGTATTTTTAAAAAAATAAATTTTTTTATTGTTTTAAAATTGATATTAAAATTATTTTTTAAAAATAAAAAAATAAAATTATAATATATTTTTAAATAAAACATATTTTAAAATGATTTTTTAAAAATAAAAAATATCATTTTGATGTATTTCGGCACGATAAGCACTTTGAAACGCAATCGTAATCGCAAAATCATCAATTTCCAGTGTTTTTTAATCGACATTTTGGACATAATTTGGTGTGGGTCCCACACAAAAAATGCTTATTGCGGCGCGATCTCGAATCGCAGATCGCGCCACAATGCCAAACACCTTCAATAACTATAATAGTTAAAACTTATGATTTATCAAGTAGATTAAGGCATCATCATGTACTGTTTCATCAAGTTATGTTTTTTTAGAGTGGATGATTTATTATTGGTAAGTTTTTTTTCTCTCTCCTCCCAAAAAATTAATAATAAATTTTTTTGGTATTTGTGATTTGATTTTTTTTATCCTTGACTCTTTAATAGGAATTTTGTTTCTTTTCAATTTATCACTTTGATTTCAATTTGATGTTTATTGTTATGATTTTAATTTTATTTTTTGTAATTGACCCTTTATATATTATTTCACCCTTCATTCCAAGTTTTTTTTTATGAATTAAAATTTAGTACTCAATTTTTTTTTGGAGTTATTCTTCTCTTCAACTTAACCCTTCAAATAAAAAATATTTTTTTTCTTTTAATTTATTTTTATAATCTTTTCCCCCTTTTGTATAGGTATTGTTTTTTTTTTCTATTTAGTTCTTCAATTTTATTTTTTTCCATATATTTCTTTTTTTATTTGTTCCTTATTTTCCAGACTTCGGTTTTTTCTTAACATTTTTTTTATAAATTTCATAGTTTTTTTAATCCAAGTTTATCTTATGTTATTTGTTTTAATTTGTTTCTTATTCTTTTATTTTGTTTATTTGAACTATATTTCTTTTCAATATAACCCTCCAATAAAAAAAATAGCTGTCCTCGAATTTATTTTTATTTAAATTTTCACCTTTATTATTTTGATAGTATATTTTTAATTTGAACTTTTGTTTTTATTTAAAAGAAGAAATCTTTATTATAATCGTTAAATTTTCCAATCAAACCTGTCAATATATTCATCAATCCACCACCGTCCTTCTGATAAGGAGAAAAAAACGGAATAGCAGAAAATCGGAGAGAGAGGGAGAAAGGGAATGGAGATACAGACAGAATCCCGATTGGTTCGCTTATGCATAGAAGCAGCGTGCGAAAGCAGAGAAAGCGTTGAAAAATGGAGGAAACAGAGACGCACTCTCGATTCTATGCCTTCTCCTCTCGCCGACGCGCTTCTCCGCCGCCTCTTCCTCCGCCGCCTCCTCTTCCCTTCTCTTCTGGAGTAAATCACTAAACTTTGTTTTTCGAACATAAATCTAGCTTGCTTGCTCGCAAATAGGAAATTTATGTTTAGAGATTGAATAATTAAGTATTTTTAAACAATTTAGGTTTTGATTATTATAATCGAGTTTTGAATATGGAACTCTCTTGCAATTGTTTATCGAGGTTTTTAATGATCAAATGGAGCTTGAATGACTACAGTTGACAGATGAAAATTGAGATTTATGCTAAACTAGATTTTTGTGATCTTGTAGAGCTTTCAAACGTAGTGTGGAGGTGGTTGATCTTAAAGGTGCAAGCAATGTGGATGCGGAGTGGATGGCGTACTTAGGAGCATTTCGTTGCTTGCGCTCCTTGAATCTTGCTGATTGCCATAGAATCAATAATTCTTCCCTTTGGTCTCTAGTTGGTATGTTGTCTTCTTCATAGAAGTGATGAAACGATGTCTAATATTTGCCAACTGTTGTTGTTGAGAATTTTAATCTATACCCTATATTTATTGGTTAGGGATGACTAGTTTAAAGGAAGTGGATATTTCAAGGTGTGCCAAGGTTACTGATGCTGGTATTAGGCATCTTGTATCAATTTCAACTTTGCAAATACTACGGATTTCAGAAACAGGTGTAACGGCTGATGGAATCAAACTTCTCTCCTCACTTGCAAACTTGATTGTTTTGGACCTGGGTGATTTGCCTGTCACTGATACAGCGTTGAGTTCTCTCCAGGTACTCATATTTTCTTAACTTGAGTTAATGTTTTGAATCGTTTTCTTAATTGATTCTGTTATCGATTTCCTATGACTTGTTCATTAATGCCTGTTCTTTCAATATTTTTGGCTTGTTAGTAAATGCATAACTAAAAGTATCAGATCTGAATGCCCAAATCATCTGCTGTCATATTGTTATTGTTGAGAGATTTGAATTTCAGGCATGATGGATTTTTGTCAGCATAGGGTTCAAAATGTATAGATTTTGGAAGGTTTCTGTTTAAGGTATTATTTGCCAGCTATCCTATGCTATGTGAGTTTGCAAGTTATTGACTTTCATGCTATTGTTCTTTTAGGCGTTGACAAAGCTAGAGTATCTTGACCTTTGGGGGAGTAACATATCTAACAAAGGGGCTACTGTTCTTCAAAAATTTCCCAAGTTGAAGTTTCTCAGTCTAGCCTGGACCGGTGTTTCAAGATTGCCAAATTTGTCATCTCTTGAATGCTTAAACCTGAGTAACTGCACCATTAATTCTGTACTTCAAGGTAATGGGAATGAAGCTCATTTGACTAAGCTTATATGCTCTGGAGCTACATTCACCAACGAGGCTGAAGCATTCTTGTATTTCAATACACGCCTCCTATCTTTTTTGGATGTATCCAATTCGTCTTTCAATGGATTCTACTTCTTACATAATTTGAAAGCAATGGAATATTTGGATCTCAGCGGTAGCATGATAGGAGATGATTCAATTGAAGCAGTTGCAAGTATTGGAGCAAATTTGAGAAATTTAAATCTCAGCAAAACAAGAGTCACCTCTTCTGGGGTAGCAATATTAGTTGGTCATGTTCCAAAGCTTGAGAACTTATCATTATCTCACACTCCAGTAGATGATTTGTCCGTGTCATGTATTGGCATGATGCCTTCGCTGAAGCTTGTTGATTTAAACAATACAATCATCAATGGTAAGAATTCTTTCACATGGACAATGTTATCTTAAAAAAAATTATTTATCTAATATCAGCAAATGAAATCAGAGTTTTGGGCAGGCTGTATCATTTAATAAATGGCTTATTATCATCTGGCAATGTCTGTCAAAAACTGCATGGGCTTAGTACTTGATTTTCACTATTAATTTCTCCTATTTTCAGGTTTCATTCACCAGGACGGTGCTGAGCCAAATTTGATTTCTTCACTGACAGCACTACATAGCCTTAAAGATCTGGAAAGTTTGAATTTAGAATGCCCCAAGATGAATGATGCAGCTGTAGACCACTTATCAAGCTTTCAAGAATTGAGGCTTTTATCTCTCAGAAGTCCTTCCCTCACAGACATCTCCCTTCACCACTTGTCATCTCTACCAAAGATAAAAAATCTACGCATTCGTGATGCTGTGCTGACTGATTGTGGGCTATTTTCATTCAGGCCACCAGCAACTCTCGAAATTCTAGACCTCAGGGGTTGCTGGCTCTTAACTGAGGATGCTATCTTGTCATTTCATAAAAGACATCCTCTAATTGAAGTAAGGCATGAGCATGTTGTCTATACATCAGATCAAGCTGCCTGCCACCGTCAACCACGAACATCTCAAAGACTTTCACAAGTAAACCAGAAGCAGGAAAAGTTGCCTGTGTCTCAGTATTTTATAGGTTGATACTTCCTGCAACAATTTCTGCTGATATGGCTTGAATCTATTTTTTCTCATCCCGTGTTTTTTTTCTGGAAGTAGATCAGAGACTGAAGTATACCAGAGAGGAGCTTCTTGCATTTCAGTTTCAATCCTCATCTCTTGGGTCTCCTTTTGACAAAAGCCATGCCAAACCCCAGATGCAGTCGGATTGAAAAGGTGACTTAAAGGTCAAATGCCATGTGTAATATTTTGTGTGACAACTGTACTGTATCATGCCAGATCATCCTCTTGTCAGTTTTTGTGAACCATAGGTGTTTTAGTTTCAAGTCTTCTAATTAGGAAGCCAATATATTGATTTTTGCAAACTAGCTGGCCGAGCTGTTTTTTGGGGGATGTAGTGAATTATTTAATTTAATTTAGGTGAAAGCGAGAATGGCGTCTAGTGCTGTGCTGCGCAGGCGAGTTGGATTGGGGCAACTATCTTCCTGGAGAATTTCGTCCTTTGATTTTACCCCAGCCTAAATTCTGGAAGTTAAACTTACTAAAGTTGGTCAATTAGAATGCGGCAACAAGAATTCCACTGAGAACCATGGGAAAGAGACGAGTCTTGTTCCATCCAGGAACCTGTATAATACATTAAGGTTCTCATAATCTCATCATTATAATACGATGATGCTGGTGGATTGTTATTTGTTTTTTTTTACTGTAAATTTTTAAATTAAACCCGGAAGAAAAAGAATACCAGGACCATATTTACTAATTGCCTGCTAGCTGAATATAATTTATGTTTTTTTCTTCTTATTTTAAAGGTAATTCTCGTCCTTTTGTGGAATGAACCACTCGAGGTATTAACACAAGAATGAGAGGGTGGGGAAGGTGGTGAATAGCGTTAAATCGACTGGGAATTGCTTGAGAATAACAGAGAGCCTGCGACTATAGGCATTCCTGATCGTGCACGTGCAAGCGGGTTGCCTCGTGTAGTGGGGACTGTATCATGGCTGCGGCTCTAAGTTGCCCGTCCATGTTTTTACATTGATTTTTAAAAATATTTTTGAATATATATATGTTTACTTTTATTTTGAATTATATTTTTAATATTTTTATATGCTAATATTATAAATAATTTTAAAAATAAAAAAAATATTATTTTAATATATTTTAAAATATAAAAACATTTTTAAAAACAATTTTAATCAATGTCAAACATGCTTAGAGTCTGTTTTGACAATTTGATTGCTATTGTGGTTGAGGTTGAAAAAAAAAACAGTTTCATAAAAAATATTTTTAGTTGTGGTTCGTAATTGAAATTGAAATATTTGGTTAAAAATATGGTTGAGGTTGAGTTTAACGAAAAACAGTTTCGTGTGTTTGATTACCATGTTGTTTATATTGTTGTCAACTTGTGAAATTAATTAAAAGTACACATGTATACACACACATATATAAATATTTTGTTGGAATAATTTTGTATATTTATTAATAATTATAATAACAAAATATTTGAAATAATTGAAGTAAATTAAACAAATGATTAAGAATCATCGCAAAAATTCAGCGGATCTATCTCCGAAATCACATTCATTTAATTTAATAAATTAAGTATACACAGTAATCAACTTTTTCACTTGAATTATCACAACAAGATCTCTTTAATCACCATGTAACCGATCAATCAAGTCCCTCCCTTGAACACACATTATATTCAATATCAAATCTAGAAAATGAGATGTAAAATAAAATGACGAGGCTCAGATCAGAGAAATGACAGAGGAAATTGAAAATGTGATAAGAAATTGATCTTTACCTTCGAGAAAAGAACCGATCAGGTTTGATTGTGGAAAAGTAATAATTTTTAAAGGAAATAAAATTAATTTTGAGAGGAGAGGTGATGATCGGAGAAGACGAAAGAGGAGGTGAATTGAACGCGGGAGGCATTATGGATCTATTGCCAGGGTATGATTTGAGGCCGCAGCTCCTGCAGATCCACAGTAAAAAACTGGATCCTGTTTGGTTGTTGTTAAACATAAATACAGGTTGAATCGACACCCACTTAAAGTAAACACCCACTTAAAGTTGAAACGCATGGTGCCTTCCATTGTATCAACTCTCAAGCTGTCATGGCTCGAGGTTACAGGAAAGAATTTTTGGGATGTGATTAGAGTGACCATCGACTATTCAATCATTCCAAATTAGGTCAGAGACGTTTATGAAGTTTTGTATCTGCATTTATTAACGGGGAAGGAAAAAAACTAGTCATGTGCCATTGTCACCCAAAGCAAAGATGCTACTCTTTGATACAAATTACAACGTTTTATAAATAAAAATAACTTATGTACAGGAAAAAAAATTAAAAGAAAACCAAAATGCAAATACTATCAACGGTCTTGCTGAACAGCAAAGCTATCAAGATCCATAAAGTTATTTCTTAGGCGCTGGGCTTGCTTGAACTCTTGTACATGTTGTCGATGACATTCTGTGCAAAGAATTTTGGGTTAGTAACTTCCCGCTCACAAATTTCCTCTAGACAAACAAAAAACATGACAGAGTAACTACACAATTACTTTAAGATTCGATGCATGGCCTAAACTAAACAGGACGGTAAGAACCGAGATCTAGAACCAGCCGCCATGGCCATGAAATCAGTTAACCATGTTTCTTATAATAATTCAGGTCATTGTCAGTCCAAATTTCTGTTACTGAACTGAAGCAGCTAGTGGTACAAAATGCTGTAATCGAATCCCCTAAAATATAAAAAAGAGGTACCTGGTAATATTTGAGAAGCTGGGGCCTCTTTTTCTTGTATGTTGGAGTGATGAGATCGCGCTCCATGTCAAATGGCTCGGGATCGAGGTGGATATCTCTTACAAGTTCAAAACCCTTCAACTGCCAAAAGTAGTATTTAGGATCACAAAAATGTTTGATAAGCTCTTGAAGATCTAACCATCTCTTTCATTAGGTTAACAAGATATGCTAGAAGCAAATTAAGTAGGAACCTTCTTTTCTTTCCCAATCTTGGTCAGCTCTCCGAGTATGAATTTTTTTGCCTCCAGATTTTCACAAAGGGATTTAAAGTCCCCACTTATACCATGTTCTTGAGCCCAATGTTCAAGTGCTTGCTGATTGGGGTTAGCCACAGCAACAAGGTATGATTCAAAGCTGCTCCCATAAACCCATATCTGAAATTGAAAAACAGAATGATTGCAAAAGCAAGCAATGCAAGGCCGGAGTAGGAATTGACAACTGAAGAAAATAAATAAACTCTCTTGCCAGTAATAGACTAGGCCTTTCACATAATATATGAATCCTTAAGAAATTACTACCTACTTAAATCCAATATGAAAAAAGAAAAGAAGTCCCTGTATCTAGAACTACTGTCATACTTATGAAAGGGGCAAAATAAAATAAAGTAATATATATATATATATATATATATTTCTACTCTACAGAAAAAAAACATCAGTGTCTAAATAGAAAGCTACAAAATGATGTAGTTACCAACAGCCGAGATGCTCATAACAAATATTATATAGATGGACATGCTCAGGAAAAAAAAATCAAGTATCAGAAAGGCACATACCGAGTCAATATCAGATACAAGACTATAAATGTTCTCCAAGTTTTCAACAGCAACATATTCTCCTTGAGAGAGTTTGAATATATTCTTCTTGCGGTCAATAATTTTCATGCTTCCATCGGGTTGCCATTCACCAATATCCCCTGATGCAAAGATCATGAAAATGATAAGATTAAGGGAAAAAAAGTATCAGAGCCAAAAAAAACATCAAAGGAATAGTATAGGAAAACCTGTATGGAACCACCCATCTATCAGGACTTCTTTAGTGAGGTCTTCACGTTTGTAGTAACCTGAAAACACGGTCTTCCCCCTAACACAAATTTCTCCACGAGGTGTGCTTGACAGAGCATCATATCCCATCTCTGGCACAGATTCAAGGAAGACATCCACATTTGGTACAGGAGGGCCTACTGTTCCAAGCATTGACAATTCATTCGGTAGCGAGACAAAGGTCCCAGCACAGGTTTCTGTCAGACCTGCAACAATTCAATCGCAAGAATCTCAACTCCCGGGGGCAGTAAATTATAATCACAAATCATCCAACACTAAAGAGGAAATTGAAGAATTAGAACACTAGTATAGCTTGCATCAAATTATATGGAAAACATACCATATCCTTGCAGAACATGAGCACATGACACCACTCGCAGGAAAGCTTCTACATGGTTTGAAAGAGGTGCTGCTCCAGATAAAATAAGCCGCACATTTCCTCCCAATCCTTGCCTCACCTAAGGAAAAAGACAGCCAGAGAGAGTTCAGTAAGCATGATTTTATTACAATCAGCAATCACGATAGAAGAATAATTACCTTATCAAAGACAATTTTGTCACATAATGGAGATGCTTCGTCATGTGCAAACCCCTTCTTCATAGAATTGAATTTGCTGCAGTAAATAATTAAAACAAATATTTAAACAATGATAATCATGTGTTCCTAACAAGATGGTTAGCCAAATGTACTGACAAAAACAAGCATCTGTCTCTCTGAAGTTAAAAATGAGTGAAATTCAACAGGAAAGTCTTGTCATGATTTGTTGTCCAAAAAATGTACTGGGTTGTGGAATAGAACTTACTGAGAGTATGCTATATTGAATAATGTCTTTTTCAGAAAGCCACCGGTAGAAACTTTCTGTTGCAAACCTGAAAATGTGCGGTGGGAAATACAGAATAACTATGCTTTCAATTTGTGGTATAAACATTGAATAAGAATAAATTCCAAGTAACTAAGTTTAAGATATTTAACAATTATGGAGCTCTATTTATTTATTCGTTGAGTATGAAAAAGAAACACCATAGTGTTAGCTTTCCAAATAAACCCAGTCCGAGTTGGCTTAAGCTGCCTAGAACACCAATCATTAACAAAGCAGAAGGGTGTTATTTTATTCACACTAGAATCTTCGATAATTAAACTTTGCTCTTCTATGAAAGTTGAGATAGCTGAAACTCAAGAATGCTTGGTTAGAAGAGATTTTACCAGAATAAACTCTGTCTAAGACGCGGGGCACAGCACAGAAAATAGTTGGTTTCAGCTCCCCGATGTCCTCAAGCAATAATTTTACATCCTACCAGATTTGTGAAAAATAAACATTTCACCATATTGAATTCTTAATTAGTGAGGCTGAATGGTTTTACCATTCCAATCGCCTCTGCAATTTGGGACACCCATTGCATCCTTAGCAGTGGCATCATTCTCATGAAACCAATGAGAAACGAAAAGAAAAGAAAAGAAAAGAAAAAAAACAGGGCTTACCCCTCGCCAAAACCCTATAGAGGCACCATGTTGAATAAATAACTCTTCAATTACCCGATCAAATATATGCGCAAGAGGAAGGTATGAAAGAAATACATCCTTTGAAGTCAACTGCAAATTTTTATACAAAACAAATTAAGAAGTCATGTGAATAGATTGGGTAGAAAAAAGGACCAAAAAAATTAGGATTAACACAGACATTTAATAATGCCATATCTTCATCTATTACATGCAAAGAATATAAGAGAAAATTACCGCTTCATTCACACTTTCTAGTAGCCGTTTCACCCCTGCTAGGAGAGTGACAATGCTTTCATTTGAAATCAGCACTCCCTTGGGATCACCAGTTGTTCCACTAGTGTACATTATTGTACAGATATCCTCTTTCTTCTTCACTGGGAGCTCATATTGTTTGTTCTCCCCCTGCAAGGGGCATATAACACGACCATTACTTGTTGGTCTCATTTAAGCTTAATTAAGAATCGGTAACTAAAAACAAACTTTAAAATCTAAGAAGAAAAGGCATCCTGTTGTGGTTAATGAATGTAAATGCACATTAAATAAATATATTAATAAATAATAAAATTGATCCAAAACTCCATTGATGCCTCATCGCTGGCTTTCTATGAAACACAATTAGTGAAATACTAGAACTGTTTCTTGAAATTTGCAAAACAAGGAGATGACACCCATCATTGAAAAGTAATAATAGATTCTAAGCCCAAGTTCACAAACTAAAGATTGAGAGACAATACAGTACTGGTCATGAAGCATGCTTGCTACCACAAATATTCCAAATACACAGTTGCTTGTGCATGCATTTTCTAACTTGATTTTTACCAATATTGATGCAATACTTGGATAGGACAAGAGTGACTGAGAAAGACTAGGTTACCAGATTTAAAAATTCATCCCAAGAATATACTGCCAAACCAAATTTCTCAATCTCTTCTTTCTCTTTGGAAGCGACCTTGCCAAAGCTCACAATTGCTGCACAAGGAAATAAATAACAAAATGATTTCTTGGTAACATGGGTAAAACAACAAACAAAAATCTGTGAATATTAACTTACTTTTCATGTACTGTGTGGAGTTGGGAAATGTTTTCAACAGCTGAGAGAACAGAGGAAACCACGGATCAGTAAGAATGATATTAGCACCTAAGATCAAAATTCCTGAAGAGCTTGTATACCAGCTAATAGTGAACCTCTTGAATATCAAATTCAAGAAGACATGTGGAAAAGCAGTGTTGTCAATTATGGATTTTGGATGTATGGACATAAAACATATACCTCAGTAATCTTTTTCTCTTCTACAAAAGCAATTGAAATCTCTGAATGGCATATAATGAATTTCACTGCATCAGCACCTAGAACATAATTTGAGAGAGGTAAGCACTAATTGGCCTTGATGTAGAAGAGATATGCATGAAAATTGCAGGTTAATCAATGATAGTTACATGCCAAATACATCTATGCAGAAGAAGACCATACCTAACGTGTCGTACAAAGGAACACAGTATAGCCCATGAGCATTGCAGGCCTGCATCAGTTTTGGTGGTATAAATCAGAAACTTCATGATGAAGAGAAATAATACTAATACAGAAACAATAAATTAAAAAACAAAAAAAAAGCTAGTGATGAGGAAGCCTGACATGCTAACAAAACATTTTATGCAAAAAATAAACAAACAAACATGTAAATAAATAGACAAACAAGATTTAAATATGATTAGAGTACAATTAGAAGGGCTATAGTCTATTTTTTAGTTAAGTATTGAAAACCAGTGACAATGCATAGTTCCCTCGCTCAACAATATAAAAGTCTGTGGATCTACATATTTCACGGTGAATATTTTGAAGGAATTTTCCAACATTATTTGAAATCCAATCCCACAGAAGGTAATAATATTTTTTAAAAAATATATATATAAATTAATGGTGCAGAAACATGGAAGAAAAATCAGAATGGCATGTAATTGGTATAGGGTGGAAACTGAAGAAGACAACTTCCTAAAAAACACTAAAAAACACCAATACATAAACAGCAAGCCTGTAGAATAAATGGTGCAGAAAATTAGAAGAATCAAAATGGCATGCAATTGGTATATAGCAGATACTGAAGAACACCTCCTTGTAAAAACCAATATTCGACCAGAAAAATACTATAATCAAAGAACATATACTCCAAAAACAGAGGCAAATCTCATTATTCCTCCTTCAAGTCCTTTATGAATTAACAAGTTGTAATAACATTTTCTCTTATCATGGAATCGATCACAAAGAAGGTGAAACTACCTCCATGCTCATAACCCATTCTGCACAATTAGCACCATAAATACCACATTTTGCGCCCTACAAATAACCAACATAAAGTTAGACACGAGTACAAATCCAATTTTGATTACAGAGATCGAGACTATGTTTAGAAAAAGTAGCTCTAATGCTTTACCGGTTCAACACCGCAGCTTCGAATTGAATTTCCAACTTGGACCACCATGTCATAAACTTGTTTGTAAGTTTTCCACACATATTTACCAGCCTACAAGAACAATAAACCCACGGTTACTAGATAAAAAAAAAAAAAACATAAAGACATGGCAAGAAAAACCAAAGCTATAGCTACCTTGTCATTCACAATCTCACGACGACCAAGCATTGGGTTATTTGGATTTTTCTCTACAGACATCCTACAAACAACTCCCACAAAATATTGATCACACAATTAAATGACTTGATTAAAAAATATATATTAACCAGAAAAAAGAAAGAAAAGGAATCCGTATTCTCTCAAACGAATCACAAACAAGAAATAAAAATCAAGCCTTCTTACTAAATCTCAAGCGGATTACAAGTAACAAAGTAAATCTAAAACAGCTAAAGTTGGCTATTTTTAACCCCTTGTTTAACAAAATTTTATCAGGAACCGATCAGTAAGATTTTCTCACCGAAAAATATCCCAGCAACATTCAAGTCCAGAAACCGGAGGAGGAAACCCATCTTTAGCAAAAAGACTACGATACACAGGACCCGTCGATGGCTTTCCAGCTGCAGCTTCCTTAGCTTTCTCCACTTCAACCAAGTACTTCCTCTCCGCCATTCGATCGATCACGGTTTCTGCTCTTCAAACGTATTTTCTATATACTTGTAAGAAGTATATGAAGGGGTAAATGGAATGGAGTTGAAGATTTTGAGAGAGACTGGGCGAGAGAGAGAGAGAGCGCTTATAGAGTTTGTGAAAGGTAGGTGGCTACTGGTGACCAAAAAGGATAGCTTGAAGAATTAAATTATTAAATAATAAATAATTTTGTTCCCTTTTGAATTAGAATCAAAGATTTTTCTCCTCTTTTTCTTTTTCTTTTTTTGGGTGATGAGGAGAGAGCAATTAAAAATGCTGACACAAAGGAGACAGGGACTGCCAGGGGAGAGAATTTTGAAGCGTCCGATGTCATCTTAACTAGGTTTTTGTTCTGGTATTAAATTTCTCGACATTGACTTTATATTTTTGTACGATTTAGTCTTCAAACTCACCAGCTACAATTAATCATATTTCAAGTTTTCTGTATTTTATAAGAGAACATTTTTATTTATCTTTAATAAAAATAAATAAAATAAAAAAACTAACTGGATATTGTTTTCCTTAGAGAAGTTAGGCAGACAGTTAATAATGTGTTTACAAATGCAACCTCCTCCTTCCTATTTCAAAAAACAATATTTGTATTTTTTATTTATTTTGCAACCGATATTTTAATCATCATATTTTACATCTTAAATCAATTATATATTAAATTAAATATAACACACATATTCTCTCTCCTTTACCTTGCTTTTTCTCTAGCAAAAACACAAATTCTACTTTAAACACATTATTTTGATGTTGGAATTAATTTCTCGTCTAGAATACAAAAACAAAAGATATTTTTCATTTTTATTTACTCAAGATTTTGAAACGTATCGGTAGTGGGTTTGCTATTGTTAAATTATCAGAATATAGATTTTGTTTTCTAAATTTAATAAAAAAAATCTAAACAATTTGATTTTTTTCCTGTTCATAAGATAAATTTCAGTATTCCAAACAACTACGTGAGACTGGGGAAGCATTTAATCGTGGTTTTATGAAAAACTTAAAAGTTTCAAAAAATAGGGTTATTGTTGCAAGTAGTGCGTAACGTTTGATTAAATCTTTATAAAACCTTTTTTTATATAAATTAACAACAGTCTCTCTTGAATGTTAAGATTTATTTTCTATTTTACACAGAATTTCAAATATTTTATATTAATTTTTGTAGATAAAATATTTTTTAAAAAATATTATTTTAATATATTTTTAAATAAAAAAATAATTACGACCATACCCAAAACAATCATGTATTCAAGGGCCAATGTCTGTATTCGTACGATATCTAACGGTGCTATGGCCTGAGGTGCATGATTGAAGCTAACTATTGAATTCCAATGGAAGGGACGAGAAAAAGGCAGCACATAAGATGATAAGAATGCAAATTGTGGTTGAAAACTATTTGTCGTTGCATTACTTCAATTATATGACTTTTAAAGGCTTTGTTTTCATGGTATTTTCGTGTTAATTTGTTGACTTGATGCAAGGTTATAATCGAAACGTTTTTCCAAGTGTAAAGTAGGAGGGTATGGTGGGGTTGATGGATATTTTTATTTGGTAAACAATGGTTGATTTTAGGAACTCTTTGATGCTAAAATTGAGGACGTAAAATATGATTTGTAAAATATTAATTATAAAATAAAATAAAGAACAAACTACAGTACAATAAAAGTAATTTATTTAAATTTAAATCCATAAAATTAGCAGAAATGGACACTTGTTTTCCAACCAACATCTTTTTCTCTCCACTTGTTTTCCAACAACTTTTTATCGTTCGCAAAGCGCATATATTAAAGCTGTAGATCCAAAATAAAATTATAAAACCTAAAGGGACTGAAATGATTGTTATGAAAAATTTAGAGTGGGCGTGCATGTTCTTCATGCTCTGCACTTTTATCCGTCTTTTAATAGAATAAATTATATGAAATTGCTGATGAATTTGACCGCAAAAGGATCTAATTGAAGAGGAAAGAAAATGATGACCAAAATGAAAAAACCAAAAAATGACACTGTGCACTGATGTAGAGAGGGATAGTGGTAAAGTAGGAGGTACAAACAAAGCTCCTGCAGTTGATGTATTTCTGAGCGCAGACCAAATTATGTTTTCAATTTTCTTTTTCTTTTTCAACCTACCTCCTTTTAGGTAGGTTGATGCCCTACCTTTGAATAATCCACAACCACATTGTCCAGCTCTGATTTTTATTCAGTCGGTGATTTCTACGAAGGTTTTTACAGCACCACACTAAGATCTTCCGTTTAGCTGGCTGGCAATCGATGGATTCATGAGTTCAGATTCGCTGGTTGTTCTGTTAATTTGTGGGGCGAGCCACTGTTTCAAGCCAAACCAGTGGTTAAAAGACGCCTGAAATGAAAGCACTTTCTTTGAAGAATCCACCAGCCGCATTGTCTAGCCCTAATTTTTATCGAGACAGTGGTTTCCATGAAGGTTTTTACAAGATCACAACAAGAACTTCCGTTTAGCCGGCTTGCAGACAATGGACTCACAGAGTTCGGATTATCTGGTTGTTCTGTGTGGACAGAGTCACTGTTTCATGCCGAACGAGTGACTAAAAGATCACAATATATAAGAACTTTTTATTTTCCGGAGAGGTCGAGACCTCTCGAGGGAAAAAAAAGAAGAAGCTAATGTGAGCTTTAGAATGGTAAAGTATGCATTTTCTTATAATTATTGATTTCTTTTAGAATCCAAGCTTATTTATAATATTGACCTTGAAGTGAAATGATTCCAATGTAATTGACTTTCGTAGTGGCTCCATTGGTGGATAGATTTGTTATCAAATTACTTTTTTTTAATGAAATTGTTCGGACTAACTTGCGCATTGCGCATATTTCGATTAATCGTATAAAATTTGAAATTAATGATTATATAAATCTATAATTATTATTATATTAGCAATTATACAACTCGACATAGATGATTTGAAACTACTCATGAAGAGCAAACTACCAAGTTAGTTACTAGATGGTTAACATCTTGTATTTTAATAGAGCAAAAGTCAGCAAGAAAGAAATTTCTCATAATATTACATTTTGAATTGTCATAGATGATTTTCCTTAAGACATATTTGATAGTAAAAACTTATCCAGAGATGGCTTGCCAATTCAGAAAAACAAATATTGATAAATGTTAAAAAATAATCTGATTAAAATGAATAAGATGTTCTTTTCCCCCTCTTATGTATAAAAAAATAAAAATTCGTACGAGTTTTTTTTTTTTTTTTAAGTTGCGATGTTTTTTAACAAATTCCAAGACCAAGTCACATGGAGAGGAACACAGATGCCATCCTGACTAAAACGATAGCCATGAAAGAGGAAGACCGTATGCTGCCTCAGGATTTCGTATCATTTCGAAAGAAAAAAAAACAGTAATTAGCTGTCGAATCATTATTTTGCAGTATTAGAAATAAATAAACGAGATTGGATCTTAGCTTTCCATTAAAATTACTACAACGCATGTTCCTGGACAAGAAAAGGAGCTAAGCGCAGGCAACGTTGCTTGTTAATTCAGCTGTTTACTTGTTAAAAAAATTGAGTCCACACCTCGTTTTGCTCAACACGTACGACGCACCTTTGTCAGGGCCAACAAAATGCCTTGCCTTGTATCGAAAGAGATTTCTATGGCGTTAAAAGCTTAAACGTCGCGGTGAAGGACAGGAAAAGATGGGTGGCGTTGACCTCTAGAAAAATTATAGATGCTATTCATCCATCATAAATTGATTTTATTCAGATTGATTTAATGACTCCTAACCATCCACGCCATTTTTCATTTCCTCCAACCAAACCATACTTCGTAACCCTAGCTTTTATGAAAGAATTAGCTAGAAGGCATGCAAGAGTTTGACAAAAATAGCTTAAAATAAATAACCTTGCAAGTGCCGAGCTTTCTTGAACATGAGAGGCAATTATCAAATCATCTGAAAATCAGAGGAATTTGATCAGATAATCTTCCACTTGTTACTTTTAAAAGGCAGACACATAAAATAAAAGGAAGTGGAGACGCTTTCCTGTACAGATGGAAACCTATCATGCAAGTTGGTAATTGTTCTTGTCAGCATAATGTGGCCTACCAGCTCTTTTAAGTTAATCACGTGTCGTTTTCTCGGAATTTATTAGAACCAATCCCGGCAAGCATTCGTTATGGCGGTTTATATTTTTTAAATTATTTTTTGTTTTTAAATTATTAAATTAATATTTCTTGTCACCAACAATTCTTTTTTGACCAATAATATCAGAATCATAAAATATAATATTTACTATTTTTATTATAAAAGTAGTGGTGGAATTAATATTTTTTAAACTGTAATTTGACTGATCCCCCCCCACCCCCCGCTTCAAGCTGCTTCAGCTGCAAGCCTGCAAGATAATGATTTGGTTAAGGATAAGCGAACCCAATCCTCCTTTTACATAAACAAGACCTCGTTCACTGTTTTGTAAACCTACGGGCGCGGCGACCAAGGCAACCGAAAAAATTAGTAGCCCGTGGACAGCAACTTTCAAAGCTCATATTTAAATAATCGTAGTGTATATGGAATATAACAAAATCAAGTCGTATCACTGATGTCTTATAAAGCGTTTATGCTTAGGCTTGGGTAGTTGGGTGTGCAAAAACATTGTTTTTTTTTTTTATTATTTTAAATTATCGTTTTATATTTTAACTCATTTTAAAATATTTATAAAATAAAAAACGGTTTTTAAAATAACCATCTCTCTTATCTCTATCGCCAACCACTCTGCAGTAATCATCTCCCAACCCCTCCATTATAACTGATTATCATTTTAATAAAGACAAGTACTCATGAAAGGAATGGGAGGTTTCACTCGTAACTAAGGCTCTGTATTAAATTATTATGGAGAGCGGTCCCTATCAAAAACAAGATGGGAGGAGGAGCATTTACTCATTTGGATTTTTAAATTTGGGGAGAGAAGCATGGATGGAATGGCAGGTTTGCGCAGCAACGAGTAAAATATTAGCTGCCCTGTGAAATTAAAACAATCACCTAGTTGGCATTGCTGGGCCTGGATATTGAATATTACGATCTGATAGCTCACCTTTCCTAAAGGTAGACGCGTGGGCCTGATCAATTGCAGGAGGTTCCATGAGTTTCAAGGCACCAGCTCAACCAAGCAATGTTTTAGCTATAATGACCAAGAATCTGTATTGTAGCACACAAAAGCTCGTCCAAAAGGAGCTATTCTCTTCATTACAGTCTATGAAACTCGGTACCATGACATTTATTACATGTGCCGGAACCCTAACTTCCCCTACCAATATTCTGAACTCAACAAGGAAAAAATACTAGCAGTCAAAAATTGCACTTTTCTTTTTGCCTGTCAAATAATTTACGTACCTCCATTCATTCAGTGTTACAGAGTACGGTCATTATAATGGCGATGGCCGTGATGGTTTGGCCAATAAATTGAATAAACTCTCACCCCTTGTTGTTTTTCTTCCTTCCCTTTACTTGTTTCTCTAGACTTCTAAGCCTCTGGCTAAGAACTGAAGCTGGTGATATTCTCTGGACACCAGGCTTTGACGATGGTTCAGAAGGTAATGGGGAGGCAGTTTCCTGTCTTGCTGCCACATGTTGTTTGAGTGCCTCAAGCAGATTGAAGGAACTGGGTGGAGCAGTACTTGCTGGTGCCGCAGGTATTTCAGGAACACCTAAGAACTTCTTTACCCCAGGGGATTTAAGTGCTGAAAATATAAACAAAACAGTTATTTTGAAGAAAAAAAGAAGAGAAAAGTCAGTAATGCAAGGAGTTTGCTGGTTCATGAGATGACAGAAACCCAGCTACTTCTGGACATTAATTTCCTGCCAAAAATTAAAATGGAACTTGAAGGACTCACCTAAGCCGTAAAAGAGTGGGAATACGTTGGATGTAATCCAATAACAAAATATGGCCTGCAATAATAAATGGAAGTGAACTTCATCATTTGTGTTCTTTATAGCAAGCAAAATCCATGTCGTTTTTTTACCATCTAATGATGCCAAAATAAACATAATGGCACAAAATGAAATGGAGGGAGGGGTTAAGGGGGAGGGAAAGACAAACTGAGTAATCACAATCCCATGACAATCTGTAGAACCTGCCAGTGAAATATTAAGTTGGCTAAAAAACTATTTCACATTTGGTAGTCCATTCTCCATGGTGAAAGTTCCCAACATACAGCAAGAGGATTGACACGGACAACAAAGGTATGTCTCCTGGAACTCTATCCCATATTCTCTCTCATATTCCAGCAGAAATCTGACACTATTGATTGTGTGACTCCTGAGAACCCTATTGATTAGACAAACTTTTCTATTGACACTATTGATTGTGAGACTCCTGAGAACCCTAGGTATGACTCCTAGAACTCTATCCCATATTCTTTCTCATATTTCAGCAGAAATTGACTTCGATACAACCCTAAACAGCCTTTGAAACTCAGATTCAGAACAGCCCCTGACCTGTCCTGCATCAAGGATGCTATTAGCATGACATGCCTGCAGAAATGTATCGTTCTATAATGCAACAAGCTAAATATAACTTCATAGTACATCCACATTGCTCATTGCATGAGGATACACAGTAAGCTCAGATAACAGATGTAAAATACAAGATATCACACGATAAAAAAGTGATGGCAAGATTACATTTGGGAAACCCATAGTCAATGGAACTGAAGCAAGTGCAAAGACCCGTGAAACTTTTTTCATGGTGCCAGCAATGGGATTTCCTTCCAGACCTTCTTGCATGTTGCTCTGACAAAGGATCAAAAGTGAGATAATTAGAAGCTGATAAGAACAAGTCACAAAAAGCAACACTGGGTAAAACAAGATGAAAACTCGTTTAATTCGAATACAATAAGAAATATAAGGTAGTGCTCCTTGCTCAACTTTACTATAGGAGGACCTACCTCCACTGTTATCCAGAAAGTCAACCCTGTCAAAATCGGCAAGATGTATAAACTATCTGGAGTTGTAAGATCATAAAACCAGTATGCACCACCACTTTTAAAAGATGGGACTTTCTCTGTCATGTTTGAGATCTGCAAACATATATATCAAAGACATATTAAGATACAGAGATTGATCTAAAATGAACACCCAACTCTACAGGATGTTTTGGATATAGAAAAGCATTTTACCGCAAGGAAAAAACTGACGAAGATAGGACCTTGAATGAAGAGCCCCTTCAATGGAGTAAGAGGACTCACACCATATCTGCAATTTGCAAATCACAATGAACTGAGATACATGGAAAATATGATCCTCAGAGTAATGTGCCACAATAAAAAATGGAGTTCCTTGCAATAATTGAAGTTGGCATAAATACACACACTATACACAAGCATTTTTTCATTATGGCAATCTCAAGCCAGAGAAACCATGCATGGAAATTATATTTGCTACATGTTTAAATATATGGACAGTTGCTTACTCTTTGAAAAGCTTCTTCATTTGTTTTTGGCCTTCAGCCATAGCCATGGGGTCCATAGCCTGAGAGAGGGAGGGGGAGTTAATATGTGCCGAGGAAGCATTTCTCCAACATATTGTTAAAGCATGAACAAGTCCAAAGTGAATAAAAGTTTATTGCATTGTTAAACTATTATATAAATTGCAACCCTCCATTCAATGAAAAAGACCAGACATTACATATCATAGATCTTTCAAGCTTAACCTAGCAAGTCGGTAGGTGAAGTGGAATTAAAATACCAGGAGGCGTGATTTAATTATAACATGACAATGTGAGTTTTCCACCCAAAAGATGCCAAACAAATAAAGGCTTATAAACACGCAACCAAATGACAATTCCCAGTACATCAAATTTATGTGGTTGGGAGGGGGTTGCATGTAACAAGTGAGACATGCTTGGAGGAAGGAAGGCATCAGACCTTATCTTCCATCTTTTGTTTTATCTCTTCCAAATGTGGCCTCATGAGCTGCAGAGAAGACATGGGCTAAATCATTACAATTAACAGATTGATGGGAGCGTAGAAATCTTAATAAATGAAAAGGTCGCACCAAAATAGTGCCAGGAAGCAAAGCAACCAAAAAGGGGAAACACACTACACCACATATTTTTGCATGCCAGAGTAATAGCTTAACCATTAATCAATTACACATGATTCTTGCCACCCGAAGCAAGTAAACAATGATGAATCATAGAATAGCTATCAAAAAAAGAAGCACAGCCTCCGTGTCTAGGATGGGTTGAGTGGTGGGAATGGAGACTGGTGATGCTTAGGGTTCTAAAGCATAAAGCAGAAGTGGCATTCAGAATTTAGTGGCTTTGACCACATATCTGTCAATTTTGAGTTTTAAGAAGTGTGATGAAAATGATAGAAGAACAATAACAGAGATGAAAGTTAAGAAGAAGAAAAAGAAACACCGTAGGCAATCAAGTAAATAGATCATGTCAGAAACACCATAACCAAAATTCATAAGCTTGCACTCAATTCAGCTGACGTTACTTTTTACCTTCTGTGGAAGTGTGTGACTGTGCAAGGACATCAAGGTGCTAACACACATAACACTGATACAATCAAATAAGACTGGGAGAAATTGAAGATGCGTTAGCAACTAAAACAACATACAGTGAGTTTTGTTGTGGCTTTCAGTTGATTAACTAAAAGTGGAACAGTTGCCCCTCTAATCAGAAGAGTTGTTACAATTATGGAAGCCCACCTGAAAAAAGAAACAGAATTAGATAAATGGAATGCCTTGGCTTTATGTCACATATTACTAAAACTTCCATAACTTCCCAGTTAAAAGGAACTAAGAAACCATTGAATCAAAATTAAAGAAGAAACTTTGACTTCATGACCATTGAAAACACAACTTAACATGACCCACAAGTAGATGAATGCCATGATAGTTCTTTCATGTTGAATCATGTTAATACCATACACTGGCTAAGTCCCTATTCTGTCAATGGCAGAGAAATGGCTTCTGATTTGAGTCTAATTATGCAATACCCCTGTCTGGCGTTTGGGACCCCCCAAAAGAGGGTAACTTTATTTCTTTGAGAAAAAGAGATGAAAATACCAGCTACTACAAATGAAACATCCACTTAAATTACTGCATGCGTGTAAGCCTGAAACATTCTAAAAGAATTTGGTTTGCCAGAATCATAGAAACTCATATTCTGATTAGTTATTGGGCCAAGGCAATCTTTCACTGTCCTCTATGTCCATGTTCTTAAATCACTCTTTCAACATTTAATGAAATTTACATTAGCAAAACAGAACCAAATAGTCCAGTACCAGTTGAAACCAGTGAAAGAATGCACTGCATCAATAACATGCTGGAGAGCCGCAACAGGAATGTAAGAATCAGCAGCAGCAATAGCAACCTCATTCACCACAGGAGCCTGAGAAGACACAGCCTCAATAGTTGAGTCTGTGAGAACATCAGCAACATCATTTATCAGCTCAATGTTTTCTGACCCTTCACCAATAGTTGACATATCCCGACAAAAAGACACCCCAGTGCTTGGCAAAAGAGATAAATCCAAACACCTTCTATTATGAAAGAAACCAAATACAGCCGAGCTATTATCAAATCTTTTGCTGCTGCTTCCAAATGACCTCTGCTGAAATAAATTACTCACTCCTTTTGAAGAAGGACCTTCTTCAATAGAATTACGTTTGTGATCATCGTTGTGGAGAATGAAACTAGACGAAGCATTATATCTTCGTCTTACAATGTTTGCTCTTGTTGATAGACTCCGCACATAAGCCATTGATACAAAGAACAAATTTCCTCTACCAGAAATCAATAACCAACCAAATTAGCAATACAAATAATAATCAACATCATATCATATACGCATCTAAAATTTTATATAAAAAATACAATGATAATTTTTTGATAGAAAAGAAAAGAAAATACATGATTATCATACAAACGTACTATAATTGTGCTTAGCAATTAAATCATGACTCAACTACATTTCAATTGTAATTAACAAAAAAAAACGGGGGTCATGAAGCTCTTTATAAGCTTAAAAGATCAAGAATTTCAACCATTTAAGTTTCCAATACATTTAAGCACCAAATCAAAGACTGGAAACTTGAACGGTTTATGGTTTCTAAGAATTTTCTCAGAAAACCAAACAGAAAGTAGAGGAAATTAACAGCTAAGACAATAAAAAAAGTTGGGAAATTCAACTAGAAACATTGAAATGTGAAGAGTGACTACCGTTTTCAGTGCTTGAGAGGAAGAATTTCACTTAACAGTGTCCATTCCACGAGTTTTTTAGCTACTCAGATCACAGCAATTACAGGGTCTAGGGTTTATGAGGGTAATTTTGTAGTTATACGCGTTGGGCTATATGTGAGTCCGTGACTGGACCTAGATGGGCTCGGGTATTGAATATAGACCTAGTTCTAGTCTGAAGCTCGTCAATCTATCGGGTTTGCTCTTTAGTTATGGCGTGCGTTTCATTTGAAAACATCTTAAGAACAAAAAAGAAAAAACATTTTTCGACACCAAAACATCCTTTGGTCACCTTAAGAACCAAAAATAAAATGAATCAAGGACAACACCCAATTCATTGAACTTTCCTTGTAAGAACAAACTCATTGAAACTAAGATTTAATTTTTTTTATGACAAAAATATGACTAATTAAACATTTTCTCTCACCTCAATATTTTTTGGTGATTTTCTCTTTCATCTTTTAATTTATCGTTAAAGTGCTCATTTGGCATTACGATCTCACCGGTGTTTTGCTGAAATTTGATTTTTTTTATTTTAAATAAATATGTTTTGTGTGTTTTAAATCATTTTAATATTCTGATTTCAAAATTGATTTTTAAAAAATAAAAAATATCATTTTAATGTATTTTGGCACGATAAACACTTTAAAAAGCCACCGCAACCACACTCCCAAACAGACCCGAAATATCCGTAGACATTTCACAACTATGAGAGCATGTAAAGCAAAAGAAATCTCAGTACATAATACCATGGTAATGTAACTTGAAATAATGAAATTATAAAGAAATTAAGTTTGATAACAAAAATTAAAAAATAGACATGTAGAAATGAACGAGGGAATAGTTCACTGTGCTGTTCATTATCTCCAAATCTTTTTTTTTTAATTTTTATTTTTGATAATAGTTTTAACTATGAAAGCAAGTGCTATTTTAATGGCGTGAAGCAACGAGGGATATACATAGAAGAGATACTTGCGTAATTATCTTTATTTACTGATATTAAAAATATTTTTTTTAGATTACAATTAAAAGTTGAAATTAAATAAATAAAATGCTTTATTCAGCACTATGAATTTGATGGTATATATCCTCTAGCTATTTCCCTCTTTTGTATTTCATATAGAACTTGCCAAAATCAAACGAGTTACTTCCATTGCCGGTCACCACTTGTAAAAACATATACACATCAAGTAATTCTCATGTATATTAATAGAACATCAAAACTCCAGCAAAAATGCCTTGTAAAATGTAACTAGCGATCATCTATGGTGTTGAGAATGGAGAAGATGATGAGGTCAACGAAGAGGAATGGGTCCCTACAGAGGACGCGTCCGGTGAATTTCTACACAGCGGGCACGTTGCATTCATTTTAAGCCATTCATCTATGCAACTAGCATGGAAGTAATGGTTGCAGTCAGGAATAGTCCTTAGCGTATCCTTGGCCTGATACTCGGATAAACATATCGGGCAAGTGTTGTCATGAGGCTTAGGCAATCTTCCACTCTCGCCAAGCTGGGTTTTGGGGTAGGATTCTATTGTTCGTCCATCAAGACCAGAAATCACTACAAATGGTTGTGGAGCAACTGAGGTAGACACTTCCATGGCGTGTTCATTGCCGCCGCTGCATGCCTTGAGTTTGCCAAACACGTAGGAAACAATACAAATGATGCATAGCAGTCCTGGCATTCCAGCACCTATTGCGATGCCATATTTTGCACTTCTTGGGAGATGACCTGGCAAGGCAAGATCATGAACAACGATTGGAATAGAAAGAGAGAAAGGAAAGGAAATGGGGGCAATGAATATTCAAATAATATCCTTTCTAGATTGCAAACCTACCATTTCTAATCAATTTTAGCCTCTCATCTATTCATGGGTTTAAACAATTTGGTCGATCCCTTTCTTCGATTTCAGTCAAATTCTGGTGAAATAGATGGTGTGCTTTCATTTATCACAAATGGAATGAAAGGAATGGTAGATTGCATACTGTGGGTGCTGCTGTAAAAGCCTCCATCCATTATTTAAGATGTGCCAAGCAGGCTGTGTAATGCCAAGCTATTGAAGGAAGCCGTGATGAAACCCTAAAAGTATTAGAGATATATGTCAATTATGGGGTTTCGATTGCAGTTAGCTTGTACAGCTATGTTTTTTATTTTCCCGTTGTTTTCTTGCACAGCTTACTGTTTGGATGCAGGACTCACTCTTTCTATGTTTGTTTTCCTGGTAAATGAAATGTATTCTTTCGTCCAAAACAAAAATCATTTGGTGAGCAAATCCATGGTCATTCACAAATCACAATAATGTGTGAGACAGCATAACGACCAAACATTCCAACGTACTAAACCTAGATTAAAGAAAAGCTTTGGGGAATTTCACCAATCCCACTTAACATTTTAAAACTTGACATTCATTGATCCCACTAGCAAAGAATCGGAAGATTCTAACACGACAAACAAGGGATCGGAGTGAAAGATTTTCTGAGAAATTAAAAAAGTCTAACTTCCAGGTTTCTCAACTTTTGGTTCCTGCGTGGAATGTTACTCTGTTACTGTACGCCGTCGTCATATATACCAAAACAAAGGTATACCACGGTCTCACTATAAATAACTGACACGTGCAATTGAATTTTCAGCGTTCATACAGAAAGCGACTCCCCACCCTACCTCCACCCTCTCCCTTTTTTTTTTATTTTTTGACACTAGCAATCTGACTTTGAAGTTCAATCAATCAATATTCATCTTCTTCTTCTCCTAGCAGCTGATACCCTTTCAAGACATTCTGTAATGTTGTATGAGCACTAAAATCATGTGCACTGTTAAATAATCTGTACAGGATAATTTTCAATTTTTTGAGTATTTATTTGAATGACTTTTTAGTAAGCTATTGGTAATTACTAAGAAATCCATTGAATGAGTTTTTAGTAAGCTATTGGTTATTATTAAGAAAATCAATCATGATAATGAATCTTGACAAAGTATCATTTTAGTATAAAACTTGTGGAGGCAAATTAAAGCAAGCTTGTGGCGACTGTCAAGTGTAGCGTGTAGGTGGAGACTCCCTCTTTCGAACAAGCATAGCATGTGGGGGCGATGAATAATTTAGATGGAATAGTCGCTACAGGCACGACTGCTCCGACCAGCTATCAACGTTGTTCAGAAAACATACCTTTGCTACGGCCGCTGCAATCAATGGCCAGACCAGTATTCCCCTTGAATCGACAAGTCCCGCCGTCCTCTTCACACTCCAGACAATAGGGTTCGTTCCAAATTAATCTCATTTCAGTTTCTGACCAACCATACCAAGTACCCGGAACCGGCACTCTTTCCTTCAGTTCTGTACAAAAAGGTGGCATGTGATTAGGAAACGACTCGTAAATGCTTGTTGGCAAGGTCACAACAGTGAAATTCTCGTTGCTAAGGCAATGGATGGGCCTTGTCCCTGTTATGACGGCGGTAGAATTTGATGAGCAATTAAGGAAGGTGAAGAAACGATCGTAGTATTCAGGAGTGAAAGGGGATCCTGACAGGTCAAATGATGAGTCTATGAATTTCTTCGCAAGGCACTTTTGTGGGTCTGATATGGTTACTGTTTGGCTTCCGTAGTTGATGTTCTTCACAGTTAAGTTGCCTATGTTTGGGAGGTCTAGGGTTATCTGGGTTTCATTGACGCACGAGAGTTTGAAACCTGGATAGCTGCATCTATTGTTGTCAAATCCGAAAGGAAATCGAACCTCTAGGCTGTTTCCTAGGCATGGATTATGGCAAGTCGTGTTTTTGCTGGAAGCTTTTTGAAGGAAGAGTAAAAAGAGGATGAACACTGAAGGAGCCATTTTGAGGGAACTAAAAAAAGCTATGCTTTTATTGATTCGAATGTTAACAGCTGGTGATTTCGTACACTCGAAGAAGGCAGTCAGAATTTCAGCAGTCAGCGCATGATATTTCCAGGATTTGAATTTTCTGTGGTCCATAGATTCTGAATCCAATTATAACTCAGTCCCTTGATTCTTTTTTTCCTCGATTTTGGACTCGATAAAAACACAATCTCTTTTTTCTAAATCTCAAATTCACCATGTGATAATTTCTTTTTTAAAAAAAGAAAATAGAAAGAAAAAAAAACGTTTTGACCAGGCAATGGTCGGTGAGAGTTGAGGGACTGGGCTATAGATTTTAAAGTATGAAGGAGTCGTTTGTTGCTGTAATTACAATCAAGAGACTAAAGAATAATCTACTCTGTTTCCTGCAATGAAAAGTTGACAATTTCTGGATGGACGACTATTTTTTCTTTCTTTTCTTATTTTTGACGGTGAAAAACATCGAATGTTTGTTGCAGCTGTAGAACCGGACACTTGCTGCGAAAAAGTTAAGAGTGTCGGTCTGAATGGGCTGTCAGCGCTTGCATTTTCGTTGAAAGAAATAGAGATACGACCCCTCGTTTGATAATTTATAACTGAGAGCCGAAAGAGACCTTCTACTGGTTTTACATGAATGGAGGTTGGTGGGTTGATAATTAATTTACACGGCACGGTTGATGTGATACGATCATAGTTAAGGAGATATCTGAAACAATAAGGTGTTGTTATGTGTCTTTTTTTTAGTATTTTACACTTGTTGTTTGTATTTGTAAAATGCTGTCCGTTTACCAAATATTCAATTATGTGGCCGGTGATAAAAAAAAATTAAAGATTTATTTTTTAAATTTTAAATTTAAGTTGGCACGTGTTTTTCTTTTAAGAGTTTGAAATAGTCAAAGTTTAATTATTTAACTCGAGTTCATAAATAATATCTAAGAAAAGGTGAAGTTTCTTTGAATCAAGAAAAAAAAAGTTTAACAAAGAATAATTTTAAATTCAATATAATCAATTTGGTCTTTAATTTAACATTGTAATGTCATAGATATATATGGCGTAGAAGAGAATGCAGATCAAAATATATCATAACACATGTAATCATGTCAGCATAACCTATGATGATTAATTTTTTTAAAAAAAAAAACAGTGCTCAAGTTGCCAAATAAAAAAAATTAGAGACCTAGAAAAAAGAAAAAAAGTATTACAAGCATTAAGAAAAAAGAAAAAAAGTATTACAAGCATTAACTTTTTTTATGCGAGGAATTCTATTTTCTAGAAAATATATATTTATGGATTCATATGAACGAGTAAAATTCTAGTTAGTTTTAAACTCTTACAATGAATATATGTCCTGACTTAAATTTTAGATTTATTGTATAAATCATAAATTTTTTGCCACCACACCACGTACTTTGAAAACGGAGCAGTAACTAAACAATAAAATATTAGATAGGCTATAAGTTACACTGTGTAACTAGTTTTTTCTACAGACATAGAATTTGATTAGTGCTTATTGTATTGTTATTAACTATTGTTGCCTACCGATAGCGCATGCATTTCTTATTGGAAAAACGTTTAGAGTGTCCATATTTCGAAAACCTGTAAAATGCTTATTACCATCGAGACCACTAAATTTAAATATTTTATTTATTATTATTATTATTTTAATTTATCAATGTTAAATATTATTTAAAATAATAATAATTTAATGCATTACGTAAGAAAATATTATAAAAAACAAAACTACAGCAGACAAACCGGGTTTTAACGTTGTTGTTTTATCTTCTACACTGTTTTGTATTGGCGTTTTAAAAGTATTCTTGATAAAAATTTAAAAAAAAATAGTTTTTTTTATATTTTTATGTCAAAAATAATTTTTAAAAATAAATAAAATATCATTTTAATATATTTTTAAACAAAATATATTTTAAAAAACAACTTAAATCGGAGTCACGAACTCTTTTCATCCCGTATAGAAGTGTTTGTTTTGCTTGTAAAACACCGTGACAAGACTAATTCAAACGTTGTTGAGTTGTTTAAGTAGTCGGTTAATTTGGTGGTTAGGGATGACAAAACCGTGTTGAAGCAGAAGCGATGTTACTGCTGAACAGATGGCATTTTTTGTTCGGTTCCCACGAGTAAAGAAAGAGTCGAGTTGGAGGTCAGAAAAAGACGAGATAATGGCTGGTGAAAACAATTTTATAATAGCTTCAAGTGATGAAAGCTCCAC